>ML677363.1:19987303-20388215 GCA_007922305.1 Dermatemys mawii | reverse complement strand
GTTTAAGGCTGGCGAATTCCTTACATTACTACAGGGAGACAGAATAATCCATTTTTGGCCAACATTGATGCACATGAATGGATAAGAATATGTAAATTGACAGTGTAATGGAGAAGAGGCCAAGTAGCAAAGTATCGAAGTGCTTCCCAGAAAGAGGCCAGAGCCTAGGGTACAGCCAGGGAACACACACTACTACAAGTTGGCTGAAGGGGGTGTTCTTGCAAGAGCTGGTGCTTGCACTCCTCTGATCATTGGCCAGTTATGCCAGTTCAAGAGGAGCTTGGATCAGTGAGATGTAGGGAAGCCCTCACCATGTCCTTTTTACCGCAGCCACTCAACTTATGCCACTGAAGCAGAAATGGCATATGAGCCTCTAAAGTGGTTCTGTGCCACCAGAGGCTTACATGATCTTCTCTTAGCTAGCCATGCTAGCTTACAAGAGCCACAATGCAAAGACCTGAAAACCTGAGCCATAATCTTTAAGACCTGTAGGTTGCTTTTGCTTTCTCGTAGCAGAGAACAACAGGCATTGTATCTCCTGGCTCAGATTCAGCTATCATTTTCAGCACACTCCTCCACTGACAGTAATGGAGTGGCCAGTGTAAATTAGAGCAAAATATAGTCTTAAAACTTTCAACTGACCATAGTAGGCATAATGAGCACCACTCACATTCTGGTGTGCACCTGTGAGTATAATAGGCATTTGTTTTGTTGTATTTTTACCTTTGGTTGCTAGAGCTTGAAACCCCCTTGGGATTCAAAGTGCCTTCTTGCAATTAGCATTCATGAATACACTGGAAATTAAAATCATTAAGGCAGAGAAATAAATGAAATAAAGAAAAACTGAGAGTTAAAGCTACCAAAATATCCTTCATCCACCCTTTGCTCCTCTGGTTATTATAATATGTATGACGTGCAAGAGCTCTCACTGTCATTTGGTGGTTGACCAGTTCCTCCTATATCTGAGTATGTAGCATAGTTCTCACCCCGCCATGGGCCAAATCCGAGGTGCAGTGTTTGACAAAGTCTCCAGACAAAGGGAGAGGACACACAGAAATCATTCCAGGGGAAGTTTTAAATGCTGTGCAATTCCTTCCTTCACTGTAGATAAATTTTAAACCTTTGTTTCTGCATTTCTGCTGTAAAATAATTTTCAGCGGTAAGATTTTTACAAATTTACATGGAACATGAAACAAATTTACATGGAACATTGGTAACTTTGGGACTGAGGTCATGTCCACACTACAAAACTATGTCGACTTAACTAACTTCGGCATACAGCCAACATAGTTATTAAACGGCTTACGGGCACACACACTTGGTTTCTTCCATTGGCGGTGCGCGACCTCACAAGGAGCACTTGTATTGTCAATGTGGGGCATTGTGGGATGACTCCTGAAAGTCAGTAACAGTCAACATAAACAACACAGTGTCTACCCTGACACTGCATCAACCTAGTTACATCACCTGTGACTCTATGATACCCAGGTAGGTGGTGTTACTAAATTGGAGTAGAGAGGCACTTATGTTGGCAGTCACCACATTTAAGGAAAGCCACTTCCACAGCTAGGTTGACACAAGGCAGATTACATTGACCTAACCATGTAGTGTAGACTAGGTCTAAAGAGAGCAACCAGTCCTAGGACTTCTCTTCCCTTTTACTTCTGATGCTGTGGCACTCCTGCCTTACCTGTGAGGGACATGACTCATGCCAATATTGGTCTGCAGACAGGTTAGCAAATGTTTAGGTGTTTGGCCAGGACAAAGTATGGCAACAAACCTCATGCTTTTGTTAAAAAAAATGCTGTGTGCACATTACACAAAGTCTGGTTTGAGGAGTTTCATCCCCAGTGGTTGTTGCCATGTCAGGGGTCGCCAAACTTACTGACCCACCAAGCCAGATACATCAATCTTCAGGATTTTGAGGGCTGGGGCATACCTGCTGGGGGGTTGGGGCTTCAGTCCCTTGCGAAGCACCTGCCAGGGCTCAGGGTTTCAGCCCTGCTCTGCTGAAGCCCCAAGCCTCGACCCCACAGGGCTGAAGCCCAGAGACTCCCCCCAACTCCCTGCTGAGCAGAAGCCCCTACCCCACCACCCTTGCTGTAAGGCAGAGGTCCTGCATTCTACCCCAAGTCTGGCAAGTGGAGAATTGGAAGGGTTGTGGGGGAGCTCCGCAAGCCGCACTTTAACTGTAAAAGAGCCACATGTAGTTCACAAGCCACGGTTTGGCCATGCCTGACATATGGTATGAAATACCATAATGAGGTCACTAGGCTGAGACTTTCCATCCTCCAGGCCTTCTCAGAAATATTTTTCTACTTCTAGCTTTCAGTCACTCTCACACCCCGTTTTTCTCTGCTCCCAGCTGCATTTCTCCATTTCCTTTCTTTGCCCCCTCCAGCGCGCGCGCACGCACGCACACACACTTCCAAGCCCTTTCTCTTTCCTTTAGACTCCTGGACTTTAAGGTCAGGAGGGATCATTGTGATCATCTAGTCTGACCTTCTACACATCACAGGCCACCGAACCTCACCACCCCTTCCCACCCTCCACCAATTCCTGTAAAATAGATCCCTAACCTCTGGCTGAGTTACTGAAGTCCTCAGTAGAAAACATTGGCTTGAGTACATGTACTGTAATACTGCTGTCTAGCCCCATACAAGTTCATGCCTACTTTTAAGCATATGAAATGGCCCCACTGACTTCAAAGGGACTGCTTGTGTGCTTAAAGTTATGCAGTACCTTGCTGAATTGGGGCCTTATTTCCAGACATGCTCAAATGTTTATTGATTCCTGACTAGCTGTTCAAGTAGCTCATCAGTTTAGAGCAATTCTGTTCCCCAAACCACTTATTATGGAATTAGGTGATGACCATGTTCCCTGTGTATTTACCCAGCCACATATCACTAAACTTTGTTTTGACTGCCACATCTCTGTTCATTAGTGCCAGCTAAATGGTTGCTTTTCTTGATACCACTTGCCATTCCACACTGAACCTTTTTCTTCTTCTTCAAAGAGACATTCCATCAAGTATCCATGCTGACACTTTTTAATCTTTGTAACACCTTTCATGCATTAGTCTCAGGATTTTCAGTGGCAATAATGCACCCATAATATCTTTGAATATCAGCTCCCCTTAAAAGGCTAGAGATACATTTTTATGCATTCTCCCAGGCCCCAGAATGGTACGTAGACATCTTTGTTTAATATTATGCAAATTATTTTTCAGTTTCCAAGATCCTCTCAATCCAAAACAAAGTTTAAAACTAAATTTAAATTGATCAAAACAATGGTTGTCAGATGCATAAATGAGATCTATAGCCACATGTTGTCTGTTACACACATCTGACTTAGAAAATGCTCCAGTTGTATTTAGTTTTTAAATTTCACACATAAACAAATCAAAGCAAAAGAGTATTGTTTAATAAAAAGCGAAAGAAAAGCTGACAATGAGACCTGCTTCTGCAGATTTGAAGAAAGTTATTTTGGTGCATATAGTCCACAAAGTGTTTTGAGACATGGCTTGAAAATGAAGACATTTCACAAGTCTGGAGTCAGGAAAGTAAAATCATGCCCAAGTCACCAAAAAAAACAAATTCAATTTTGTTTAAAGACGGCGTGTGCTGTATTCAATGGCAAAGAAACAGTCTTGAGACCATACTATCCTGCGTGAGCATAACTGCCAAAAAGATAGGGAAGGAGTTTGTGAACTATTTTGATGTGGCTAAACAGATACTTTAAATATTTTTTCATAACCCCCAATAAAATAGTGGCTTATCCATTCAGTTACTCATGAGACGGATTGAAAACAAATGAAATAAATGAATAAAACAAGCAAGGTCCCAATTCAGCTAGATATTGCCTAATTTTAAGCAGATGATAGTTCCTTTGAAGTCAAAGGGGCCATTCACATGCCTAAAGGTAGGCATGTACTTGTACCCTGCTGTATTGGGACCAGAGGGCAGTATTACTACATATACCCAAGCCAATACATTACAAGCAAAATATTAACATTTATCAGGTTTCAGAGTAAGAGCCGTGTTAGTCTGTATCCGTAAAAAGAACAGGAGTCTATTTGTGGCACCTTAGAGACTAACAAATTTATTTCAGTATAAGCTTTCGTAGGCTAGAGCCCATTTCATCAGATGCATAGAATGGAACACACAATAGGCAGGAATATATGCACACATGAAAAGGTGGAAGTTACCATATCAATTCTAAGAGGCTATTTAATATAAATGAGCTATTACCAGCAGGAGAAAAAATCTTTTGTAGTGATAATCAAGATGGCCTATTATCAGACAGTTGACAAGAAGGTGTTAGGAAGTCTGAGCAGAAAAACATTTCATTCTCATTTGATTTTTACTTTCTACTCGTAAAATTCAGATGACAGAATTTCCTTCACCAACTGATTCTCTCCTTCATTTAAGAACATCTCTGCTTTTGAAAGTGACAGAGAGTCTTGTAGCACCTTATAGACTAACAGATTTTAGGGATCATGAGCTTTTGTAGGCTAAGACCCACTTCATCAGATGAATGTTGTGGAAATCTTCAGAGGCAGGTATAAATAGCAGGCAAGAAAGCAAGGTAAATTCAATCAGGGGTTGAAAGTGTTGCCGTGCAATAAACATTACTGAAACATCATGTCATGCATCAAAACCAAAATGTGGTAATATACTTACTATTGGACGGGATGTTGGTGGCACAGCCATCCCTTGGTTACTTCGAATCGGGGCAACCGCCCCAGGCCCTACATTTCGGAGGACCCTGCACTTTGATAAAATCTTGAGGAGGAGGGCGGGTGAGTGGTGTGATGAGGCAAACGGGGAGGCGAGCGGCAGGCAGCTGGGGTGTGCGAGCAGGATCCCACCCACCAGAACCTCCCCCCAGTGCCTCCTACCTGCTGACAGACCCCACTGATCAGTGCCCTCTCCCCCCAGTGCCTACCACCTGCCACAGATCAGATGTTTTGCAGCATCAGGAGGCGCTGGGAGGGAGGGAAGAGGAGAGGAGCGAGGGCACTGCGTGCTTGGGGTACGAGATGGAATTGGGTGGGGAAGGGGCAAGGATGGGATGGGGATGGAGCAGGGTAGGGCCTTGGGGGAAGGGGTGGAGTGGGGGCAGGACCTGGGAAGAGCTGGGTGGAGCACCTCACCGGCAGATTAGAAACTTGGCTCCTATGTCCCAGGGCCTGCACTCCTCTAGTGATGGTCCTCGGTGGCAGCCTGTGATACACAGAAAGTCAGACTAAATGATCTGGTGGTACCTACTGGTCTTAAATTCAATGGCTCTCTGAAGTAAAATTCTGCTAATTTTAAATAATGACAAAAATTAAACAAACTTCTTATGCCTCTCCATCACATTCTCACCTTGGCTTATTTTAGCCTCAGTTTTTGTTTCTTAGAGAATATGCCACAAAAATTATATCTAGAATAGGAAAAGAAATTTAAATTTGCCATTCCTTTTTTTGAAATGTCTGTTTGAAAACAGCTAGCAAAATCCCGATTCATTTTCGGAAGCAAATTGTCATATTATCAATGTGACCAAGTAGTTCTGATTTAGTGAAGGTTTATGGTCATATGTTTGAAGGACAACTAACGTAAAACATATATGCCCACCAGGGCACTGGCCAGGATTCCAGGCAAAAGGAACCTAGCTCTTGAGCTATCTGAAGACTGAGCAAGAAGGTAGCGATGATACATTAAACCAGGGGTGGGCAAAATATGGCTGCTCCCCAAAGTGGCCGGTACCACGTCCCTGTGGCTCCACAGGATTATCACCCCCGTGGTGCCACAGGCCCCACGCCACTCCCAAAAGCAGCCAGCACCACGTCTCTGTGGCTCCTGGGAGAGTGGGGGCAGAGGGCTCCGCGCGCTGCCTTCGCCTGCAGGCACCGCTCCCCCAGCTCCCATTGGCTGGGAATGGGGAACCGTGGCCAATGGGAGCTTTGGAGGTGATACCCACAAGCGAGGGCAGTGCACGGAGCCCTCTGTGTCCCCTACTCCCCCGAGGGACATGGTGCCGGCTGTTTCCAGGAGTGGCACAGGGCCAGGAGTGGCAGGTAGGGAGCCTGCCCTGGCCCTGCTGTGCACTCCAAGTAAGCAGTGCCAGGCCGGAGCTCACACCCCAAATGCCTTCTGCACCTTGACCCTCTGCCTTGAGTTCCTTGCCACACCCCGCATCCCGCCTGACCTGAGCCCTCTCCCGTATTCTGCACCCCCTCCTGCACCCCAACCGCTTCCCTGAGCCCCCTCGTACATCCCGCAACCCCTTCCACACCCCAACTCTCTGCCCCAGCCCTACATTCATGGCCCTGCATGAAACTTGCCCACTCAGATGTGGCCCTCGGGCTGAAAAGTTTGTCCACCTGTGCATTAAACAATTTAATTAGAGACTAGAGCTATATTCTGGGTTACATCTAAGATGCACCAAGCATAAATCAGGGGTATGCAAGGAAAGGTGACCTAAAGCTCACCTTTGAATTTTTATTGCAGCCTGTGCAGCGCTGATCCCCCTGTGCCATTTTAGAGCAACCAGAAGGCTGCACTAAAATATACTAAGTTTCAGTGGCCCCAAGGGTTGGTGCAGGGACATCTTGGCCACATGCCCTTCCTCCAGTCATGCCCTCTTTTGCCTGTTCTGCCAGTTGTAGGGAGGGAGAGTTGAGTACAGCTCCTTTTATTGACTTTATGCTGCTGAATTACCCTGCCACAACCAGTTAAAATTGGTTTAGGGCCAGAATATACAGCAGTGTGGTGTAATATGGCTGCATCATACTAGGGAATCTGGCTTAAAATTGCCAACAGTTTTGAATACAAGTAATTTCTCATTGTTCCTGTTTTCCTCTTTTATCATCAATTGTTCTGTGTTGTTTTTCTCTCTCCTTTAGGCAATGCAGTGTTGCCAAGTTGCACTTGATCAACAATTTTCAGCCACATTCTAGGGGCAAGATGTTACTAAAATGTAACTAACACCTGACCCACACATCTGATTGTCCCAACTCGTTCAGGTCCTTCTAATATATGAACAGATAACCAGTACTGAGCTCAAATCTCTCTCTAGTCTAGAGAGATGTTATCCAATGTACTATGCACTGGCTGTCACCCAACTTCCCAGAGGTGGCAGCCCTTCAGTAGTGCTGTGAATGCATAGTGTTCAGTACTAGTTCAGTGGGGTAGTTTCCACTCATTTTGATAGAAGTTGAATCAGGGCCATAGTTTACAACAAGCTTCAGAAAGAAAGATGCTCTGTTCATGTAAATGTGTGTTATAAACTACTAGAGAAATCCAGTATTTTTATTCAAAAGGAGTATATCCAGAAATGCTAATCCATAATTAAAATATACACAATCTGTACACAACGAGTTTAAAAAGAGGTAATCCACCTTCAACAACAAGTTATTAATCAGTCACCAACAGGACAAAAAAAGGCACAGAGAGCCTGAATTTTTGCCAAAGATAAACTAAGCCAAAGCTCACAGCCTTCCCTAAAAAGCACAGAAAAAGAAATGGACTTTTACAGTGTCACAAACCAAAATTCCCTTTTCTACCATTAGCCTAATTTAACGAAACAAAAAAAACCCAAGGCAGCTGAGAATGAGAGAAGCTGGCCAAAAGTAACATTATCTCTGCTGAACATGTGCCATTGATATCAAAGTTCTAAATGAATGGCTCCAGCCTATTTTCAAGGCAGTAAAGAAAACATGCTTTCCTGGACACACACAAAATGCATTCAGCCAGCATGTTGCCAAGTGTAATTAATTGTCTGTCATTTCTTCTGGAGAAGATGACAGCATAAGAAACAAAACAAATAAAAAAACAATTATATGTGCTAACGGATCAGGGTTACACAAACACTGCTGCTTATAGACAGCCTAAAGCATTTTGGATTTTCTTGATCTATACAAATTCCTTATTTCCTCGTAGGAGCTGATCGATTTCTTTCTGATTATAGAAGTCACTAACTGACAGAAATAGTGGGGTACCCTAAACTATCCACACTGAGGAAACAATCACGTTGACTAATATTTAATTCCATGTAATAAAATAATCATTGCCTCTTTTTTGTCATTCTCATACTGGACATAGGAAAACATGCCACACTCTACACTATTTGTTGCAAAATCTATTATCTGAAGCATAAGTTCAACGATGGGGAGAATGCATTATTTCAAACTCTCTAAAAGAGGATATTCAAATCTGAGAGAAGATGGAGCTTGAATGATAAGCAAGCCACTTCCTTGAAGTCTCCCATTCAGGTGCCAAAAACTAGCTAAGGCGTTCACCAAGGAAGAGAGGAAATGTCAAAGGGCTTTGGATCAGGCACTTCAGAGCACTGGTCAAAATCATGCACATGTTTGGTGACAGCAGTGATCTAGGGTCAAAGTGGAAGTAATAACTGGTATGAGGAGGAAGTTTGGGCATACAAAGAAGGTTAACGAGGAGAGAAGAAAGAGGGGTAGCAATGAAAGAAGAGTTGAAATTATGCCAGAGACTACAACAATAATCTTTACCTACTAAAGCTTGCATAAGTGAGTAATCCCTCCCCAGATTTTAAAGATTTAATAGCAGAGACAGCACAGAAGTGAGGTCTCATATTACTAAATGTTTTTGGTATAACATATATTTATGAACATACAATGAAGAATGACAAGAAATTAAAAACAAAACTATGGCTCTCAAATTTCATTTTCAATCATAAATGAATGTTCATTTTGTGCTGCCCCATCCTTGGTCTTTTATTTGATCAGTACACTCTGAAAGTAACATCTGTTCTAAAAAAACCCAATTGTCTTATATAGCCTCAATTGGTGCAAATTGGGGTAGCTCAGTGAATGTCAAAGGAACTATTCTGGTTTACAATAGTGAGGCTCTTGCCTATTGCCTTCTAGTCAATGTGGAGCAGAATCACACTTTTGAGAAAACCTTGGGGAACTTGCCTAATAAAGATAATATCCTGAGCAACTTTCACTGGGATTTACAGAGTCCAATGGGTCTTGCCCAGTCATTGTGAGTGCAAATTCTTAAGGTTCTACTGTATTCAATTCAACTAAAGCATTTCTAAATGGTTGCATGTAATTTCAAATTGCAGCCTATCAACTGACAACGCAGTTTATTGTTTTTGCTGGACCCTGGCCGGTTTACAAGATCTATCTATCTATATTTTTTCAGCCTGCACAACACATTACATATGCACAGGACACACATCACATGCTACTATGGGTTTCATGTGCCAAGTCATGTGAATACTTCCATGGTTATATGGCTAAGAGCTTAAAGGGGAAAGAAAAACTAGTGTGTTACATTAAGGAAAGAATCTCTCTCTCTACACTTTAATTCCTATTTTTAGACATTGGGAAGCTGATAGTAATTTTAAAAAAATCACTCAGAATTAATGTTTCCCATGACATAGCTCCCCAGTTTATATGCCTGTAATTTCGAACATTTGTTGTAATAATTCATTACAGGTTCTAATTGCCGTAATCCTTGCCTTTGACCGAAGAAGTTTAGGCAGACAGATTTCTGGTGGACTCCTCCCTCTGAAGAGCTCCTTGGCCTCCTCTCTTCAGCCCTTTTGTAAAGATTCCTGTCAGCTGGCTCCTTCTTTGGGACAGTCCCTTTTGCGACTAGTAGTTGCTGCAGATGGTCAGTCTAGCTTTTTAACCCCCACATGCTCTTCCTTCCTCTTGGGTTCTCTATCTTTGCTACCAGAAGGTCCTACCAGGAATACAAAGCCAGAGAACTTGCAAATAGCCAAATACCAGTTTAAAAAAAATAGAGAAAAAGAAAAGAAAAATACCAGCCAAAGTTTCAACAAAAGCAAATATGTTATTCCATGTCACAGTTTCATTATTCCTATCTGAAAGGTTGCTGCCTGACAATTTTTTTCCCTAGTGAGACCAAGAGAAGGGAGGGGTCAGAGAGCGGACATGCTGAAGTACAGCAGGCCAGACAGAGATTAGATAACTCTCACTCTTATTAAACTGCCTGAAAGGATGAAACAGCACCATAGTACCAGCCATTGGAAAGGATCATTTTTCCTTCTGCTTGGTTCTGTTTGTTTCCTCCAAAGGTATCCATCCAAACAAATCTTTAATCTAGGACAAATGAGTATGGTGAGGGCAGAACTCAAGAGTGTTCTCAGGAGTCTTTGAACTATAGACCACTGTGCATAGTTCTACCCACCAACCCACTCTAAGAAGGGACAGAATTCCTCTGCAGGTGGGGAAAACAATCCATTGCAGTAGCTAAAAATGAGCCCAATACTGTGAGGCCCAGAGCACCTCAAATTCCATGCAATGGAATCCAGGGTGCTTAGCAACTTAAAGGATCAATCCCTGGGGTAACTTTCAACTGGACTTTTTTGACCTATAAGAATTTGTCCACCATTCTTGCTCTAATTGTGTTCTCTTTGCTTCATTGTAATAGGTATTCTGAATCAATATACTAGCACTTCAATTGGTATTAGAGTTTGCTCCACTGATTTGGACCATAGTTGTTCTTCCAATAATTTTACTTATTTCTTTTGGCCCAGGACTTATAGGCCTGGTCTACACTACAAGTTAATGTCGACATTAGTGCCATTAAATCGACATAACCCTGCACCCGTCCACACACAGTAGCCATTTAAGTCGATTTAAAGGGCCCTCAAAATTGATTTCTGTACTCCACCAAAACCAAGGGAGTAACGCTTAAATCGACGTCTCTGGGTCGATTGTGGCTTAGTGTGGATGCATGCAGACTTTACTGGCCTCCAGGAGCTGTCCCACAGTGCTCCATTGTGATGGCTCTGGACAGCAGTCTCAACTCGCTGCTCTGGCCAGGTAGACAGGAAATGCCCCGGGAACATTTGAATTTCATTTCCTGTTTGGCCAGCTCACCTGCACAGGACACTCACCATGCAGAGCTCCTCAGAACAAAGCACCATGCAGAGCTCATCAGCACAGGAGACCAACCAGCGCAAAAGAGCTAGGTAAGGGGGTTGGGAGGAAGAGAAAACGCTGGAAGCTGCTTGTGTTGGGGGCATGTGTGTGTTTGTGTGGGGGAGAGAAACCTCCATGAGAGCAGCAGCTTGGGCTGGGGGCTGCTTGTGTTGCAGCAGCAGGGAGCCACGCGGTGTGGGGGTGCTTACTGTGGGAAAGGAGAGCATTGTTGTAAAGAAAGTGGATCAAACTGAAAGAATGTGGCTTACCTGCATGGTGGTTTCTGCTGCCTGGCCCTGGGAGAG
The DNA here is from genome assembly GCA_007922305.1 of Dermatemys mawii. Taxonomy (NCBI): domain Eukaryota; kingdom Metazoa; phylum Chordata; order Testudines; family Dermatemydidae; genus Dermatemys; species Dermatemys mawii. The sequence continues at coordinate 20,376,989 of ML677363.1, read as the reverse complement.
AGTGCCTGATGTGATGTCTGTACAGGAAAGCTACAGGCACTCAATTTAAGGTGCAAAATGCGACCTTGTACAGAAAGCATATGCAGTCTGTGAATACTTTGTTTCATCATGAAAGACAATTCCCATTGTTCTGGAGAATGTATCTATCAATCTTATAACCTTTTTCCTTCTTTCCTCCTACAGCCAGCGTGATCCCCCCCTCCCCCCCGCTAACATCCCCTTCGGAGAGGCTAGCGCAGATGAGAAGGAGAAGGAAGTGCACAAGAGAAGATTTGTTTGCCGAGCTCATGAATTTCTCCCGCAGTGAGGCAGCTCGAAACAAAGCATGGAGAGAAAATTTTTTAGAGTCCCAGAGTATATCCAGGGCAGCAGTAGCAGCATGGGAGGAGAGATGGCAGGAGCAGGAGGAGAGATGGCAGGAGCGGGAAGAAAGGAGGATGGAAGCAATGCTGCGGATAATGGAGGATCAGAGTGACATGCTCCGGTGTCTGGTGGAGCTTCATCAGGACCAAAGATTGCCCCTGCGTAACCACCTCCTCTCCTCCCCAAGTTCCATTGCTTCCCCACCCAGACGCGGGGTGAGAATGCAGGGCAGGGGGGAGGCTCTGGGAACCGACCCACTCTACCCCACAATACAACACAAGCAGCATGCGGCTCAGTTTATCAGAAAAGTTTTAAAAATGTGCTGTGTCTTTGTCTCCCCCTTCCCCCATCCACCACACCGACTGGTTTGCCTCCTCACCCACCCCTTCTGAGTTATCTTGCCAGTCTTCCCCTTTGTTTGTGAAGAATCATTAAAGAATGCATGCTTTTTAAAAAAGAGACTTTATTTACTCCGCAAATGGGGGGGAAGGGAATAAGGATGGCGGGAAGCTTATCGCAAAGCAGAGCAAGGGAGCGGGTTTTCAACAGCTCTATAAGGCTGGAGGGTGGGAGGCTTATCGCAGAGCAGAGCAAGGGAGCGGGTTTTCAACAGCTCTATAGGGCTGGAGGGTGGGAGGCTTATCGCAGAGCAGAGCAAGGAAGCGGGTTTTCAACAGCATTTTGGCCAGTCACAAAACTGTTTTTCAAGGCTTCTCTGAGGCGCAGCGCTTCCTGGTGCGCTCTTGTACTTGCCCTGGTGTCTGGCTGCTCATAAGTAGCGGACAGGACATTTGCCTCTGCCTTCTACCCCGCCATAAACGTCTCCCCCTTGCTCTCACAGAGATTGTGGAGCACGCAGCAAGCAGCAATAACAATGGGCACATTTCTTTCGCTGAGGTCTGAGCGAGTAAGTAGGTTTCTCCACCTGGCCTTCAGACAGCCAAATGCGCACTCCACAACCATTCTGCACTTGCTCAGCCTATAGTTGAACAGCTCCTGACTCTTGTCCAGGGATGGCTGTGTATGGCTTCATAAGCCAGGGCATTAAGGGGTAGGCTGGGTCCCCAAGGATAACGATCGGCATTTCAACACCCCCCACAGTAATTTTCTGGTCTGGGAAGAAAGTCCCTTGTGTCAGCTGTTTATAGAGCTTAGAGTTCCTGAACACACAAGCGTCATGAACCTTTCCCGGCCATCCCATGCACATGTCGGTGAAACGTCCCTTGTGGTCAACCAGTGCTTGCATGACCATTGAACAATACCCCTTGCGGTTTCTGTACTCTGCGCCCTCGTTGTCTGGTGCCAAGATAGGGATATGAGTGCCATCTATAGCCCCCCCACAGTTAGGGAATCCCAGCGCGGCAAAGCCATCTACTATAGCCTGCACGTTTCCCAGACACACAACCCTGGATAGCAGCAGATCAATGATTGCCCTGGATACTTGCATCACAGCAGCCCCCACTGTAGATTTACCCACTCCAAATTGATTCGCGACTGACCGGTAGCTGTCTGGTGTTGCAAGCTTCCACAGGGCTATCGCCACTCGCTTCTGAACTGTGAGGGCTGCTCTCATTTTGGTATTCTCACGCTGGAGGGCAGGGGAAAGCAAGTCACAAAGTTCCATGAACGTGCCCTTTCTCATGCGAAAGTTTCTGAGCCACTGCGAGTCATCCCAGACCCACAGCACTATGCGATCCCACCAGTCAGTGCTTGTTTCCCTGGCCCAGATTCAGCGTTCCGGAGCATGAGCCTGCCCCATTGCCACCAAAACTGCCAGGTTGTCGGGCCCCTTACTTTCAAAAACGTCAGTGTCCATGTCCATGTCCTCATCACTGTCGTCACTCTCCTGATAGCGCAGTCATCTCCTGATCGCCTTATTGTGCATACGATGCAGCATAAAGTCCACAACAACGCGCAAGGTATTCACAACGGCCATTACTGCAGTGGTTACCTGAGCAGGCTCCATGCTTTCACTGCTATGGCGTCAGCTCAGGCAGCAAAAGCACGCGAAATGACTGTTTGCAGTTGCTTTTACAGCGGGAGAGGCACTGCGGGGTGGGTGGGTTTGAGAACGGAGAAAGCTCAAAATGGCATCTGCTGGGACTCTGGGAACTGTGGGATAGCTACCCACAGTGCACCACTCGAAATGGTGCCTGCTGGGACACCAGAAACTGTGGGAGAGGTACCCACAGTGCACCACTTGCTATGTCGACGCTTCCCACTGTAGTGTGGACGAACAATGCCGACTTACTGTGTTTAGTGTGGACACACAAAATCGATTTTATACAGTCTGCTTTACAAAATCGACTTTAACAAAATCGACATAAGTTTGTAGTGTAGACATACCCATATTTTCCAAGAACTTTCATACACATACCTTTCCCATGATTTGGAATTTGAGTTTCTTTCACCTGTTGCTCTGCTAAGAGGTTGTGTATGTCTGTGACCAGAGTCCCAGGTGAGCCAACTGAGGTCACTCAATTAGAGTGAACTGCAAAGAATGGGGCAGACAATCCCAAACTTGATGGATATTCTGACACTTAGATTTAACCAGCCAGCACAAAACTACTCTTATATTGCCTCACTTCTCACCCAGAAGCAAACAACACAGTTCTCTTAAAGTAACCCAGACTCAGGCCTCCACCCAGATACCCCAGTCAAATATTTGGAGAATTACTGAAAATCTTATTCATCATATAAAAAAATTCTACCAATCCCAAAAGATTGGACATATTACCTCCTGGGCCAATGAATATTTCAAATCTTACCCAAAAACATGCTTACAGCCAATTCTTATTAACTAAACTAAAATTTATTTTAAAAAAGGAGAGAGTATTGGTTAAAAGATCAATGTACATACAGATATGAATACAATCTGGAGATTCAGGTTCATAGCAGAGATGGTGAGCTTTGTAGATGCAAGGAGTTCTTTCAGAAACAGTTCATAGGTTATAGTCCAATGTTTATATTCAGGGTGGTGCAGTTAGGACTGTGATCTCAGTCCTTATGGCTTAGGCTTCACCTGCACAAAGCCTCAAGCAGATCTGAGAGGACAGCATCAGGACCCAAGCACCATTTATACAGTTTTCTAGCAGTCACTTGACCATACGGTCCTGACTGAACAACAGGGTTTTGATGTAACCTTCTGTTTCCTAAACCTCACTGGTAATCAACTATATGGATTAACATAAAACAATTTATCCATAAAATAGTTTATCACAAACTTTAAAGAGACACAGACAATGACATTATTGTACTCAAGATTTAGCTAAATGTTAATATTCCCTTTTGATCTTTGAATCAACAGCTATAGTGACAGTCAGGAACTGTCTGATCACATGATTAATACATATGGGTAAACATATACAATTGGTATCACCCCTAACTTCTAATAATATAGATTTGCATTTCAAAGTTCTAGCCAATTTAGCATCAAATGGCCCTAATTACCAATTGCATACTTTCTAACATGTCTTTAAAGGCTGACTTTGGGTTAGTTAGTCTTAGGGTGACCAAATAGCAAGTGTGAAAAATTGGGAGAGAGGTGGGGGTGGGGGGGATAATAGGCGCCTATATACGAAAAAGCCCCAAATATTGGGACTGTCCCTATAAAAATCGTGGCATCTGGTCACCTCAGTTAGCCTGCAAGTTGTTTAACCCTTTCTGGCCAAGTGTTAAACTTTGTATAAGATTAGTTGAAATTATATAACAGTGGTAGCAATAAAGATTTGCATGGTTATATTTTAATCAGACAATGTCAAGACACTTATAGAGAGTACTATAATTGTGAACCACAAGAGTAGATTTTGCTACAGTTTGTCCTAACCAAGCTAGTTGGAGAGCAAGTGAAGCACACAATACTAAAAATATGTAACATGGAAACAACAATGTAGAAAGCACAAACTAGACTGTTTAGAAGAATTAGTTTCTGCAGAATTAAAGTTCCCCTCATTATCACCCTAGATTCTTATAGTGGATTTTAGAACATCTGCAATTGCTTTACAAAAATGCAAAGGACCTGTTCCAGCTCCTGCTGAAGTAAATGGGAGTTTTGTTTGAACAAGAATGTTGAACAAGAGCCCTACAGAGCTCCATCTTCTTGCCATCCTTATCCCAAAACCAAACACATTCTTCAGATATTTTCATTTTCTCCCTTTGCCTCATTGCTAGGGCCTTATCAAATTCACAGCCATGAAAAATGCATCACAGACCATGAAATCTGGTCTCCCCTATGAAATCTGGTCTTTTGTGTGCATTTATGCTATACCATATAGTTTTCACAGGGGAGATCAGTGTTTCTCAAATTGGAGGTCCTGAATGGTGTCCCTAGTTTTTGTTTGTCAGAGGGTGGAGATGGATGGCAGGAGAGAAATCACTTGATCATTACCTGTTCGGTTCACTCACTCCAAGGCACCTGGCATTGGTCACTGTCAGTAGACAGGATACTGGGCTGGATGGACCTTTGGTTTCTTACCCAATATGGCAAATCTTATGTTACCCAAAAAGCTGTTTCAGGGGCTTACAGGGTTATTTTATGGGGGTTGTGGTATTGCCACTATTAATTTTGTGCTGCCTTCAGAAATGCGCAACCAGAAAGTAGTGGTTGCTGACTGAGAGCCCAGCTCTGCAGGCAGAAGTAAAGATGGCAATACCATACCATGCCATCCTTACTTTTGCGCTGCTGCTGGGGTGGCTCTGCCTTCGGCACTGGGCTCCTGGCCAGCAGCCTCTGCTCTCCAGCTACTCAGCTCTGAAGGCAGCGCCACTGCCAGCAGCAGAGCAGAAGTAAGGGTAGCAGTACTGCACCTCCCCGCTACAATAACCTGATGACTCCCTCCATCTGTCCCTCCCCCACACAACTCTATTTTGGGTCAGGAACCCTACAATTATGACACTGTGAAATTTCAGATTTACATAGCTGAAATCGTAAGGTTTATGATTTTTGAAATCCTATGACCATGAAATTAACCAAAATGGACCATGAATATGGTAGGCCCTACTCATTGGGTCATTTTATTTCCATTGGCGCAGGCAATTGAAAACTTGGAGATTTAGCTTCCCGCAAAGAAAATTAGGGATTGCATCTAAGGAAACCCCGAGTTTGGAACAGAAGCTCATTTCTCGCACTTTATTAAAAGTGGACTTTAGTCATTGTACAAAGCTAGTAGTTAAAATCAGTAGTCAACAAAATTGGATTAATTATTATTAATAATAATAATAATCTATCACTTTCCTCCAAATAAAATACAGTTGTCTACATCCCTGAATTGGAATGTAATTTCTGAACATTCCAAAATGATGTCTAAATAATTTGAAAGTGTTTTGAAACTGAATGTTCTGATCTCTTGCTAGGCCTCCTTAAAGCAGGTGTTCAGGAGAAGAGTTGCAACAAATTTAAAAGCTAACACTGAATGTTACTGTTTATACTGAGTTGTCCAAGAAACTTCTGAGAGAAGCAACAGCAGAAAAACAATACCATAATCTACTCATTCAAAACTGGACCTCTCTATAACACATCATGGAAATATCCTCATAATAATAAACCAATACTACTCTTCCTTCTGTAGCACTTATTCTTGCCAAAGATAGCATCCCCTGCTTCTTAACCCCTTCATTATCTCCTGCAAAATGTTATTAATATTTCATATAAGAGTATGAATCCAAATAAAGGGAACCATACATAATCTATGAAAAATTCTCATTTAACTTACTGTGCCAGTGAAAATGCAGGAAAACAGATTTTACAACTTACCAACTGAAAGAGCCTTTTCCGCAGGGAAAAGAAATGTGACTGGAAGGGTACAACAGTGCTCCAAGTTCTGAGATGTTCTTACATTTTTAAGATATCTTAATGACTGGACACTAGAGTGATTTGTGTGTATAAAAAAATACATTGCCTAGAGTTTATTCAGCATCTGCATCATACAGGATTTTCTAATTTGTCTACTTTCCATTTCATGACATAAGTTCAAATAAAGTCAGATTTATAGTCCACTTGATGCCACTTTGCCTTCAGCCTCTTACTCCACTCTGTTCCTTCATCTCTCTCTCCAAAGATTTTTCTCTGCTTCCATACTTCTGTCTTCTTCCCCTTCCCTTTTTGGCAAGACTGGCTTTCACCTGCCCTTGCCCAATCACTTAGCTTCTTCCAGTCCATTTCCTTCCTGTGCTGCTAGTCCCAACACAGTTCACCACTCCACTTCCTGATACTTATGAAGCTCTAGAAAATTACTCTTAGAACAAATGCAGTGGATGCAGGAAAGTTTTTAGACAGCCAAATGAAAATTCTCTACACAGGGTCAGGTCCAAACTCCTCCTTCCTCCACTAAGCTTCTAACGCCTCTTCCCCACTCTGTATATTTCATCCCAGGTCCCTAGGACCACACACATTTAAAAGAGAGGATGTCAGGCCAAACTTGGCTCAAACTGGGGGCTCAAAAAAGGATTTACAAAGCCTCAGAGAGAGAGAGATGTTTCCGAGTTCGTTTTAAACAAGTCCCATGAAAACCGACATTCCTTTGCAGAGTTCGCAACTCAAAAGTTTAAGCACTGTGCTGCTGGAGAGCCTGGACAGTACTATGTCTCTGCTTTCTAGCAAAGACCATCACAGGATGAAGAAACATATTGCTAACTGGATAGCAACTAGTTGAGCAAGATGCAGTTCAGTAGGAATGTATGAATACAGTGTCTGATCTGGGCATTTTGGTGGCTGGGATGGCAAACATTTTGACTGTCTCCCACCCTTAGAGCAATGGAACAAAAAACAGTCCTGGTCACTCAGGGCCCATGAAAGCTGGCACCAAAGATGACTGCTCTGCTCACCGATCCCTAAAACTGTCCCTGTGTAAAATAGCGTATTACAAAAATCCTCTTGCAGAGACAAAGGTAATCATGTGATCATTTCTTGGACATTATTAAATATATTCTGATGCTCATAATATCCCCTAAGTTTACCAAATTATTAATTTATGTTTGTGTAATAATTACACTCTCTGCTGTGCAACTTTCCCATGCTGTCTGTTGTATTGTAACAACAGAACATGTACAATGGGAAATTTGCACAGCATATTTTAAAGTTATTACAACAGCGTATACTTAAGTAAAGAAATGTGGGAGCTGTCAGATCTAATCAAACATTAAATGTCTCTTCACTCCAGAACTCAGCCAGACTTCAACATGCAACATTGCTAAAAAGACAGGAATGAAAACTGCCCTGCTGTATCACTCCTAGTTATGCAAAACAAGTTCCCAGTATCTAAGAATGTATTTGTTGGAATTCTACATTAATTACTCCCTGCAGTCAGGAGAATGGTATTCATAAAACAGCCAAGTAGTCCCAAAAGCAGAGACACACCGAAGGGGAAAAAAGGAAAAGCATATTTCCTGAAAAGTTAAAACTGAGGAGCCTGCAAGATTTCTTAGAGTGGTTTATAAACTGCAATAAATGATTCTTTAAGAGAATCTTAAGTCTTGCCTATATAAGAAGGTCACACTGGGTTACCTAGAGGTATGATGTTAAACTGGTGCAAAAGGCTGTGTAGTCTCTGTTATTCCAGGTTAAAAATCAGGTATTTCAGTTTAAGTTGATTATGGTCTATAACAACTTGAAGTGGGCTACCCTTAAATTGAAGTAAGCGTCCACACAGCGGTTCATGCCAGTTTAAAGCATTTTTTGTTGTCATTGTTAAACTAATGCAGCTCTCCCGTGTACACCAGGCCTTAGATAATGAGATCACTTTATATTTTGAAAGGAGATACAGAAGCAACTAGGGGTGGGGAAGAAGGACATAGACCAGAACTCCCTGTAAGTGATCCCATAATTTGAGATTTTATTCTCATTTACTTAAAACCTGACGCTCCCCTCTGCTGTCACAAGTACTTTTAGTTCAGGGGGTGAAAGGGAGAGAATCAGTTCATTTATACCAGGGGCTCCAGAGATCCAGCAATGTGGGTCTGGAGCAGGCCAGCTGCTCTCTGCAGCATGCTCCCTGAAATATTTCTTATGGCCTTCATCGCTGAAGATAAATACTTCAGAGGTATTTTAAGATAGATATCCACACCACTATACACCTTTCCTCCTTCTCAACATATAGAAGAAATAGCCCTGTCAGCTAATCAAGCCATGTGTGGTTGAGCATGAGTATATTGTGTATACATGAAGAACATACTGAGGAAAAGTCACATCAACACACTATATTTTTCCTTCTTTTGAAGGAATGAGTTTTTTAGGGTAGGCCCAACTCCTGTGAAAATTCCATCTCCAATGGTCACAGGTCTCTCCACTTTGGTTGACAGTTCCCTTGTTCTAGAGGAACACAGCTGTTGTGGAATAGATGATGTCTCACATAGCTAGGCCCAAACCCAAAGAGAGCTTTGAATATCACGACTCAGACTTTGAACTGGAGTCTGTATTTATGGTTAGTACAGAAACCAAGGTGTCATATTCATCATTACCCTCACGGTTATGCAGTTGGACTGCTGTGTTTTCTACCAGCTGGAGCCTTTCCCAGGTGTATGGTTTCATTCCAAGGTCATAAACATATGGACTACTGCAATGGCAAGGTCTGTGTCCAATAGAATGGGCTAGGATCTTCTTACCAGTCACAGGTGGAAGTGGACAGGCACAACAAAACTTTGTTGCTTGGACAAACTCCCCATACCTCCTTCTGGCTTAAATAGCATGGTTGGACCATGCAGTGGTGCTGGGCAATACTCCAATCAGATCTCCATGAGTGGAGCCTTGGCTGAGACGATAGTCCTACTAGCACTTTGGTCCTGCAGGTTTCAGAAGACAGTGTGTGGAGTCCAGCAGCAGTCTGGGGACTCCCAGACCTGGTGTCAAGAACCGGGACATCACAGAGAAACCTTAAATAGTGGAAAATGGTACAGAGGAAGCAAGTTTTCTGTAGTGTTTTCCTCTGCTTACCATCATCACCTCAATTTTGCCTTGGTTAAGCTTTAGTCCTCTGCTATTCATCCAGGTAACAATTTTAGTCAAACACTTACAAATCTAGGAGATTGTGGATCACAGAAGAGCAAGTAATGGATGACAAATTCTATAACAACTTGGTAGGTTCCCTTTCCATGCAGAGGACATATCCCATATTGAGTGAGGTGCCAGGTGCAGCGTTGATTGCGAAAACCTGAAAGCAAGAAGCTAGGAGCCAATGGAAAAGGCCCTGCCATAGGCCCTTGCCTTCAAAAAAGAATTAGAAGGAAACACTTCCAGTTCCAATTCTCAGGACTAATAACATAGGGGGTGAACAGATCCTCATGAAGTAAAGCAAATGAAATGGTATGAAAGAGTTGGAGACCAGGAAAGTATTTTCTAAAGAAATTACTTAAATCTAGTTCTTTATAGCTGAGACTTCTGTAGACGAAGAGGAGCCAGAGTCCAAACTGTGCAAAGTGATTTGTACTTTGAGTATTAATCCAGGAATTCCCGCACAAAAAGCTCTTAAGAACTTAGTAGAAAAGTGATAAACTTGCTATAACTATTTTATAAAAGCCATCCTATAGAATTTAGGAGATAATTAAATCTCTGAGCTACAATTCTATAGAATGGATAAAAAATAAAATGAAAGGAAGAAGACTGTTCTCCATAAAATCTTATAGGATTTTCAAATAGTTTCTATATAAATATTATTAATATAAGTATTGAATTTCTACATGGCCATCCAACATCTTGACAGGTGAAGGAAACACAACAAAGTCAGTTAGCGATGCTTGACAGTAATGTGGGAGAATCCAGTGCCCAAGCAGCAGACCCTCCTACAGTGGCTAATGGTCTACTCACCAGATGGAGGTTGGAGCACACTGCTTCCTGGCCTTCCTGTTGCATTGCTGGCAGTACTTGAGTTGGCCGTAGAGCACAGCCTTCGGCAGATAATCTTGAGGCATGGGATCCAGGACTCTCAGCCAGCAAAGGCTGCAAACGTCCAGTGTAGTCTGCAAAGACTGTAGGCCAGTTCTATCAAAGATGTTGTTGTTAGTGATCTGTTGGCCCAAGCGACTCCAAGGATTTTTCTGAGACAGTGAAATTTCTGTAGATACGTATTAATCTCACTTTATTACATTTTAATCAGACTTATCAATAATAGTTGTTGGGGCCAGACCTTAGTACTCAGTTTCTCCCATGGTCCGTCCTGCCCTCCCCCAGTTCAGTACACATCTGAGTACCCTACTACATATGTTGCATAAAAGAAGGGGTGGGTAGAGGTCTCTGTATACCATTATGAGCGTGCATGGGAGTATACTGCCCATTTTTAATAGAGCACAAGTTTTGAGTTTAGGATTGTTGCAGTCTTGAGGTATAGACTTTTTTTTTCAACCCATGTAAATGCCAAGTTAATTTGCTCTAATTCTGGCAAGGAAGAACCACCACACAATGACAGGTACAAGGGAGAGAAAAGCCTACCATTCAGTTGAGTCCAATTCCCAAAACTCCTCTACAGATGGTATTTTGCCTCTATGCTGTTAAGTGTGGTTAAGATGAAACTGTAGATTTGATTTGTGGCTGGCTCCAATATGTTTGCATAAAATAAATAAGTGTCCGAATGAAAAAAGCATTGCAAGTACCCCAGGAAATATAAGGCAGCTGCTTTTCAATTTGCAATCAACAAAAAATGGGATCCTATCGCTAACAAACCCACAAGCTACTTTTAAGGGCTGCATGCATTTTTTTTTTTGGCAACTTAGCTGTGACTTCATAGGCCCATATAGAACAGAATCTTCCAATCAGCCTGGATGATACTTGTAAAATACGATATAAAAAGAAACCTATTAATCTTAATTTGTGAGAAAATTACCATGTGTGACCAAAATAAGAATTAGCCCCCTTCCCCAGCACACACATGCACACCCCTAAACTGAGTAGCTTCTAGTTTAGAAGGAAAGATTGGTGTTCCTGTTCTGCTGATGTTACACGGGGTGGGGGAGATTTTGAGGAAAGGGAGGGTAGTGGGCTACTTTGCCAACCCCCTGTCAAGGCTGATTCCCCACTTTTGCACTTCAGTTGCAGAAGGTGGGGGCCAAAAGGATTCTAAAAATTAATACTGACCACTCCAGGCTGGTATTAAACTCCCAACGTTACAGCTTTTCTCTGATCTTGGATGGATAGATGCTGCCACCACTCAAATGCAAAACCCCTTGGAATCCAGGAAGATGCACTTGGGAATTTCTTCCTGTGGGGTACCCCTCAAGCCCTTTAACCCCCACACCCTGCATTCAAGGAAGAGCTGAGAAAGGAAAACAAAAATCAGCCATTGCCACCAGCTAACTAAAAAACATGTGCACAAACCTCTTAGGACACAAAAAGCCAAATCCTATTCTTAAAAAGGGTAAATATTATTAAAACCAAAAAGAAAGAAAATACTTCTGGATCCTGGGGGCCTGTCAGGGGTTGGGGGTGTGGATAGGGGTCAGGGCAGTCAGGGGACAGGGAGCAGGGGGGTTGGGTGGCGGGTGGGGTTACTAGAGGGGGCGGTCAGGGGACAAGGAGTGGGGGGCTTAGATAGTGGGGTGGGGCCCCAGGGGGTGGTTAGGGGTGTGGGGGTGTCTGGGGAGTGTGTGGATGGGTCCAGGATTCTGAAGGAGTAGTTGGGGGGAGGGGAAGTGGGCGGGGGCCATGCTATTTAGAGAGGCACAGCCTTCCCCACCCGGCCCTCATACCGCTTTACAACCCCATATGTCCCTTGCGCCAAAAAGTTTGCCCACCCCTGCTTTATACAAACTTCTCACTTTCCATGTATATTTGGTGACTGACCCACCTCCCACTACAAGCTCAAGCTCTTCCAAATGCTACAAAATGGGCCTGTTTTCCCCCACTCCTCTACTCCCACATCTTCAGTCTTTGGAGATGGGGGATATAAAGTAGGTCCTCCCCACCCCCCAAAAAAATCCATTGAAAGTTCTGGGAATTGTATGTGGATAAGATGCAGCAATACTTGCAGCTGCTGAACCAAAGAGACTTCCCGCAGGTGCCACCAGCGTTGCTGCATTAAATTAGAGCTGAGGCCCCCATTGAGCAAGGTATTTAAGCACATACCTAATGTTAAACATTTACGTAGCCCCACTGGATAAAATCCTGGCTCGGCTGAAGTCAATGGGCATTTGCTATTGACTTCAATGTGGCCAGAATTTCACCCTACTCATGTGCTTAAATATCTTGCTGAAACAGGGCCTGAAAGATGCTCCAGAATCCAGTGCACTATTAGTGTCCAAAGGACAAACGACAACTCATGGGATTGCAAATCATGCATCAAGAACCAGAACCAAGAGAAAGGATTCCAACTAAACCATGCATCCTGAATGAGCCAAAGGGGAGAAGACTTGTTCTTCCCTCCCACTGTGTCCTGAAGTGCAATCTGGCTAATAAAGTATGGCTTTTTTTAATATTGATTCTTGCTATTTGTAGGTCTTGAGGGTTTTTGTTAAAAGCCTATTAATTTTTACTGCATTTTTTTGCCTGCAATTAGTTGCTGGCTCAAGTGGCACTTAGACATGTAAATGCTAGTTTTGTGGGAGCACTGATACAGTTAGACTCTCCAAAATTAATCTTGGCACCAGCAACCAGCTGTGGGGTGGGGAAAGGTGGGGAAATCATGTGCAAAATTACAAGGGGATTTCGTAAACTGAGCCCTTAAGTATCCAGTAAACATTTGCTAATTGCTCATGGCAGTTTTAATGCAGTTTAAATTTTGGACTGAAACTACCTGACATTGCCTCAGAATAAAAGAGGCATCTTAATTGTGTCACAAAAGAGAAGTAAAACTCAGCCTCTAGCTGCCATTCTTCCTGCCCCACACAAATAGAGCAAGTAATGGGGGGAGGAGTAGAGAGGGTTAAGTAATTTCAATTCTCCCTGCGTCTGGCCTCCGAAATGCTTATTGGGGGCTTATAAAATTTTAATAGAGCTTTTGAATTATGAAATATGCTGGATGATTTGTAATGGTTGTAGTCATTTCCATTTAGATTTATTGCAAATTGAAGTGATTATTTTCCACCCACATCTTTTTTCTCTGTATTCCAGGGATAGGCAATTAGAACTATTCCTCGGTGACTTTCTTCCAGCTTTCAGGCTTGCTTGTCACTGAGATCCATAAATCTGGAAGCTCCGTCGCTGGTGGACTTGCAGCTGTAAAATGGATTTTTGAATTTCTGCTGAACATAGTTTACTGTCAGAACAAGTTTCAGAGTTGCATGACATGCTGAGGAGATTTAGTCTATCTTTCTTGCACATCAAGCGTAAGTGCTGGTTATGGGAGAGCAAGGAAGAGGGGGGAACATAGAAACCATATCATGAAGATAGAAAGACACTGTTAGGCTGTCTGCTAGGGAGAAGTATGGTGAGCCACAGTATACATTTGGATGGTTACGAGTGCAGGAGGGTTATGTGCCATAAATCTTAAATCTTGCTTTGAGAATTCAACATGTTAAAAATAAAATAAAATTCAACTAAATCCTTTCTAGCCATTGTATTGCTTCTGTGCAGTATCTCAGTACTAGCATAAAACTATTGTTCAAATAATGTATCAGGAACATAAAAAAGGAGCAGAATTACAAAGAACAGTATGTGCATCCAGAAAGGCAGTGGAAACTTCCATATCCTTTGTCAAGTCAGTTCAGAAAGGAAATGAAACTAAAGTGTTCAGGCTGTCTATGCCATGCTGGCTATTCTGAACTGTCGAACGGGCAGATTTTCAAAAGCTTTGGAGAAGAAAATGATGATTGAATGTCTGATTTGTGCAGTTATGGTAATTTGCAGAGTAAGATATTTGCATATTCAAAGAGACAATTCCTCACCAAATTGGCAAGTTCTTGCAGTTGTCCTAACTCTGCATGTGAGTTAAGCATTCTATTACATGTAGGCGCCTAGGTTTTTGAAGTTTTGACACTATGACTAAGATCAGATCATTTAGTCTCTGAGAACAGGTAACTAAATGCAGAGAAATTCACTTGTAGGTTACTAGTTCACCCTCCCAACATGAACAATGCCTGGAAGTAGTTTTTCAGTGTTCAGTATGAAATGAACTTCTGCCTCATTATTACATAATAAAATACTTCATTTGATACTTATTGCAGTGCACCTTCCAGGTCAGGGCAAAGTATATTTGCAGGGCAGGCTGGAGAAGATAGAAATGCCCATGTGCCTGTTCTGAGCATAGAGAATTTGTCCCTATTGCTGTAATACAAGATGCTGAACTTTGTTCTGGAAACCTGGTCCTTTTATTTCTCTGCTGCTCACAAAGCCCTCTTCCCAGCTACAAAAATATTTTAAGTGAAGCTGGGTCAACTTCTGATTTTGCATCAAAATATGTGAAATTTGGGGTTTGTTATGGTTTTGACTAAACCAAAGCAGGTGAAGTCCATCTATTCTGGCTGATTTGTTTTGAGATTTGTTTGTTTGAATTTGAAACACAGAACAAAAGTCTCACTAATGTTGAATTTAATGGACTCAAAATCAGATATTTGCATGACCACCACTGCCTCCTTTCTGCTGAGTTTCAGTACAATTTAGTGGTGTCCTCAGAAAATAAATCAGATGCAAGACCCTCTTTGCCCACTCAGTTTTTTTATGCAAAATGTCCCACACTTTGTTTTATAACCTGCAACTCGTTTACCTCTAACTTTACTGCAAAGCATAATCTGTCCTTTACAGTTGTAAAGTGCCAGTGGTCTTGAAAAATTGTTTAAATTTCCCATTTATGCCTTAAAAGTTTCCCACTCAATCTGTTGATTTTAGCTTGTCTGTATGTAATTTATTGCTGCATTACATATTGCATTATACATTGACTAATGGGTCTCCTGGGAACTTGCTGTTACTCCCACCCTACAATTAAAGTTCACTTTGAAGTTTTCACAGACCCTTATTCCATGTGTACCTGTTTAGTTGAGTCAATAAATCATGTCATGTTTCCAGTTGCCTAACCAAAAAAAAAAAACAAAAAAAACCATTTTTTTTTCTCACTCCTATCTTTACATTTTCATTACTACCCATCTGACTTAGGTAAATAAACCAAACACTGGAAGGGGGGAGTGTGTTTTTCTTACTTTTTCCTTCATTTACTTAATGTCATGGACCCTTATTTTGCATATTTGCAAGATCCTCCTAGAAATTGGCTTTAATATTTCTCCAAAAATCAGGCATATGACTTAATGGTGCTTTGAGATTTCAAAAGTTATCATGTTGTTTGTGTGACAAAACCAAAATTAAAGCCCAAGCCACATGTTTGTGCTCCATGGCAGCATGGAAGTATTCCCCTTTTGTACACAGAATTACGTTTTTAAATTGAACCTTGTCTTCCTCTATTTGCAAATTACCTGCAGACAGCTTGAAAGTTGATTGCAAAATATCAAGCAAGTTAACTAGTAGTTTGAGCAAACAAGTTTTAGCAGTCATTCGTTCTAACTGCTCATAAGGAATATCACTATTCGTTATTTACCACTAAAGCACCAGTACTCTACTTTCTGTCTTCCTCATACTCTCCCTTCTTCTGGATTCACTCCTTCCATCAGTGATATCAGTCATTTCAGTTAAATAGTATGTTTGTGCCCTTGGTCTAGGCTAGGAGGTGGGGTGGAATTTTGTATTTTTCCCTCACGACAGCCAAAGGCATGAGGCCTAACACCTGACAAGATGCATTCAGTAGAGACCAGAAATGGGACAGAAGTTCAAGCAGGCCTGTAATCACGACAGTTACATAGGGTTTTCATTTCAATGAATGAAATAAGAACTTGCAGATTTAGCCTCAAATGAAATTATCCAAAGAGAGGCTGCCAGTGATAGGGCTAGCTGCCCCACTGTTCCCTTTCCAGTCTCTTCAAGACCACCCACATTAGGACTTGGGCCTCTTAGCCTTACTTGTCTCAAGGTGGAATCTCACAATTCTTTCACTGGACCTTCCACAGTACTCCTGCGTATTCCAATCACTTATCAGCCTGCTGGCCCAGCTGGGTTTCAAACACCTGCGTGTTGTCTCTTCAGGAAACTGTGACCAGGAGACTGTTCCAACTGCTAAATAAAAACACTTTTTTAAAAAAAAAAATTCAATAAATGCTTTGACCAACATCTTCCTTAAAATGAACATCCAATGAGCACTTCTGGTGACAGCTAATCTTATGCTTCACTACAAGCTAAATTAAGCCACCTTTTCTCTTAAGCTCCAGGAGCAGAACAGACCAAGGTTACATTCTCCCAGCACCTCCTGTGAGACTCTCCAATCTGGTTCTGTGACCCTACTGTGCTGAAACTGGTTTCAGAATTCCTGAAAGGTGAGCAGACAAGATCTATTAAGGCTACTCACTCTGGGGTTGCCAAGTGAGGTATATCCACTTGACAATCAATCCCCCATGACTGGCCCATGTCAGCTGACTTGGGCTCACAGGGCTTGGGTTTTAGGACTGTAAAATTGTGATGTAGATGTTCAGGGTCGGGCTGCAACTTGGGCTCTGGAACCCTCCCATCTCCCAGTACAGGTATGCTGCACATAAGGACAGTTTGTCAGCTTCTACCAATGAAACAGAAAGGAGGGCACAGAGGCAGAAAAACATACCAAAAAAGGAAAAGATGTGGCCTTTTATCTCTTGGAAGTAGAAGATCGGCTCATTTCAAACCCACACTATAGCTGATACCTGACAGGCGCTGGTGATGGGTCAGCTCAGCATACAAGATATGGCACATTAGTGTTACTGTCCTTCATGTAGCAACTCAACAGTCAGACATTTGTACAGCTCTCTGTAATGTTATAAAAATTTCCTGCTTAAAAGCTTCTATGCCCATCTGCACCTTCTTCCTTGTCCTTTGAAGTTAAAGGCAAAGGGACAATTAAGGTGTGCCTCCTCAGTTTGCCTCCAGAAAGCAAGCCAGGCTCTTTGATCTGCTACCATGCTTTTGGAAGCTCAAAAATCTATATAATATATGCTGAATGGCAGGCACTTTGGAGACCAGCTATTTTCCCCAGAGTCAGCTACAGCAGGGCTTCTCAGTGCCCACTAAACCAAAAGATCTTTAGATGTCTTGACCTGTCATTGCACGGATATATTTCAGCTTCTAAAGGCGAATATGACTTCTCCTCAGAAAGAAAAAAAGACATGCTATTAATGTATATTTTTTCCTGTACCCACAAATTGCTCTTATTTTAAGTATGAAAGAAAGAGTAAAACTTACAGTTCTGATTCTCAGTACTCAAGTAAATTCAAATAGCCCTTCACTTGTAATTTGTTGCAAGGTCTTTGGTGCAAGAACTGTTACCAACTATTTGCATTAGGAACTGTATAATAATGCTCCTGGTCTTGGCTGGAATCTGTAGACACCACTAAATTATAAATACATTTTAACTGGCTTTTTTTCTTGCCGCATAAAGGCATTTACGCAGCAGAAATAATGTGGGAATTAGAACTACAGCGAGATCCCTGCCCGATGCTATATCAGCTTCATCAGTGACTTTCCAAGAGCCAGTTACATGGTCCAAGTAAGGGCCATGAGAGACCATGGATAGTTTTGCTGTGAGGTAATAGACTGTACCCCATGCAGCCAACAGAACACAGTTGTGTGTGAGTGCCCTAGAATAGAGGGGACTTGAGAGGCAGAGTTACTGGACCTCAGTTTATATGGATCTGCCAGTCAACACTATAGTTCCACCCCTTGCCTTGGGAGCTATTCCACACAGTGTTTACATCTTCCAAATACTTCTCTCCCTCCTATACACAAGTTAATTTTTTTTTTTATTATTTCAATTTAAAGTCCCTTTTTTTAGCACTAGAATAAAGTGACTTGACAATAATTCTCTTGCTAACTTCTCAGATCTCATGGAAATTGAAGGGAGATTTCATTGGATATCAGAACTTGGCCCATATTACTTACAATACCTGCTATTGATAAGTAAGGCTACGTTTATGTCACGGAAGTCATAGACTCCGTTACTTCCAGAGACCTCTCTGACTTCTGCTTCAGCCTCTGGTGCTGCAGGACTAGAGCTGGCAGCCAGAGGGGCTCTGGCAGGGCTCCAGTGGCAGACAACAGCCTCTTCAGAGCGGTGGACCCAACAGCTCTCAGCCATCATGGTGACAGGAGAAACCATGGAGCTGCAGCAGCAAAAGTCACAGACAGGTCACAGCTTCTGTGAATTTTTGTTTATTGCCCATGACCAATCCATGACTTTTACTAAAAATAACCATGACAAAAATCTTAGCCTTATTGATGTGGAAAGCTAAGCAGTCTGTATACAACCAGCCAACTATTTACTATGTGTATTTCCTGGGGAATAGTCTATAGATACAGAGAATGAACTCTGGATATAATTTTAGATTACTTTAGCCAACATTTGTTATGCAGGGAACTAAAAAAGTGAACATTAGCAAACGCCATCTGCAAAGCAGCATTTGATAGACTGGAGCCTCATGTGGAAGTAGATGACTGTACAGTTTTCAGATATATGAATATGGTAACAATCTTTCAGTGACAGGGAAGTATTAAGAGACCACAACATATTAATATTGTATTCAAAAACATCTACATTACAAAGCTTTGATCTGGCTGTGTATCTGGGCTGGTTGGCTTTGCTTTGAGATGTTCTAGCAGAAATGCGTACAGACACTGCAGCCCCAGGGGATAATGCATCTCTAAGGCCAGTACCTGCTGCAGAGCTGTAGTGGAAGGATTGCACCCCAATTTTCGCACTATACAGACCACCCTTTAAAAAAAACCCAAAATGTGTGAATATTACCCTCAAACCAATTAATACTACTTATTATAGGGCATGAGAACAGTTTGTAAGGTATACTAGACATTGGCATACTTCATAGTGATTACATGAAGTCCTACCACAACATCCTACAATTCAGTTCGGCAGCAGCTGCTGCTATCTATTGGTGCTTGAATGATGCTGGCGGTTGGCACTATGTTTATATGTGTACTTTTCTATCAGAGGCTGCTTGAGACTGTCCACCTGCCAAATGCCGGTCCTCACAGCTTGTCCTTTAGAATTCAACTCTGACAAATACACGATGCAGTGCATCAGTGGTATAGTGTCATGGGGTCCACTCACTGATCGCAGTGCCTCTTGCTGGCCATTCTGGGAATTGGCTCCACCAGGCTTGCATGCTCCCGCCACCCTTCCCACACAGATGTCTTCCTCCATGCTGTCTTGCTCTGTGGCCCCACTCACTCTAGGAGCTGCAGTCTCCTCTTCCTGGCTTGGACCTCCAGCCAGGTCACTAAGGTTTCCCTTCCAGGAAATTCAAAGTCCTTCCCTGTCTGGGTGCTGTCTTCAGTGCCTTTTCCACTGAGAAGTGGCTGGTAAGGGGACCCAGGCCTGTTCTCTACAGTAGGTTCCAGTCCAGGGACTCTATAACAAGCAGTCCAGTCTCTGAGCAGTCTGACCTCTTGCTGCTGCTGGTTCTCTGGGTTCTTCCTACACACCTGGCTTCCCCCTTCTCTCGGCTTGCCAGTCTCCCAGCATTCCCTCGCTCCCCAGGAGTAACTACAGCCTTCATGCAGCCTCCTTACTACTTACTGCTCCTGGGCTTTGGACTGGCCCCTCCTGTTCCTGCACAGGTGAGCATGATTCTAATTAGTGGCATGCTCCCTGACTCCTGCTCCAGGTGCGCCCAGTGGAGTTAACTGGCCTTCCTGGCCACTTTATTCTCTTTTAACCTTGTGTAGGTTGGACATCCCATCACATATAGCAAAAAAGAAAAATAGAAAGGAAATTCTGTAGCAAGTGGTTGACTATGCTAGAAGAGTTGTGTGGCAGTAGTGGTATCTGTCAAGCGTCAAAGAGATTTAATATTACTAAATTATTCTCTTCAAGTAAATAACCCTAAACATTTTCATTCTTTTCTTCCTCCCTCACCCAATCTCTTGTGACTATTCAGATCACAACAGATAATTAATTGCATGTCACATTTCTGTTCATTCTTTCATGTCCACAGCCTCTAGCTTCCTGCATGACTTATAGACATTTTAAAGTCTTAGAGATGCAAAACTGTTGTGTATCAGTATCTCAATGGCATTATACTTTATATTTAGCTTTTTAACATCAGCTTTCTTATCTGTAAAATGAGTAATTGTATCTTCCTCACAAAGCTGAAAGGATGTAGTGAATTAATGTTTGCACACTACTTTGCAAAAAATTAAATACTGTAAGTACTAAGTCCTATTTGTCAAACAATACAACATGTATTGGTACATTCTCCTTCAAATGCACCTCTAAGCAGAACATTAGATAAAATAATCATTAATGTTGCTTTTAAAAACATAGGCAACAATTATATCTTGCTGTGAAAAATAGCATCTCACATGTAATTAGTATTTCTAGTCTCATGAAATGGTTATGAAACTAAGAGAAAACTGTACAAGATGCTTCAATTTTAAATCCAGATCTTCAAGGGCTAAATTTAAGGTTTTGTTGGAATGAGTCTCGCATTTATAGATTTGTTTTTTCAGCTGCTTTGAATATAAACAAGTCATTTAAAAATATGTTTAAACTTCAGCCATAGACAAATGTGTCAGTTCACAAATTAATATTGACTCTGGGCTAAAAAAGTAGTTAAGGATTGCAAAGCAGCACATGTGACTTTTTTTCTGAAGTCCAGTTTATGGCAGTGAATCTCAGGCTCATAACTGAGTATTGTACATTTCCACATTATTTCAGGTTACAGAAGGTGACACTTGAAAGTGCAAGTTTACTCATGTTACCACTGCAACACTCAGCCCAAAGACAGCATTAAGTGAAAAGGCAGTTTCTCTTCATACCATGAACAGAGAAGACTTCAAAATCAAAATTGGAGAATAGCAGTCTGGAAGCAAATTAAATATTATCCTCTGGACTTTTATACATACTTGCAGAATTTGTGGTTTAAAAATTGCTGGAAGAATTAAGAGTATTGTCCTCATTTGATTCAATAATTTTCTGCAAATAAAATATTAAGCTTACTGTTGTGGAAAGTTACTAGCCTTTAACAGAAAACATTCTTGCAGTGTTCACACTACAATGTATTCTTAGCCAAGAAAGATATTAAAATGGTTAGTGTTGGTCCAATTATTTACAGACATAAAAGAGATGCCAGTTAATTACACTCTTCGAAAAACAGAGCTGTAGCCAAGCCCTGAAGTAATCAGAACCAGCATACTTATAGTGGTGACATGTTACCTTTAGAGATCCCCTCATGGCCAATTTGAGCTGCCACTTCTTTTTGTCTTCCTTTTCATGGGAAAACAGTACTTAGCCTCTACAATGGCTCACTACGACATGGCATACTTGGTTGATTGGACACATGTTACCAATGCACATTTCTTGCAACCACCACTCAGTCAGTCATGTCTCAAATGTTGGGAATGTCTTAGTCACACAGCTAGATCTCCAGATACAGCACCACGTTAGAAATTAGTACACTGCTTCTGATCACTAAGTATTCCTCCAACCTGGACAGTATTCTTGGGGAAGTTTGCACTAAAAGGAACCAGGAATTGCAGTAGTCACCTAGACGTCAATGAAGTACCTGAGGACTGAAAATTTCACTGTGCAGCAACGTGGTTACGTTGGAGAGAAAGCAGCTAAATCCGAGACGTAGCAGAAGAGCACTGCTGAGAGCACAACCAATCAGTGAAGAAAGGCTTCATGTGCATGGCAGCACAGTCAGCCAGCAGAGGTGGGCGGAGCCAATAGGACAGAGCTGGCTGAAAACCAAGAATTCCATTGTGTGAAAAAGAAAAATAATGGGGTTTGCATCTAGTTCCATTTTGCAACAGGGTGAAACTGAGACTTAAGTTTTTCATGAGGAAAATGGAGAGTGACCAACCAATCCAGTGGCTAGGGCACTCAGCGGGGATGTGCACCTGATTCAGAGCAGGGACTTGATCTGTGTCTCCTGCATCCCAGGTGACAGCCCTAACCACAGGGCTGTTGGCTATTCTGGGGACTCTGTCACCAGACATTTATCCTGGCTCTGAGAACCCTTCCCAGTGAGGCTTTTGTCAAAACTGGGGTTTCCACGGAAAGCGGTGAATTTTGAGAAATTGACATTTTCTGACAGACATTTTGTCAAAAAATTCCTGAGCAGCTCTGTCCTTAGATTCACTAACTGAGGAGCAAGCTTGTAAAACCTCTTGGGCAATTTCAAAACAGATGTAAGATTTACGCTCCGCTAAAGTAAATGGAGCGATACCGACTTACTTGGGTCTGACTTAAGTCCATTTCTTTAAAACACTAATGATTAGAAGTAACCAATACAGTAAGCCTCCCCTCCCTATTTATCTGATGGCCCCAGGGGTATGAGAAACCTTCAGTAATTTGAAGGTTCAGGCTATAGCTATACTACAGAGCTTGCAGCTATGCCAGTGTAGTGCTGCTAATGCAAATGCTCTAAGCCATTGACTTTGTTTCTCCAGCCCCCATTAGCAGCAGTAGCTATGTTGGCAGGATAAGCTGTACAACACCAGTGCTTAGGTCAGCGTAACTTACATTGCTCAGGGAGATGGTCATTCACACCCCTGAGCAACATAATTTATACCAACCTAAGCTGCAGTGTGTACATAGCCTCAGCTAATCAAGGGAATTAACTCTGTAGGCTTTGAATATCCTGAGGAGAGACTTCAAAAGCCTGCCGATCACCTCCCCTAATTATAGACAACAGGCCAATGCTCCCAGGACTATTCAAACCCATCAACCCAAGGACTGGCCAAGGCAGCAGCTGCTCTCTCTAGGACATAAGCACATACTGTATGATTAATATTTCTTGATAAGTCTATAACTATTGCATAAGGACTTGTGCTAAACAGGAGCCAAATCTATCCCTCAGATAACGAATGAACCATTTCTGAGTACAGACCCACAACCTACATTTGTCAGCCAGCTCAAAAGAAATAGAGCACCAAGACAAACTGCCAGACTCAGCAGCTTAGTCAGAGGAAGTAAAATACTGGAACAACATTGTGAAGTCAGGAAATTCTCTCTATATAGATATGAAGAACTGTAGGAGGAAGAGAGTGGTCCAGGGCTACAAAGCTGACTGCATCACTTCAGTTAAGTTTGTAAACCCATACGAGAGGATTGGTTAAGGGGCTTCAGAAAGGTAGTTACTATGAGAGGAAACTTGTCTGAAGGACTGGATAAGACCAATAGGTTGGAATGATAGGTTAGACAGATGCAGTCAAGTAATTTTTGCCTTGCACAGGTACTGTCTCCTTTCTGCCCTCATGCAGCCAGTTTATAAATTCTTCCCCTGAGCATTTGTGAGAGAGGATGGGGAAGCTGAACTGAAGTTAACCCTCTTGTTCACTGAGGCCTGGAGTGTCCCTGACCGCATCTTAGTAACACAGAGTTCTAAAAAGGACAATGTGTCAAATTCACATTGTCAACACAAACAGTGGCTCTCAACCTTTTCAGACTACTGCACCCCTTTCGGCAGTCTGATTTGTCTTGCATACCCCCAAATTTCACCTCACTTAAAAACTATTTGCTTACAAAATCAGACATCAAAATACAAGTATCATAGCACACTTTAATTAAAAAGAAATTGCTTTCTTTCTCATTTTACCATATAATTATAAAATAAATCAATTGGACTATAAATATTGTACTTACTTTTCAGTGTATAGTATTTAGAGCTGTATACACAAGTCATTGTCTCTATGAAATTTTAGTTTGTACTGACTTTGCTAGTGCTTTTTAGGTAGCCTGTTGTAAACCTAGGCAAATATCTAGATGAGAAGATGTACCTGCTGAAAGTCATTTGCATACCCCCAGAGGTACACATACCCCTCGTTGAGAGCCACTGAACACAGATACCTGTAACCATTTAATAGACTTACACAGACTCCTAGGACTACTTTAATGTTTTGCCATATGAAAAATGAAACAACACATTTTCTAATGACAAGAGAAGGTTTTTAAGTTATCCATAATATATTTATTAAGTTCTCAAGGCTCAGTGTATGCTTATGGTGAGCATTCCTCAGCCTCACCCTCTGTCCTGTACATGTGCATCATAAGGAGGAGTGATTTTATATTTGAGTGAAGGAAGAACAAATTACAGGCACTGGAACAGAATGAGAGTAATGTCAACAGCAGGTTATAATTTCCCAAGCTACAGACAGGGCAGGAAGAGAAGGGCAGCAATAAAGTGCTCCTACAGCTGTAAGTTAGTTACAGCGGCCTAGGCCTAGATGTAAGAGAAAACAGGACAGTAGTTTGGTATCTGTGGAGGTATGAAGATACCTAGTGAAATGGTTTTGCAAACTTCTGCCTCATCTAGCTATTCTGCGCGTATGTCTAGCCTTTTGAGAAAGTTTGGCATTTTCAAAAGCCTTCAGTGTTAGCATAACCTTGTTCCTATTAAGGAGTTTTGCAGCTGTTTCCATGGGAGCAAAGTTAGACCAGTGCTGAGCTAACCTTTTCTCTGGTCTCTGAGCTCACATCCGCACCTACCCACAGTGCTTGGCCTTGTTCCTTTAGCTTTTCTGGGGTACTTACCCAGGGGTGACTTCACTTTTATTTTTTGTGAGCTAACACAGGTATGTCTACATGAACTGCCATTCACAGCCAGGGCTGTTCTAAGTAAGGAGTTCTCAACCTTTTTTCTTTCTGAGCGCCCCCCAACTTGATATAAAAACTCCACAACCCATCAGTGCCCCAACAACAGTTTTTCTGCATAGAAAAGCCAGGGCCGGTGTTTAGAGAGCAGCAAGCAAGGCAACTGCCTGGGGCCCCATGCCACGGGGAGCCCGGCAAAGCTAAGTTGCTCAGGCTTTAGCTTCAGCTCCAAGTGGCAGGGTTCAAGGCCCTGGGCTTCAGCCCTGCACAGTGGCGCTTCGGCTTTCTGCTATGGGCCCCAGTGATTCTAATATTGATCCTGGACCCCTGGTTGAGAACTGCTACTCTCAGGCAGCATGGCTCAGATTGGAATCCAGGGGTCCATGGACCCTGCTGATCAACTTCTCCCCTCTTTCCAAGCACCTTCTGCACACTGGGGAACAGATGTTTAGCGTAGTGGAGGCAGCGCTGGGAGGAAGGGAGTGGAGCAGAGACGGGGATAAGGGGGCAGAATCATATCAGGGCTGCTGACCCCGCTGATCAACTCCTCCTCTTCTTTCCCAGTGCATCCTGTGCTCTGGGAAACAGCTGTTCAGCAGTGTGCAGGAGGCGCTGTGGGGGAGGGGGAAAAGCAGGGACAGGGCACACTGGGGCGAGGGGGAAGAAAGAGAAGGGGTGGGGCCTTGGGGGAAGAGGTGTAGTGGGGCCTTGGGGGAAGAGGTGGAGTGGGGGTGGGGCCTGGGGCTGAATGGGTGGTTTACTAGGCATGGGGGCTTTAGAATCTTTAAAATATTTTAAATCAAAACTGGGGTCTTCGGGTTGCTAAAGTTTGAGAACTGATGTTCTAAGGGTTTAGGAGCACCATCTCACTGTTCTTGTTCCTATGACAGTACTGATTTAAACACTGCACTGGGGCTCTGAAGAGCTGTATTCTACACCCTTTTCTGCTGCTGACTGCCTGAACAAGTGACTTCGTGCCTCAGTTTCCAGATCAGAAAAACAGAAATAATCTAGAGTTGGCTAGCATCAACATAGGCCAAGTCTTAAGTGTGAGGTACAGTACTTAGAGAAGGCAGCATAAGTTATATAAGAGTTTCCGTTTGTATCAAATATCTAGGCTACAGATTAGACATAATTTTCTGTCACGAAAAGTGACCTTTATTTGGCCACTGTGCATTGAGCCCATAGCGCCACTTTAAAAGCTGTAGTTCATGACCCTTCCATCTTCTTTCTCTTCCTCCTGCCACATCTTCCAGTTCTGATCTTTGCATTTAACAAAATATTGGCAAATCAGAGCTAAGCAGAAACAGTTACACCCCGCACTTAGTCAAGGACTGCTAAAGCGTATAAAGAAATTGATCATTAGACAGCAGTGGTTAACCTTGAGGAACGTATTCTTTTGGGGAACAAGCCTATATCGGAGGGAACAGAGATATTCCTACACCAAAGTCCTTCATTTAGGAGAAGAATGTTAAGAGGTTCATTCCTGCTTCAATGAATGTTAATGGGGATTTGCCATAGTTTTAGTTGAAGCGGTACTGAATACACATATATATTTTTACATAGATAAAATTATTTCTTTAAATCCCTACTGAATTAACAAGAGAAGGAAGAGCAGGATTAGAAAGCTAATTATGTTGATTTAAAGTACTGAGAGGCTCCATTTTAAAATCTTTACAACATTTGACTTTGTTGTTGCTATGTCTTAAGTAATTAGCTCTGTCAGAGATGTAAAATGGCCCCCCGGCTGGTGGCAATATTAAAACCCAGCGAGAAGAATACTTTCCAATAACAGGCTGTTTATGGCTATCCCCATCCTTGTTGGCCATGGAACTACTGGAAAAAAATTAATGAACTCTCCTCCTAACTTGCCACTGGTCTTTAGAACAAAAACAAGTCAGTGGTTTGGCTGAGGATGGCTGTCTCACTGAGGAGGCAAGCCTTGGAACAATCTAGACCCTGGGATGGAATAATCCAATGCAGACAAGAGGGAGCCAAGCTGAGTAACATCAGTCTCAGCAGTTCTGGAAAAATGAATCAGATAGCTGGCTATGTATGGCAGTGTGCAGCTATTGGGGGCACTTTGTAGTTCTCTTTCCACCTAATATACGAATGGAACTTTTGCCTGAGTACAGTATAGATTAGGGGTCGGCAACCTTTCAGAAGTAGTGTGCCAAGTCTTCATTTATTCTCTCTAATTTAAGGTTTCACGTGCCGGTAATATGTTGTAACATTTTTAGAAGGTCTCTTTCTATAAGTCTATAATATAATTAAACTATTGTTGTATGTAAGGTAAATAAAATGGATAAGAAGCTTAATTTAAAATTAAATTAAAAGGCAGAGGTCCTCAGACCAGTGGTCAGGACCCAGGGAGTGTGAGTGCCACTGATCAGCTTGTGTGCCACCTTTGGCACGTGTGCCATAGGTTGCCTACTCCTGGTATAGATGATAGGATCAGACCCTCACATTTGTTATCTAGTTTGACAGAGAATACCAAGTTTGTAATTCCAATCAGTTCAGAATACATTACATTGCACCAGCTCCTTGGCTCAAGGGTGGTTGGATTTTAAGGTTTTCCCAAAAACTAGCTTTATGGGAGACCTGCCCTAAACCTGGTTCTAATGCAGGATCATGAGTATTTCTGCCTTGTGGAGACTTTTGTAACTCAGGGTTACTGTTAATCATGTTGAAGAGCTCATGGTTCTCTCCTGGATCTCACTGACTGTTTCTTCAGCCATAGAGACAGTTTCTAGGCTTACTGCTATAGACCAAGAGGGATATGGTTGGTGGTGGAAGAAGTGGCATTGGGAGCAGTGCATTATGGGCAGCTATCGCAGTGTTCAAGTGGCTACAACGTGCTTGTCAAATGGGGGAGTGGATCTCACAAAATTGGTGATTTGGCAACAATATGACAGATGAAATTCAATGTTAAAGGCAAAGTAATGCACATAGCCAAATATAATCCCAAGTATACATACATGCCTAAATTAGCAGTTACTCATCAAGAAAGATCTTGGACTCATTTTCAGTACTCTGAAAGCACTGTGTTTCCAGAGTACTGCAAATGTATAAGAATCCTTCTCACTGTGCCTGTATCCTCCTCAGTGCCTGCATCAGCTTTTTTGCTGCCCTAGGCAGCGAAGCAGAACAGAAGCGGAAGAAGACAACAGGAGGAGTCACCACCAACATGCCGCCGAAGAGGGGAGGAGCTGCCGCCGAAATGCCGCCCTCAAAACCCGTGCCGCCCTAGGTAACCGCCTAGGTCGCTGTGCTTGCACCGGCCCTGATCTCCTGAACTCATTCTCCAGCTTCAGAAGACTTAAAAATTATCTCCAGTCATCAATGGGACAGATGCAACTGAACAATGTAGCTGTCCTTAATGTGCAGGCTATGTGGGGGGTACGTGCCCCCCTTAACCGGTGTCACTCTGTGTCCCATCCAACTTGACGCCCCTCTAGAATAACATCCCCTTTTGTTTTTCATTTTGCTCTGAGATGCTTAATATTACTAAGCTCATGCCACACTGTAGGTTAAATAAAGAAAACTAATGGATATGTGCAGAATGTGTTTTTTAATTGTCAGTAAGCTATATAGTGAACAAACCTATGATGTCTTAAAGGGAAGTATTATACTGCCTATTTGGAACTTATCCTAAATTTTAGTATGTTACATTTTATGCCAATAAATAAAAGTTCACTGACTGGCAGACTTGTTGAATTTTTGCGGTATTGGCAAGGACAAGGTTATGGTTGAGTGCTTGCAAAAACAGAAATCAGTTCTGAGAGCTTAAATATCGGGCTCCAGACTCCCCAGCTTTAGCTTAACAAACACATGCTTGATTTATTTCAGCATTACTACGGCTTGTCTGATTCATGTAGCAGGAATAAAGCAAAAGTCAATTAAGACTTAGTTGTTTAAAATTAATTGTGCTTTTCATGTCTTAAGTGCCTGCATATATTTAGATTACTTAGATGAATGCACAAAGCTAAGTAAATGTATTTCCTCATTGTTTTTTCCTGGTGTACTAGAAAGCTAAAATCACCAGGTTTTTGTTTTCATATTTGAACTTTATTCAGTTAAAGAATTCAGTAACATTCACAATTTTAAATTTAGTATAAGACTTCTATCTATTATCATGGAATGTCTGAGTTTGAGCTAAGAAAGAAAAAGAATGTTTATTTTAGTAGCTGCCAAGCTGTTTCCAAGCTCCCAACTCTATTCCATATCCCTAATAGAAACATAAAGAATAAAAACAGATTACTAACACTTACATGAATCAGAGGGGTAGCCATGTTAGTCTGGAATTGCAGAAGTGACAAAGAGTCCTGTGGCACCTTAAAGACTAACTAAAATTTTTTGAGCATAAGCTTTCGTGGGCTAATACCCACTTCGTCGGATGCATCCGACTTTGCTTATGCTCAAAAAATTTTAGTTAGTCTTTAAGGTGCCACAGGACTCTTTGTCACTAACACTTACATGATCTTGAAACCCTCTGCATGTGTTTCATTTCAACTCTTTTTGCATGTGTATGGTATAATTGCAGTGCAAAACAGCACCTACACAAGTAAATACTTCACTTGCATAAATATCTCACATGAACACCGTGCCTGCAGCAGGGTGGGAGCAGTATTTATGTGGAAATGTAGGTGTAGATGGTCTTACATGCTTTTGTCTTTGGACCTCCACTTTTTTGAAAATTTGGCCTCTTACAGCCAAAAGAGGAAATGAGTCTTAGCTCTAGAAAAGGCGGCCAAATAGTGCTGCTGGCATGGAGAGTCTGAATCATCTTGACAAGTTTCAGAGTGGTAGCTGTGTTATTCTGTATCAGCAAAAACAACAAGGAGTTCTTGTGGTACCTTAGAGAATAACTAATTTATTTGGGCCTAAGCTTTTGTGAGCTAAAACCCACTTCATCAGATGCATGGAGTGGAAAATACAATAGCAGGTATATATGCACAGTACATGAAAAAGATGAGAGTTGCCTTGCCAAGTGGGAGGGTCAGTGCTAATGAGACAATTCAATTAACTGTAGAACACCAAGGAAGGAAAAAAATCACTTTTGTACTGATAATGAGGATGGCCCATTTCAAACAGTTGACAACAAGGTGTGAGCAACAGTAGGGGGAAATTAGTATGGAGAAATTAGTTTTTCTAATGACCCATCCTCTCTCAGTCTTTATTAAAGCTTAATTTGATGGTGTCCAGTTTCAAATTAATTCCAGTGCTGCAGTTTCTTGTTAGAGTCTATTTTTGAAGTTTTTTTGTTGAAGAATTGCCACTTTGAAGTCTGTTATTGAATGACCAGGGAGATTGAAGTGTTCTCCTACTGGGTTTTGAATGTTACAATTCCTGATCTCAGATTTGTGTCCATTTATTCTTTTGTGCAGAGGCTGTCTGGTTTGGCCAATGTACGTGGCAGAGGGGCACTGCTGGCACTTGATAGCATTATCACATTGGTAGTAAGTCATCTTCCTAATGCACTACGAATAGGGAACACCAGCTAGATGGATTTGGTCTACTAACTACAGATGCAACAGGCCCCTGGCCCTTGTTGTGGTTGATAGCATGTCACTCCTAATGAAGGAGTATGCCACTTCTCTCTGGAACAGCAGTAAGATTTGCTATGAACTGTTTCTCAGCTAGGAGAGAAGCAAAGGAGACCTGAAAAATGTCCTTAGTTGTACATTTTACTATTGCTCTAAAACAAAGTAGCATATCTTCTCTTTAGAACATGCTACTTAATCACAGCATATACCCAGAGAGCTTGGTCAGTTGATCTTATTCCCTTGAGGTTGTCAGGTGAAATCACTGCTCCCACAATTAACACTCAAAGGAATGCCAGACTGAAGTTCTGACTAGTTGCTGCAAGGGAGAAGGCCACTTGGAAAAAAAAGAGCTCTGAATCCTCTTATCAAGGCTCCCAGAGCATTTATACAACAGCCCCTTTGTTTCAAATTGTACATCTGAAGTTATTGATCTATTTGAATGGTTGTTGTAAAACCTAAGAAGTCTTTTAATCCATGGGAGGTACTAAAATGACAAAATACCTCATGTATGGCAATGTTAAATAGTGGTTAGGGTGGGGTCTGCCCGTCAAGAGAGTTGAGTTTTACTTCCTCCTCTTCCACACTGACTAGCCAAGAGGCTTTGGGGTCTGTGCCTCAGGCTCCATATCTGTAAAATGGAAATAATAATAATTACTTACCTTGTTAAAGTGCTCTGAGACCTTTGAGTGAGCAGTGTATTTAATTGACCATCACAGATTCCCATACTTTTTTCAGAAAGGATGGGGATTTGCATTTGTTAAAGAAACAGGTCAGTAGCAACAGGGAAAGGAGAAAGGTGTGAAGTCAAGAAACCTATTTTTTATTACATTTATTTTTATTTTCTCTGGAAAAACATCACATTTCCT
Organism: Dermatemys mawii; assembly: GCA_007922305.1. NCBI lineage: Eukaryota > Metazoa > Chordata > Testudines > Dermatemydidae > Dermatemys > Dermatemys mawii. The sequence goes on along the minus strand of ML677363.1, from coordinate 20,345,681 downwards.
GATTGTATTATTTTACTTACTGTTTTTTCAACAGTGCTGTTTGGATCATGCTCTGAAATATTTTTTGGTGTGAGAAAATTATCCTAATAAGTTTATAATATTAATGCCTGCAGCATTTAATATATTCACTCACAGAAAGGTCATTCAGATTGCCATATGGTGCTGGCATAAACTAATAGAAATGCACAGTTAAGTTTGAAATGCAGCATGTGTCATCAAGTGCTATCAAAGCAGAATAAGGTTCAGCAAGAAAGCCATTAATACTGTGCTCCAGAGTGTCCAGTCACTCGTAGGCATGTAAGATGTTTCACTTGTAACAGAAGTTTTCTCTGTTAGTGGTTTGTCCCCTCTAGAGCTGGACTGGAAATGCTTTTCACGTCCCACAAATATTTTCAAGAGTTCAACATTTTCCCCCCATCTCTAATCGTGATGAAAAGTAGAAATGTCAAAAATATTTGCAAACCAAAAAAAATGTTTTTTTTTCTTTCATTTTGGCTTAATCAAACCATTTTGTTTCAGTAATTCTGAAATGTTTCATTTTGATTCAGTCTTATTAGCTTAAATTTCTAAACCAAAAGTTGTTTCATACCTGAAAACAGTAATTTTTCATTTTGAAAATGTCAAAGCATCTCATTTAGACAATTTTGACATTTTTTTCTCAACTTTTTTGAGTTGGGAAATTGGACAAATCCAATTGAACATTTAGGTTTTGACAAATCAGCATTTTTTGATTAAAGACCAATTCACTGAAAAATTCCTAACCAGCCCTAGTCCCGCCTTAATTCACTTTGTCATCTTTTAAAAGTAAATTTAATGATCTTGAAAGGTGCCAGACTGGCAGCTCTGAGAACCTATGTCTTCTGTTAATCCAAAGAATGAGTACAGCTCAGGCAGTGGTAATGCACACTTCATAACATCAACTGCTCAATGTGTCCCAGCCCTGTCCTGAAAGAATCACTTAATGCGAAGTTATTACAGTCTCTATGACCAGCCAATCCTGGTCCTTTCTACTGAAATTACCAACAATGAAGTCAATTAATGCCACTGTCTGCTAGGAAACTGACCAAAAGCAGTTAAAGTGTTACACATAAGCAACCCAACAGCCCCTGGCTGGTAGAAATAGTTTTTTAAAGTTCTATACAAGAACTGTGATTTCTTTAAAAAAATGTTTACTTTTTTGACAGACCAAAGACTATTCTAAAACCAGTTACATATGTCAATAAATTGAATTACAAAACCATATGCTTTGAATTGTGATTGGTCAACTCAGCCAGAATTAGTCTATAGACAGTAGAAGTCTATGATAAATAAGGATGCACTAGAACACACTAATTCATTCCAGTTACTGCCAACAAATCTAGGAAATCTGGTTTCATTCCTTCCCTTACATAATGCTTCAGCAGGATACCAACTACTTATGCTAATACATCCAAATACACTTTCAACAATATCATCTTAATGAAACTCTTTGAGAAAGCTCTAGAACTATTAATCTTGTATTTTTGCAATTTCCAATTCATCCCAGTAACCCAGGATCTTAAACATTAATATACAAGGACCTATAACCGCTTAATCTAGTTAAAGTTCACGACTTCTTCCTCTGTACAGTGGTGTTGTAGCCATATTCATCCCAGAATATTAGAGACAAGGTGAGTAAGGTAATATTTTTTATTGGACCAACTTCTGTTGGTGAGAGAGGCAAGCTATCATAGAAGAAAACCGCTGTACAGCTCGAAAGCTTGTCTCAGTCATCAACAGAAGCTGGTTTAGTAAAAGCTATAACCTCACTCACCTATTCTTCCTGTAACTTAAATCCATATTAAGCTAGCATCAGCTTTTATTACCTTTCCCATGGGTTTCTCTTTGAAACCATTTCATAGGGGCCTGAGGGCACAGTTATCAATGAAAGAAATCCTGACAGCACAGGTGCCATAGATACTTAGCAGCAGAGGGGCCCCAGAGCTTCCTCATGGATGGTCTCTGGCTAATCTATCAGGAACTGTGCATATATCTCAAGATATCTTCAGGGGAAAGGAGTGGACAGGGCTAGAGTTACCGCTAAAGGCTACCACCCTTCACATAAGGAATTGCAAAGCTTTCCTCCCCAGCAATCCCTCAACTAATAAAGTTGTGTCCTATTGCTTTTACTTTAAAGAATGATGACAAGTGTCTTTAACTCCTTATCTTTCAATGGCATCAGCAATATAGTTAGGCACTTAACACCTTTAGTTTAATAAAAAATGTATCCACAAAACACCATCCAATAGAAAAAAATGTGTTATAAAGGGGCCACATGTCTATCCAGTAGCATCAAATATGTTTGTTTCCAAAGGCAAACATATTTTTTATAGAAGATAAAGAACAAAAAGTTAGAAAGGCAGTTTCTTTTGCATATTAGCTATGAATTGGAACACAGTGAATTTACACCAGGAATGAATTTGGCCCCAGGTTTTGATTTGTTTGTGTAACATGAAGGTCAGATTACGCATGATTATTTTGTATACAACTGAAAGATTCAGGGACTTCTTCAGAAAGAAAAGAAATAGGTAATTGGTACATCTGAAACAAATAAGGATTTAAATGCATTAACTTCACAGAAAATGTTGTGGTAAGACATTACAACTGGTTTGATTTTATATTACATTATGGAAACCATTGTTTCTACTTCTGTAAAATGATCTATGATAATACAGGAGCCAAAAAAAAAAAAAATCCTGTGACTTCCTGCAGAGTGTTACTTCAACAGCACCCATATTTTTACAAGATATAAATGGAATCATTCAGGCAAAAGTGAAGTTTTCTTTATGCATTTCTTTATTTTAAAAGATAATCAGTTTATCCAAAATAACCCTGAGAAGAGCTCAACATATTGTGCTTATATCACTTATTCTTTCACTTAAATTGAATTCAGACTATTGGATTTTCTTCTCAATGCTAAAAACAGTAGAGATTTAATAAAAATAAAAGCCAATTTAAAATGGTCTTTTCGGTTGTTTAGGTAAGGTTTCAAGAACAAAGCCTATTTTAAAATATTGATTTTTTTCAATTCCATATCAAGAAATAAAAGAGTACAGTTTTTCTTTGTAACTATACTTGTGCTGCTTAATGTCTTTCTCCCAATTATATTTTCTATATAAACCATATTTTCTCAATACATTTTGAAACTCTTCAAAAGTAGATCTTCCAAATGTATTACAGTTATCTTATTTTTGACACTGTAAATTATTTAGCTCAGAAATGAAGAATCAAGAAACAATGTTTATGGAAAATGTGTTTGTTATGTTAAGGAAACAATCCCCAGCCATAAAGGGGTTTCTAGACTAACCATTTTCTTGTGAATTATATTTAGGCTTTGGCATGTTAAGATGTAATATTTTGAGAATTTCTCAGGCCAAAACTTTAGAGGTCTCTTTTTGTCAAATAAATATTTAACTTAAAAGACCAATTGCCTCTGCTTTATTCAGACATTTCTGATGCACAGGTTAAGAGCCAATGACTTGCATGTCCATCCAACACTACATTTTAATGAGCCAAATACTAAATCCTCAGTAAGGACTGTATCCATTCCAAATTTCAGACCAATTCTTATTGCAGCAAGTTTGAAAACATTACAGTTAAAATATGCATGCTATTGGAAAATGCCATTTTCCAGCTATGCCATTGTTTGTAACCAAGGTGCACGCATAGACATGTAAACGGGCATGAACATGTCACCACTACATTCTTGACTAACAGAGAAGCCTCAGTGCAGTACAAAGTTTGAACTCACCAGGTTTAGAGTCCAATGTGACAGTCTAGGGTGCAATCCAAACCAGTGGGAGTTGTGCCATTGCCTGTATTGTAACCTTGGGAGTTTCAGAATGCTTTGCTGTGGTTGCTCCCACCCTGGGCGGCTCACGAGTGACTGTGTGCTAGACAGCCCTAGTGCAGCTCTGACCTCACCAGCTTGTCGACAGTTGCACACTGGCTTCCACCAGCTTTGGTTACTACTTGCCGGGTGACCACGACACATTCCCACTTCAGAATTTTCCTAAACTGGGTGTTCTATAATGTCCTGCCCTTTCCTGGACTGTTCAGAGAAATAATATGATTTGTTCTTCTAAAACATAACGACACGTGACAGCTTATTAAGTCCACTGGTGAATACACGTTCTCCTTTAAACACTGAGTTGGTTTATAGTGAACATAAAACAAATTAATTAACAAAATATAACGTAAGGAATGAAGTCAGAGAGAGTTACAAGTAAAACAAAATAAAATAAGAACATAAGAATGGCCCTACTGTGTTAGACCAATGGTCCACCTAGACTAATACCCTGACTTCTGACAGTGGCCGTTGCCAGATGCTTCAGAGAGAATGAATAGAACAGGGCAATTTATCAAGTGATCCATTCCCCGTTGCCCAGTTCTGGCAGTCCAAGGTTGGAGTTTACTTGTAATTGGTCTGAATTAGTTCTACTAGGCCTGTTGCCAATTAACTTTCTTTTCTTTTAAAGATGATCTTCTTACAAAGCTTAGATTCTTTGTGGAAAGATCTTCAAAAGGTACTTTTCTCACTTGTTCCAGCAAGCTATTTTGAAACTGCCATGTGGCTCAAACTGTGATATAGACAATGATGTGTCTGGTTTCCAAAGGCTTGAATCAGCAAAGAACATTCTTAACTTTAAGAACTCATTCAATGGGACTACTTGCAAGCTTAAATGCTTTGCTAGATCTGGGCCAGAATGCTTAGCACCTTGCAGGACTGAATTCTTACAGAAGTAACCCCACCATTTTGTCCTACTACATGTATACAAGCTGAGCCACACAGAAATTTCAGAACTATTTAGGACTGAACCCTAAATGACCATCAGCGAAAAGAAAGGCAAAAAGACACCAGACAAAGCCAACAAATACCTATGTTTCATTAAACCAGAACAAAAAAACCCTTTTACAAAACTAGAAGAGTCAGGATATCTGGTCACCTTATCTAACCTTGCCAAGTGCAGCAAGTTGAGCACTCACCGTAGTGGCTCCTCCTGTTGGTCATCCAGGAATTAGCTCAATTCCAGCACTCGGAGCATCTCCTGCTATCCAGTGTTTCTCCTGACTCAGGCCCCCATGTCCCTCCTGGATCCCAGTTCAGCTTTGCTGAAAGACCAGTAAGAAATGTTAAATTGTTCAGAAGAAAAATACAACATATGGTGATATCACAGTACTAGTCCTTTAAACAAGCAGGTTCAGTACTACCGTGGAATAAAAGTGTTATACTTTTAAACCGATGAAGTAAAGAATTATGATTAAAATGTCTGCAATTATGATTAGGTTTCAATAAAAGCACTCTGCATGGCAAAGTTCATCGCTAGGCTATAGAAATATACCAAATTAAGTTTAGGAAAGAATAAAATGTGTGGCTTTCTTCACAGTCATCTTAATTGAAATATGAATTAGGCATGAAATTTTCAAAAGTACTCCGCTTTGGTCTAACTCTTCTTCAACCGAATTCAATGGGAATTTTACTGTGAGAACACAATTAATCCAGTGAGGAGCACATTCGAAAATCCCACCTTAAACTTTTAGATATGATCAAGGCTACTTGTCCTGCAGATGTTTGTATAACTTTCTTACAAATGTCACTTTGGTTGACAATGTATTTTGAAACATACTTGTATCACATTTACAATGGAAAAATATTGTAATTTTCATTGTAAATATTATATACATTACTTACACAGCCCCTTTTCATTCAAACACTAGAAATATAGTTTTAACTGGGGCTGTGTTTATCTTTCAGGATAACTATAAGAGCGGAGAGATTGCGCAATATTATTTAATGCTAAAACTTGATACCCAACATGTGGACTATGCTGAAAAATACAGAGATCTCAGTGTATAAATCATGTAAGCTGATGTTGAGGACAGACTTGTTTTAAAATGGTTCTTTATAGAGAAGGCTAAGCTAATAAACTAGAAACATAATCCAACCTTTTAAATAACATTAAAGTAGTGAGACACACACACACACAGTCAAAATCTAGGGACTTCAATGTTAATATTGACTATTATTGCTAATGTTAATATTAACATGGGCAAACAGCTGTTGCAGCAGACTCAGAAAAACACCCTATGTTGCACACTGTATCTGCTGCAATAATATTAACCGTTGACTTGTTATCTAAGGTCCAGCTATCACAGGCTACAAAAAAAATCAGAAAAGAAATAACGTCTTTGATTTGTTACAAATCCATTTGTGGGTTGTGAGATTGTCTTCAAATAAAAATGTTTTGAACTTTATGAACCTTGCATCTTTACATTAGACGACATTGTGACAAGATCCCCAGATCTGGCTGAACTATGCTCACTGCAGGGCCCTGGGTGGGAGGTGCAACTGGTGACCCTAAGACACCTTCCTGCTCCCCAATCTTATACCCAAGAGGTCAATCAAAATAACATCTTACGACTGCTTCTGTCTTCCTTGCACCACCAGAATCAAGCGCAGGGGCAAGTTAAGGCTCATAGGATATTTCTGTTTTAACAAGCATACATTAAAAAATGTTTTCTTTATATTGTATGCAGGGTGAAAAAATACTCATAAGAATGGCTTTACTGGGTCAGACCAATGATCCATCCAGCCCAGCATCCTGTCTTCTGATAGTAGCTGGTGCTAGATGCTTCAGAGAGAACGAACAGAACAGGGCAACTTATCGAAGGATCCATCCTCTGTCATCTAGTCCCAGCTTCTAGAGGCTTAGAGCGGGGGTGGGCAAACTTTTTGGCCTGAGGGCTGCATTGCATTTCCCAAATTGTATGGAGGGCCGGTTAGGGGAGGCTATACCCAGTTATACTTTTGGTCTTCACAACATCCTCTGGCAATGAGTTCCACAGGTTGACTGTGCATTTATGAAGAAGAATTTCCTTATGTTTATTTTAAACCTGCTGCCTATTAATTTCACTCTATATCCTTATTCACTTTCTCCACACCATCCATGATTTTTATCTATGTGTCTCCCCTTAACTGTCTTTTTTCTAAGCTCCAGTTCCAGTCTCTTTAATTATGTCTCATATGGAAACTGTTCCATACGCCTAATAATTTTGGTAGCCCTTCTCTGCATGTCTCATACTATTCTAAGTTTTAATTGCAGTAAGTGAAACTTGAGAGTTCCCCCCAACCCCTCCACAAACACACGCACAATCAGTACCTATCAATGGTGGTGTTCTTACTTGAAACAATGCTTTTATTGATCTAGCAGCATTAGGCAAAAGCTACCTTCGTAAAGTTTTCCTGGTACACCTGCAAACTCTTCTAGCGCAGACACATTTTACACTGGTAAAAAAGTGATTTCACCAATATAGCTTATACTGGTTTGGTGAGCTAAATAATCCAGAACACTTGTATGCCAGCGTAACTGCATGTAGAGTTTTTTCGGTATAGAAATGTCACCAAAAATCTCCCCCCCCATTCCAGTAGGCAAAGGTTTCTGGTACAGATCTGCCCTTGGAAAGAGCTTTGTATACAAGAAAAGCTTACATTGGAAAGATTTTCACAATGCATACTCCTCGTGGGGTGACCAGATGTCCCGATTTTATAGGGACAGTCCTGATTTTTGGGTCTTTTTCTTATATAGACTCCTAGTAGCCCTCACACCCTGTACTGATTTTTCACATTTGCTGTCTGGTCAGCCTAACTCCTCCTGTCTTCAACCATATGCCTACAAGTGACACGTACAGAACAGCCTAAGGCCCTACTTTCGCAAGGGATTTAAGTTTGTGTTCACCTTTAAGCATGTGAGTAGGCCCAATGGATGCACACACAAACTCTGGCAGGGTTTCAGAACGTGATGGACAGGAGCTTCCTTTGGCTAACTGCAGATATGGTTAAACTGGGAGATGCTGGCTACTAGGCCATAAGCCAGATCTACAGGATAAAAAGGCTTCATGTTATAACTGAGATGCTACTGCATATGTTTTTAAAACTATGTTCCACTTTTATAATAAAAAGCAAAACTAAAGTAGTACAATTAGAATAAAAACATGGGATATTCTGATCGGTGTAACTGAATTAATAAACTTGCTATGTTTGTTTTGCTTTTTAGTATTTAAAGGGCTAAGCATTACTATAAACTCACTCCTTAAGGGACAACTTGTTCTACATCTATCCTGTTGTAGCTGTTCAGGTTGGTAGGACAATTCACTGAGAGCCTTTGACTCTGGAATTTTCTTCCCTTCCCTGGACACAAAAATTGACTGGTGGCATCCATCAGACTCAAAAGCTTAAGAATATTTTTTGTTCCCCTTTTGCCTATGTGGTCTGAGTATGCTGTTTGCATTATGCAATAGTCGAGCTAGTGGGTTGTTGGAGTGTTTGTTCCCTTTGTCGGATTCAATGGTTTATTTGGGACACGATTCTCTTTTGATCCTAGTTATTGTTTTGTTAAGATTTCCAGATAACTTAGGGAATTGGATACTGAAAAATGTAATATTTTAATGTTACTATATTATTAAAACTCATTGTCAAACAGTTAAGTATGATTCCAGTTATTATTCCTAAAACTTAATATGATACAACTTTAATTTATGTTTACGCATTATGTTGTTAAATATAATTTATCTAACAATGTACATTTACATGGCATTTTATAAACAGTGTGAGATGTATGGCTATATAATCTAATTGTCTGGTGAGATGGACTATGATTCACAGCATTACCGAAAGCACACGTAAAGTCAAATGGCATTTCATGCTTGTTTTTAAAATGGACTTCAACATCTTGTGAAATAGCAATGTGACTATGTAATGCCTTCTAGGTGCTGATGCCGCCTCGTGGGCAAGCACCCTTAATGCACACTCAGCAACTCACAGCACCTCATTCATCAACTTCCAGGACTGGTCCTTTAGAGCCTGAGCCAAAACCAATGGAAATTTCTTCACCAACTTCAGCAGGGTTTGGATTAGATTCAGAGTGAAGACAGCAGGGGCTTTGCTTATGGGGAAAAAAAACGGCAGGAAGGAACCATAGCCAGGAAAAATAATGGGTTTGACCTGTGGGTTGGTGTGTACTCTCAATTCCCATTACACTGGATGGGAGTCGGGGACCCTAAACACCCGACAGGTTCAGCCCTATAGACAATTTTTCAGGGCATACTATCCCCAAAAAGCCAGCCGTATAAGCCACAATAAGTCAGGCAGTTCAGGAGATGAGTATTGAGGTGACCCAAGGGACAAACAAAAAGAAAATTGATGGGTTCTAAGGATTTCCAGAGATGCTCAAAGGGCAGAGAGTATTCCTTGGACCTTGCAAGATGTGCATAATTCCACAACTACATGTCTTTTATCTCATAATCTGCATGTAGCAGTCAGTTTGCTTTTCAGACAGTTAAATATTGATTTAAGAGTGCTGATAATTTGTTGACATAACCAAGAATGTATTTTAAACTAAATCAAGAAAAATAAAATGAAAGATTTCAAATGAAACCAAAGCAAAGCAATTGGTGCATGGGTGTGTGAAAGGGAAAAATATGTTTTACAAAATTGGTTCTAAAGCTTCTTACATATTTATGAAAGCTACTCTAATGATTAAAATAAATTAGCATAGTGGGAGAAAGATACAGCTATAGCACGGCGTGCACTAGCTACTTGTATCCAAACAAGGGTGGTTAAATCCCTGACAAAAAAGGCATCTGGATGTAATTTTCTACAGATACACGAATAGAAAAGCTTCTACTTGCTCCTAAGGTTTCTTTGAGTTTTTACTGCTGCTTCAGGAATCTCCTTTTCCTAATATTTTCTTTACTTCAGATCAAACAATGTGAATTCATGATAGAAACCACACAAATAGTCTCTCTCAGTTCCAGAGATCAGACAAAAACTGATCATAAACGAGTTCCTGACCCATGAGTACTTTGTACATTTCAATTTTTTTAAAAATAAAATTAGCATTAAATCAATATACAGTTTTTTCTGGGGAGCGAATGGGAAGGGGGAAGTTCATTTAGACCATGATAAAAGCCAGAGCTATGGAAACTTAAGACAAAGCATCCACAAGGAAAACGTTCTCCAAGTTCAAGCTAACAAGTTTAATTATTATAGTCAGTAAAGAAAAACAACATTTGCAAGGCCCATCCAAGAGATTACAAAACTGCGACTAGATCGGCAAATGCAATATTTAATTATTCCTGGGTGTGGAGTTAATTTTCTGAACATTTTATAGCTCTGTGCATGTTCCTCCAACACTTTAATTCTCCTTTTCCTTTCATCATGTCAGTCAAAGCACAATACTGCAGGTGAATGAAAATTTTTGTTGGCTACCACCAGCCTCTCTGCAGAAAGTTCACCAAAAAACGCTAAATGCAAACACTAGGGAGGTGGCCTGCAGGAAGTAGGGGAAGTCAAGGAGCATCCTCCTCATGTGAAATAATCCCCTCGGAGAATCATTACTCTGGGAAATCATACACCATAAATTCCACATGATCTGATACAATAAGCATCTCTTATATAGTTTGCGAAGTCTCCTGGAGGGCAACACATAAGCACACACAACAAGTCCTCTTTGATTTGCTTATGTTAAGCCCATCAAATGAGGTCCCTCTGTACATGTCCTCCCTCGAAAGTGCTCGGTTCAATGCACGGCTGTCCCTAGCTATTCTGGGGCTCTATGCAGCCACCCCCCAAAGTGGGGGGCAGGCCTCTGCCGTGGGAAAGTGCGGGGAGGGCTAGCCCCAGGCCACCCTGTGAGTGGGAGGTGTGGGGCCCCAGGCCTCAGAGGGAGGACGGGGCTGGTTTGCAGGGGGGCAGAGGGGAACCACCCTCTAAGCACTTACCAGCGGCGCAGCTGGGGCTGGGTTGCTGTACTTCCCACCACCAGTGAGTGCAGGCCTGGCGCTGTTCCGGAGCTCAGGGGAGGGGGGGCCCTGGGGAAGAGCCAGAGCAGGGGCTAGAGCAAGACACAGCTGCATAGGACACCAGGAAATTTGGTGTGTACTTTGCCTATGGGTAAGGACGGCCCTGGAGGCAGCAGTGTGGCTAGGGGTCGGGAACAGAAAGCAGGGAGGTTGGATAGTCAGTGTGGTCCTAGGGGGGTGATTGGGGTGAGGGGGTCTCTAGACAGGGCAGTCAGGGGTAAAGGAGCAGGGGCTTAGATAGGGGGTGAGGTCTTGGCGATGTGGTTAGGGGCAGGGGATCTCGGGAGAGGGCAGTCAGGGGACAAGGAGCGGGGGGTTGGATGGGTCAGAGGTTCTGAAGGTGGCAGTCAGGGGACGGGAAGTGGGAGGGGGTCGGATAGGGGGCGGCCTTCCCTACCTGGCCTTCCATACAATTTTGAACCCCAATGTGGCCCTCGGGCCAAAACGTTTGCCCACCCCTGTGCTAGATGCTGTAGCCTATCTTACAGTCATTCTGTTTGCTTGTTTACTCTATACACAGGCGAATTGTTCCCTGCCAGAACAACTTGGTTTGATTTAGCTTAAATTCCAGTGAAGTAGTTGGAATAAAACAGTTCTATTACTCTAATGCACTTAATATGACAAAACAATAAAACTGTCTTCTTGTAGCATTATGTGAGAACACATACCACCTACAATGAATTTAGAGAAGCAATATCATACTAGACTAAGCATTCTCCTGGTTTATCTGCACTGAGTGGTATATAAAGGGTTCCAGAAATCAGACTCTAATACTGCTGTTGAGATGAATACTATCAAAATACTAGCCTGCTTTTAGTTGGGACTAATATTCACAACATCAAGTCTGCACCTGTGAAATGGTTTTAACAGAAGCATCTGTGTTTTATCTCAGCTACTTGAGTACATTTGCAGGCTAACAATAAAGTCCTTGCTTCCAAGGTCATCTGAAAGGAGATTAATACATTTAAAGCACATGACCTATTGATAGTACTTGTCACAATACAATGCATTTTTAATTGATCAGGTGCACATATATTCCTGTAATGATGATAGCAGATCTACTTCTCAAGTGCAAGAAACAGTAAATCATCTTTTCTCACAAATAAAATGAGCTCTTCTGCCCATGTCAGCGTCCAGATAAAAGTTAAAGATATATGGCATATTCACACAGAGTAGTAGATAAACCTGGTGTTCTGGCCAATTGCTCCTCTTTCAAGAAAAACAATTCTTAACTCCATGTCTATGTGAACTGTTGCTACATAGTGGCTGCTCTGTTAGCTTCCACAGTTACTCATATACCAGAATCCATGTCATTTGAAAGGCCTTGAGAATGAAAGCTGCAACCAGTTGGAATCCCACATTGCATAGCTCCAATGGAGCCAGGATCATCCACCAATGGTCAGATTTAGGTCAGAGGCACGGGATACCAGTGGGGAATTCCTTCCCAGACTCTTATCAGGATGATGGGGGCAGGGGGAGGGGAATCTCCATGTTTGGATCCTTCTGGAGATTTTATCCCCTTCACCTTTTAACCACAGGAAGGGACAAAGAAGGAAATGGAGATGGCAACTTTATTAAACCGGCTTATTCAGATTTGAATTTTGTGATTCAGTAACATTATCAAGACTCTAAACACAACCTCATGGTTCAGCTTAATTTTGTAGTTAAAGCATAGATTCAGTGATTTGGTTTTGTATGAAGAATACAAAGTCCTACCTGTACTCACAGCACTTACTTTCTGACTATTGAATCTTCTTTTCTTGAGATTTCACAAGTAAATCCATTACTTAGTTTCAGTTACAATTAGTTAAAATTGGGTCTTTTAAGAAGTTTAGTATCTGTTTCACTGTTTTCTTTGTCCTGAATTACTTCAACACTTTAATGCAGACACTTCAAAAACTTTCATATAGTAAACTGAAGTCTTGAGCATACACCATATTCACTAACCATTAATAGAAAGTTAAGGTTGCCCAGTGGCATATTGTGCCATTCCAGAATGCTGAGTTCAGAAAAACTCAGAAACCCAGGAAATGAAGAATAAAGGTATTTCAAACTCAGACTTCTGAAAACCAGGAATCCAAACTTCAGATACATCAGAATTTTTGGGGCAGGTGAGAAGATTATCTGCTCATTGATCCTTTGCACATTTAGCAGCCGGAACCTAAAGCAGGTTTTCTGCATATCCAGTAGATTAAAGCTGCATTAACTTGATAGTTGTATAGTTAAACATGCACACATAATATAAAACTCATGTTTTGGGGAGGAAACTAGTTGGATCAGAAGGTCCTCATTGGGCTGAAGGCAGTTTTAGATAACTCTAAGCCCTCACTGGTCCCCATTCCCTAAACAGTTCAATCACCCCAGCCACAAAACTTGCTGTAAAACTAAGGATCTTGCTAGAAAAACCCAGTGTTGCATCTGAACCAGATTCTTGGGGAAATGAGCTCTGATGTACTGCTGAGACCAACCCCCAGTTGGCACAATTGCTGGGAGTCAATACAGGGCAGTTCTTTACCATCTGTTCTCTAGAGAGCGAGAATCTCAGCAAGCTCCATCGCTTGGGACATGTCAAACTCAATGGTTAACAATCCTTCCAGGGCCCAATGGACAACTGTCTACACTTTGTGCAATAATTTACACCAGTGAAAAATTAAATCAGAATGGTTGTAATTTCACATTCACTTTGCACTGGTTTAAGTGATTGTACAAGTTGAAAAGCAATGGGAAAAAAAATCAGGCTTTTTTCCATGTAGTCCTTGTGTACACAGGAACTGGCATCTGTTTAGTTAAACCACTGCAAACCCCTGCATGGATACTTATTTGGTTTGAGAGCAGCTTATTTCAATTCAGTTTAAACCAGACCCTAACAGACTCAAGCTAAATCAAAATATGCCTGGTTTAAACTGAAGTAAGAGTGTCTATGGAGCCTTTTGCACTAGTTTAATTAAACCAATTTAAAATTTACTCTCTGTCATAAGTATTTGTACCTTTTGGCCATCTTAATTATTCCTCTAGTTTCTTGTCTAAACCATTCAAGAACGTGTAGGCTATTTCTTGTCTGGCCTCGTTGTCAGTGAAACAATATAAATTTTGCTCTTTTAATCTTTCTTCTTGAATCAAGCCCTTTGGCAAAGAGGAGATGTACAGGAAAAATGGAGAGATTTCAAAGGCTTACAGCTTTTGACCCTACACTGCTGTAATGGGACCAGGATTTTATGTTGTTTGAGGGGATTGCAAGCTATAGGTTTAGACGTACTCTTTTATGATTTATTCTTGTAGTTTATTAATGTGTTACATTAATCAGTCAGCTGGGTTATTTCCCCTGCTTCCTTCTGAAGAGACTCTTTATAGTTCAAGTAAATGAAACATAAATCAAGATCCCATATGCGAAGTCAACAACAAGCATATGGTCACTGACAAGGTGGAATATACCAGTGAGAAGAGTAATCAGACTACAACTGCAAAAGAAAGATGTTCATGAAATAAAATCCTATATTCAGGCCAAATTTCCACATAAATCATCTCTCCCAAACCACTTTGCAGTGCTACATAATATAGTTATAGTGTTAAATAGTAAATTATCTAGTGCAGAAAAAGTAAGCAAGAGTTCTAGACAAGCAAAAAACACAAGGTTTCACCTGCAATTTTAAATTAGTTTCAGGCTGACAAACATTTCACAAATTTGTGTCAAATTGGCTGAATTGTTTTGGTTGTAAAAAAGCCCCACAAAATGTTTCCTTTCAACATATTCTGAATAAAATAATTTGACTGATCTGAAACAATTTTGTTTTGAAATGTAGTTCAATTTTATTAAAAAATAAATTTTAGAAAGCTCAAAAACAAAATAAAACATTTAGTTTGACCCAAAACAATTTTATTTTTTAAATTGTCAGCTCACCAAAAATATTTTTAAAACTGTTTGGGATTGACCCAAAACACTTCCCCTCTCTCCTGTTCCCCCGCCCCATCCCGTTTGGAGAATTGGAGAAGGGGCAGGGCAAGAGTGTTTGGTTTTCTGTGATTAAAAAGTTGGCATCCCTATCTGTGAGAGCAACACAAGGGTCTGACTATCAGGAGCACCTCATGACTGGGGATGAGGGCTCTGGGAGGGGGCCAGAGATGAGGGAGTTGAGGTACAGGAGGGGGTTCTGGGCTGGGGCTGAGAGCTTCAGAGTATGGGATGGAGTTCCAAGCTAGGGCACGGGGTTAGGGTGCCAAGCAGCTTGGAGTGCAGGAGGGGGCTCAGGGCTGGGGCAGGAGGGGAAAGAGGTGTAGGCTTTGGGTGGTGCTTACCTTAGGCAGCTCCCAGAAACAGCAGCATGTCCCTCTAGCTCCTAGGCCACTGGGAGCTGTGGAGCTGGCATTGGGGTGGGGGGGGACAGGGACAGCATGCAAAGCCCTCGTGGTCGCCCCTATGCCAAGGAGCCAGAGGTATACGTTGCCGTTTCCCGGGAGCCACACAGAGCCTTGTAGGGAGCCTACCAGCCCTGTGCCAATTAGATTTTTAATGGCGCAGTCAACGGTGCTGAACAGAACCATCAAGGTCCCTTTTCGACCGGGTGTTCTAGTCAAACACCAGACACCTGGCAACCCTACTCACAGGGCCCTGGGCCAGAGACACCCCCCGCATGCTGAAGGTCCTAAGCCCTCACCACGAGGCAACTCTCCTCACAATCGCAGACTGTTCAAGACCAGAAAACCTGAAAAATCACTTATTTGCACAGCTCTCACACAGATAAGCCTCCAGAGCTCCAGTGAAGAAGACAAAGAGCTTGATTCTCAGTTAGTGAATGCTTGTGTGGGGGGTAAGGATGGTGGGGGCAGGTTTACAGGGTTTTAACCCACCTTTTTGTTCCCAATACTCTGGGGCCCTGCCCAGTCCTTGCTGTAAGTTAGAGCAGTTTTAGGGCTGCCCTCACTAACATTCTTTTAACCTTTGGGAAGGAGAGAATAGCCATAGTGTCGTACTGTCCCACCACATCCCTAATTCATCCCATAGGCTGGGACCAGCTCTACATTGGACAAAGAGAATACTTACTGCCCAGAGAGGATGCATGGGCCATTTCCACCCACTTAAAAGATGTCTTTACACTGCCAGAGCAATGTAAAGGAGACTTAGTGTAATCGAGAATTGGGCCCAAGCTCTGTGGGGTCAGCTGGAGTAAGTCTATAAAGTGATTTTAACTACACAGAGGGCAGCTTTGATCTCTGGCCTGACATAATGGAGTGAGTGAACATACCTGCACATGGGAGTGCTGAGATACTTGGCTACATGTGAGAACAGCAGCTGCGTTCTGTAAATGGAGCGATCTGAGGACCTAGATCTCCGGTAGGCCATAGAGAAGGGAACTTGACAGTTAAGAGGAGATGAAAACCTGGCTAAGGATTTCAGGCAAGCAGTGTACAAAGGCAATACTGTGAAGGTGGTAACGGGCACACACACTGACTGTAAATTCTTTATACCTCAGTGTCTTGGTAGAACTGTAATATATGCTTGGGGATACCCAGCACCACAGGAGTCAATTATTAGTGACGGTGGTGGTGATGATGGCTTTGGGACTCTTAGATGTAATAAGCTATTTTCTTGTTCTTCCTGCAGGTACCTCCCGAACTGGTCAAGGGACTATTTTGTCCATCAGGATCCACTCTTGTTTTGAACCACCACAGTGCAAAACCAGTGTCAAGCCCACAGTAGCATGCACAACTGTAGGCCATTTTTGATGGTGACAAGAACTCCAGATACACCAGGGAAATGAACAATGTAGGTCAGTGGAAAAACATATGCAAAGCTCGCTCATCAAGGATAAACTAATAGAAATGCTGCTAGCATTGTACAATATATACTGGGGTTGGGATTTTCTCCAGGCATGCTCATTTTTCATTATTCCGAAGACTGAAGTGCCCCTTTTCTGCCTGATCTGAGTGTTATATACTTCTTCCACAAAGTCCAATAAAGATGTGAGTCCCTCTTCACTCTTCAGTGTGATGAAGTCTGACATGAGAATCATATTTTTGCCATCTAATCAAAGTTTAGTAACCCAGTAAATTATACAGCTATTATAGTAACTAAATTAAGACCTTCAGATATGCAAACCTAGAATAAGTCAAGAAGAGAATCCAGCTAAAACAGTATCACATTTGTATCACTAATCAACTTTTACATACATATACAAACACACTTTTATAGGACCTCATCCGGCACTATTAAAGTCAATGGGAATTTTGCCACTTACTTCATTGTGAGCAGAACTGGGGAGCCATAAAGCGTTCAACACATATTACACAGCTAGAGATTTCACATTCCCCAAGGAGGATGGAATTAAAGTATGAGATATATTCATAACTACTTCAGTGTGGAAGATATCCAGTATTCCTGCAAGAAAAACTTTCTGAAAGCAAAGCTGTAACTTTGACCAATGCTTTTGGCCAATGTAATGAAGAACACCAATTTCCCCAATGTCTTGGTCACAATGTATCATTTTCACTTAAACATTATTTTCAAAACCACATTCTCCAACCATCTTAAAACCCAAATATCCTACAGAGAGACAAGTTATTTTTCCCAGCAGAAAATGCAAATCAAACGGTACTAAGGGATGATACCTTTTGTTTTCTTCCTTCTCCATTCATCTACATTTCTCATACCAAAGATAGCAATACAAACAAAAGGGCACAACACTTGCCACTGGCAGGGCACTTGGTATGATGGTTACTACACTCATTCTGATCATCTCACTGTTACTTTGGGCTCCACCTATCTCCTGGCTGCAGTCTAACAGTGTATACTTAGGGCTTGGTTACACTGGCACTTTATAGCGCTATAAAGCCCCCACGAGTGCTATAACCTCCTCCCCGTCCACACTGGCAAGGCACGTAGAGCGCTATAACTGCTGAGTTATAGCGCTATTGTTAATCCACCTCCGCATGGGGAATAAGGGCTGTAGCGCAGCTGCTGTAGCACTACAGCAAGAATGTGGACACCCACTGCGCTACAAGTGATCTCTGGAGATGCCTAGAGCCATTTAAGGCAATTGACGTCTCTTCCCTTTGTTTTGAACTCGGCTGGAGGAATGCGGAAGTACCTCTTTATAGTTTCTCTCTTAACTCGGCAGCTAAGCAATGCAAATGTTTAAGGAGGGAGCCTGTGTGAAAACAAAGCTTTCTGTGAATGGAGGGTCGCTGACAGGCTTTCAGAAGAATGGAAAAATCACTATCTCTCTCCCGCTGCATACACACAACGCGTCCCCCCTCACTCCCCTCGTTTAAAAAGCACGTTGCACTCAGCTGAATGCTGGGATACCTGCCCTAATGCGCTGCTCTTAATGCCGCATTAAGTGCCCCAAATGTGGCCATGCTATACCGCTGGTGCGTCTGAGTGTGGACATACAATAGCGCTATACGTATTACTGGATAAGGGGACTGCTATAACCAATAGCGCTATAGTCTTGTAAGTGTAACCATACCCTTAGCCTGTCAGTTCCTCTTCTTGCCATGGTACAAGTGCACAATTCCCACAATAGAGGATTCAAATCCAGCACCCCTGCAATACATATAAATAATTATTATTTATTATTTGACGGGGTCAGGGAGGGATTCAAGTATATTCTGGATAATGTTTAAGGAGTTTTTGTATTTTTTTTGATCTCCCTCCTCTGAGTATCAGAGAAGGCCACAGCTGGAGATGAGGCATTGAACAGGGATGGCCAGGGCTTTGAGGTGGCACAGAGCATTCCTTCACTCATGAGCTTGGCTGGCTGGTTCTCGCTCACATGCTCAGGGTCTAACTGATTGTCATGTGTGAGACTGGGAAGGAGTTTCTCCCAGGTCAGATTGACACTGATCTTGGGGGGTTTTCACCTTCTTCTGCAGCATGTAGGTGCAGGTAGCTCACCAGGATCTGCGCATGTCTCACTTAATCATCTCCCTGCTATTGCAAGGACCTTGGGCATTGGTGCACCTTGGTCTCCCCATTCTCTCCTTGTGTAATATAATAGTGTAGTCTTCTGTGAGTTGTAATTCTTTGGTCTAATTTCAATTTTTGGGTTTAGCGTGTGTGTGCTGCTGGTGACCTGTGGGAGACAGAATGGATGATCCAGTGGTCCCTTAACTCTATAACAAAACAGAACTAGTATTAAGGCTTTTCCATCTACTTACCAGATTATTTTCTTTTCTTGCCTAAACAATTCTCTGCCTTTTATTTAGGTCTTTCTGTCCCCAGTGTTGTTCATCCAGCACTGTATTTATTGTCTGCCTATATATTTTTGCCAATATCTCAAAACTTTATTGCTTGCTTAAGAGGGGTTCTTAAAACATGGATAGTTTGGTTCTACTAGCCTCTCTCAGGTTGAGTGGTACTTACTCATTTCAGTTCATGGGAGAGGTCCCAAGAGTATGTGCTGCTCATTGACAGAACCAGACCGTTAACAATAAATAACCTAAGACGACTCAGAAAATGAGAAGGGTTTAGGTTAAATCCACAAGGGCAAGGAAATTCAAATGCAAGACTGAAATGTACCATATGTCCTCTAATATTTAAGCATAAAAGGAGGCATTGTTAGAAAGTAGCTAAGGTCATGCTCTATTTTGATTAAGTATGAAAAAAAACATATGGCTCATGTCAGCTTTACCTTTGAATTTCTTTGCTTTTGTAGTTTTAAGTTCAAACCTTAATCATTACAGTGATGTCACTTGGGGTTTAGTTTTTTATATTTGAATAACAATTTAAAGGAAACTTAAGAAAAGAAACCCTCTGAAATGTGTCTGAAATGCTTTGTTTTAGTTCTTTCACTGGAACTGCTGTGCAATATAAAAGGTATCATTGCAAGCTTATGAAACTATGGGCCTGATTCTTATTTACACTAAAAGGCCCCTTTATACTAAATTATGTAGTTTACAACCACTCCAAGTCTCCTTTACACTGCCAGATGGCATAAAGGGGCTTAGCATAAATAAAAGCAAGGGCTGTCTGTACTACTGACATCTTGAAATCTTTGATTAAAAATTCTAATACATTCTGGTTCTTCAACTGGAGTTGCAATGGAAGTGAGCGAGACACATTGTTTTGCTATGTTCAGTCACATCAATCATTAAATAGTTAATGGCAATAGTCCTCTTTCATGTCAGGTTTTAAATTGGTGTTGCATATGCTAGCATTTTATGAAAGATAATTGCTGTGTACGTGCAATGACCACCTTTACAGCATCTGTATCTTGGATATGCCAACCACATTTTGTTTAAACTATTAAAACAGCATATTAAAGGCAAAATCATGACTATATTTGGCTAGGAGAGAAAAAAGACAGCTAAACCAATAAAAGTGCATATCCTTTTGATCCAGCTCTGCCTCCTCAACAAATGATGACAAACTGATTTTTTAAAACAATTTTTTTGACATCATCCATGTTATGGTCCAGTTTCAGTCTGCAAAGGATTGCTTCATTTTACTTATACAGTTCTAAAAATATTTGCAATCCCCATGGCAGATGCTTGACCTCAGATACATAGGAATATTTTAAAAGATATTGTAATACATTAATAATTTCAACCACCTCCTCTTTTATTACAGCATAATCTTCATTGTGCTCTTTTAAATAAAATCATGCATTTAGCTCACATTTGATCAAACTGGTGTTGCATAGGCTGAAGTCTATTTTCGTTTATAAAGGAAGAAATGTTTCTACTCTGAATTTACATAAACCAATGATCCCACTAATTCTTCTTTATGTTGGGTTTATTGATCTGGGTTGAAAACCAGTTGTTTTCTCCAGTGAACAATATAAACAAGATGGCAACAAAAAAGTCAGCATTTTCACCCTTTCTGTCCATCAATGGCAGAAGTAATTTGGGGTGGGAAAAGATTTTTCAAAAATAAAAGTAAAAAGGAAAGTAGATATGGAATTTTGTTTTCCTGCTTGGTGTTTGATTCAGGTTTTCCAGGATGACAGTATGAAACTGACTACATACTATACTATTATAACAATGGCAAATAGGCCATTTCCTGGGAGGTTGCTTGTCATGTTTCACCATTAGAATTTCTTTAGATCATCTACATTAGGTGAATTTAAGAAAAGTTAACTTTAAATTGATATATACAGGAATTTAGGGTCAAATTTTCGAGCGTGCTCAGCTCTCATTGGGACCTATAAGGACAGATTTTCAGAAAGGCTCAATATTCAATGAGTTAATCTATATTGAGCATTGAGTGCGTTTAAAATTCTGCCCCTTTATTTTGGGGCTAAAAGGGAACAAAGTTCTTTTGAAAATGAGGCTGTGACATGAGTACTAGTGCCTTTAGATAGTTTAGGTGGCAGAGTTTGCTTGCCTGGTTCTCTCCTTCCTCTTCACTGCAAATTGTACAGTTTTTGGAAAAAGAGGGAATAGGCTCTGTACAAATTCCTGGATGTCGCCACCCTAAGCTTTGTGAAAGTTTGGGTCTAGATCCAGATCTCCACTTTGTGAATACCTATTTTCTCTACACTGAGTCAAAAATTTGAATCATACACCCCAAAACTATTGGAAATTCAGATATGGATTCTGATTCAAATAAATGCCCCATCCTACAGTTAGCCCCACTCAATGAAGAAATTCATTTAAGCTATGTTAACAAATTACAAATGTTATGCTATTGAATGCAAAAAATATTTGACAATGAAAATGTTTAGAAATTTTCCTATTTTTTTCTCTTTTCATAATTTATGTTTGACATTTATCTGAAAAATATGCTATCTTTTGGGCGACAATGACTAATTTGTAAGAGATAAGGAAAATGGATTTTTAACTCTAGTACACAGTTGCTGAGCTCTTCAGGTTAGCTCTGAAGTGCAGTCTGAAGCCACAAAAGAATCCTTTAGATTCTTCCGCTGTTCCTGCTGATAAAAACATAAGAGGTGCTACACTCGGTCCATCTTACCCACTATGCTGTCGCTGACAGTGTCCTGAACTAGAGCTTCAGGGGGAGTGTACACAACATGGCAATTATGGAGTGATTCACCCCTGTCTTCCACTCTTGGCTTCTGGATCTCTCTGTAACCCTACACAGTCTGCTTAGGACTTAACTATCTTGAATAATTTTGTATCATCTGCAGACTTTGCCACTTCACTGTTTACTCTCTTTTCCAGATCATTAATGAATATGTTGAACAGAACTGGTCCCAGCCCAGATGCTTGGGGAATCTTGCTGCTCACCTCTCTCCTTGTGAAAACTGATTGCTTATTTCTACCCTTTGTCTATCTTTGAACCAGTTACTGATCCATGAGAGGACCTTCCCTCTTTTCCCAGAGCTGACTACTTTGCTTAAGAAACTTTGGTGAGGGACCTTGTCAAAGGCTTTCTGAAAATCCGAAGTATACTATATCTATTGAATCACCCTTACCCACATACTTGTTGACTCTCTTAAAGAATTCTAATGATTGGTGAAGCACAACTTCCCTTCACAAAAGCCGTGTTGACTCTCCCCCAACAATTCATGTTTATCTATGTGTCTTATACATCTAGTCTTTACTATAGTTTCTACCAATTTGCCTAGTACTGAAATTAGGCTCTCTGGCTGGTAATTGCCAGGATCAATTCTGAAGCCCCTTTTTTGAAAATAGGCATTACATTGGCTATCTGCCAGTCATCTGATACAGAGGTTGATTTCCATGACAGCTTATATAGTACAGTTTCACAGCTTCATAGCTGAGTTCCTTCAAAACTCTTGAGTAAATATCATCTTGTCCTGGTGACTTATTACTGTTTAGATGATCAGTTTCTTCTAAAACCTATAATGAGTTAAAACAGATGGGTACGTATGATGACATGAGGGCATAACCAATAGCAATATCCTTAGAAAAGCACCAAAATATACAATTTAGAATTTTTGTAACTACAATTTAGTGGTAAAAAAACCATACAAGAGTGTTCAGGAAAATTACATTAAATAATTTGGTAAGAACACTAATCATTTATGGGTCTACTTCTCTCCTCACACCAGTTATACAGTGTAATTCCATAGACTTAATGAAATAACTCTGAGCTTAAGCTAGTCCAAGAGAATGGCCAGGCCTCATGTTTTTGTCAGCAGGCACTTAAATGAAAGTCAGACCAGGATGCAGCAATGGCGAGCACCAGGATTACAAATCTGAAAAGCGTAAGGAAAACTCAAGAGGCACATAACAGAAAATCATGGTCTCAATGTAATAGGCTGCTACTGATTTCTTAAATCTAGCATTTTCTGTTACTGGAGCCACAATTTTGAAATAGAGTGATATAAAACAATATAATTTTATATCTATTGTTAGTACATTCAAATATTCACAGAGAATTCTGCACTTTAAATATGTAGTTTAATAAGTGAACAAGACTTGCAAGTAAAAAAATAGTCATTTAAAGATACATGGTCCTAGATGACAAGATACAACATATATACATGAGATACCTATGCAACCTATAGGTTGATTAAAAGTTGAACAACAAATTTTCAAAGGACCTCCCTATTTTGAGTGCATCAAATTTGTGAACAAAAATCCTCAGCTTGCATTCACAAATGAGTAGCTGCATATACAAAGCCAGCATCTGGCCCATGTTCGTATGTGTACACAGGCTTATAGAATTAAGACCTTTTGAAAAGTTGGCTGTTGATGTGTTGCTTAAGCCACATGGAATAGGCCACTGAATGACTCCTTAAAAGGGTTTGAATGTGAGAGCTTCAGCAGCAAAGCACAGACCTCTACCACTTGAGCTAAAGTATTAACGCTATTAGCTGGCAGCAGAACTAAGCGGTTATCTAGTGAAACCATCACTAGAAAGAACATTCACATGTACAGTGGCTCATTTCTATGGACAAAGATTTCATAGCAAATAGCTCATCATCAAACTAGTGTAGTATCGTCTGCACTATGAATCTAAACAGGTATAACTGGTCTGGAACTATTTTTATTACAGACCTAAAACTGCAATCTTCCTCAGATGCCACTACAAGGCACAAAGATTCTTGTTGTCATATATCAAGAGAACTTCTCGAATACCACAGGGGAACACATCTGTATATTCATTTATACGCATGCACACAAACCCTTCTCTCTCTCTCTCTCTCTCTCACACACACACACACTCTTTTCCCCATAAGATTTCTTACAGTCTTGTGAGACTCCAGTGCATGTTTATCCATGACACCTAGGAGAAACATTCTGGGTATGTCATATTTCATTTCTGCCTGAAAAGCTTTCTTTCTGGTAATGGCTATGACAACACCCAGTTAGCTCTCAGGTCCAGAAGCGGCATCACAAGTAAGTAAAAGTGGCACCATGTACAATGTTCTGAAATGTTACAAAGAGATGAGAAGAATCAATATTGATGTCAGGAGGTGGTAAGTTCCACATCAAAAAGACAGTATTTCACCTTGACTAGCTCTAATATTCTGCCCAGAGACAAGGCTGTGTCAGTTTAAGTTGCACTCTGTGATATGATGTTAGCTGGCAAGCATGTCATATTACATTAGAACTCAAAAAGGACCTGCTCTACTTATTTAAAGGTGATAATTCCAAAACACAGATATTTTGCTCTAGTTGGTACAAGAAGGTAATGTATATTTTACTGTCATCATAGGCTGGAGCATACTGATTGGGCCTGATTTTCCTCTCACACCATTTTTACATTGATGTCGTTTTACACTGAAGTCAATGGAGATACTCCTAAATTATACCAGTATCAGATAAAAGTATGTTATAAGCTCAATCCTACACTACTGGAGTTAATGGGAGTTTTGCCACTGACTTCAATGGGAGCAGGATCAAATTGTAAATGAATGATGATCATAATATTTTGGCCCTAGGAAATAGGAATAGAATCTTGTTTTCCCTTTTTTCTATAGTCAGTTACTTTGTTCTCTCTATACTAGTAACAAAAATTGTTTATCAAACACTTTACAAAGTTCAATAGTAGATCATGAATGTTCACGCTAATTTTATTTGTTTGTGAATTTATCATGAGAAATACAAGGATGATATTTGTTCTTCTCTCCTGCAAGTGCAAGAGAATGTTCATCATAAAATGTAAGAAAATCTCAAATTATTGAAGAAAAATATGCAGATAAATCAAAATAAATTTTAAAATTATCTCCTTGGTTAATTCAAGTATTAAAAATTAAGAAAAATTCACTCCATCATTCTTCAGATATATAGAGCGAAGACTTTTCTCAACCATTATCTTGGCATAAAACTGAAGTTGGCTCCAGTTCCTTATTCCAAGGCCAAATGATATTTTTTAAAATTCACCAGTGTAAGTGGGTTTTTTTAGAAATTTCACCAAAATGAGACTGAATTTTATAACAATAAATATTCATGCAAGACTATAGTCATACAAGGTGAAATTTCAAAAAGTAACTGATATTTGATGATATATAAATAGCAAAATACTTTTTGAGTCATCCCAAGTGACATATCCCTGAGACTTGGACTGTTTTGAAGGGGCTGGCATATGCAGTTCCCTGACCCAAAACTATATTCCTGCTCAAAATGCTGCCACATATGAGACTCCAAACCCATTTCCATTTTGCATATGCTCTTTAAATAATGATCTGGCTTTGACTGCCTATAAGTGACCAAAAACCAAAACAAATGAACCACTTTTTAGGTCACATCCCTGTGATTGTTGGACTGCCCTGAAGTAGCGAGGACATGCTACTCTGTGACCTGAAGATTTATTTCTGCCCAAGATGCTGTTACATCTCCATCCCACTTCAATTGTACAGTTTTTTATGGAATAAGGAATGGACTTTGGGTGGCTATGAATGAAACAATACTTCTTGGAATACCACAAGTGACAGTCTAGTGGTTGCAGAGCTGTGCCACTTGCAGTGACCGGAGAAACATTTTGAAACTCACAGCCAAAGTCACTTTGCCTTTGCCCTGAACCCCACATTCTTCCTTATACCCATGGTGAAATGTACAAGGAAATGTGGATGATCTGCTTAAATGTCATGAGTGATACAGGCCAGGTACATCAGAGAAAACTAAAGAGTATCCACAGTTCTCTACAGGCCTGGTGCAAAGCCCATTTAGGATAATGGAAAGACTCCCATTAACCTTAGTGGTCTTCAGATCATACCCTATATTATTAATATCACATTACATGCTGCATCCCAAAGAATCCTCTACATGATTTTCAGACTCAATAGAAAATAGAGATTATTATACCTATCACCAAATTCAGCCACCTTGTTTGCTGCACCTTTCTATTCCCCTGCTTTTCATAGATACATATATATTAAGGCCAGAAGGAACCATTATGATCATTTAGTCCAACCTCCTTTTTTCGGATAAAAGAAACAGATTGAGCTACTTAAAACTCTCACTACAAGGCATGTTTTCCAGACCTTGAATCATTCTTGTAGCTCTTTTCTGAATCCCTTCCAATTATTCAACATTCTTTTAAATGCTGTGTGTAACACTGACAGACCCTGCTCATCAACGGGCAGGATCAAACCTTGGGTCTCTGGAGTTTAGTGCATGAGCTTCTACTACATGAGCTAAATGCTGGCTGCTAGCTAAGGCTGCAGTGCAAATTCATTTTCTATCTCTCTTTAAGTGGTCTCAGTGCCACTAGATGGGACAGACAACCATACTCAGGAGGTGTGTAGGTTACATGTGAACAGCATAACTAGACACGGTGTTCCAGTAATGGTTTCACTAATGCTATATAGTGAAGTAATAGCACTTCTCTGCATCTACTTAATATTCTTTCTGATGCCTTCAAAGATCACGTTTGCCCTCTTAGCTACAGTATCACACTTGGAGCTCATGTTCAGTTAATTAACTACCATAACCCAAGTCCTTTTCATAGTCACTTGAGCTGATCCTGCCTCTCAAAAGTATTCAGAAACACCAGACAACTGAATCCACGCATCACTGACTTTAGTCAGGAACAACCTTTGAGCAATAGCTTAGCACACAATCATTTCTCATATTTCACAAAAGTTGGAAGGGAAATCCACCTCCAAAGGCCTGATCCAAATCCCACTGAAGCCAGGAGAGAAGTTGAGACTCTCTACAGCTCATTTTCATTAATAAAACAGGTTTCAACTAATTCAGATCCCAGAAGAGAAGAGCTATACTGCGGAGTCTACCAAACACAGACACACCGTTCTCTCTCTAATTCATACTACAGATTTTCCAAACTGTGAAGATTCTGCCATCTTCAAGATTCTCTGATAAACCTGGAGTGGCTCTTGCTGTTGTTAGTATATTTTCTATTCAAATGACTTGCAAAGCAATCTAGTTTCTCAAAAACATATCCTGATAATTCTTAAAAGGTAGAAAATAGAGACAACTATCCTAAAAATTCATTTAAAAAACAATGATTAATAAAAACAAATACTTCATAAGAACATCTGAGAATAGATGAATGGCTAAAACAGAGTAAGGTTTCATTATTCATTATAGTGGATGCTCTTAATATTTGGATGAACTTGTTAAGTATATCTCCTTTTCTAGCAGCCTTTCCCATTTTAAGTACATTTAAAACATTACTGGAACCAGCAGTATCTCCCAAACTGGAATGAACTTTTCCAGTGCACTCACTGTATATGTTCCTTCAAAAACACTAACTTCACTGAAAAGACTAATTGTAGTAAATAATTTTGTTTTTTGGGATTTATACATCATTAAACAGAAATCTACAATGTGAAAGTCGACAACTTTTTGCTTATTGAATCCAGAGTTATAAAGTTTAAACTGTTTGACTAAAAGGGAATTGTGAAATTTTCATTCTTAAAATGTAACTTGCATTTATTTAAAATATGAAAGTAAATTAAGAGCAACAATAAATATGATTCGCAGATAATCCAAAACATATTCGGTTATGTCTGTCCCTAGTATATCTGCACTCAAATCAATGGCATTCCATCAGTGATGACTTTGTGAATTTTATTTAAATATCTTTTTCTTTCAATAGATGAGGACTATTTGTGGTTAGTTATACTGGAGCCTTCTTTCTGTCAAACACAGCAGAACTCTAACCACTCCCAGGACCCACAGGGCTGAAATACAATTCCTGACCATGTTTGTTTCATTCATTTGATTTTTACTGGACCAAATCCTGCAGTTCTTATTTGGGCCGAATTTTCACTGAGGACAATTGATGGTTTGCTTCAGCAAAGGCTGATTTTTTAAATTGCATGATTCCAGCTAATGTGTTTAGTTAAAACAACAGACACAGATATATTGTCTTCATATTCAGCTTTGTATGTCTAATCTCTAGCTTTCCAATGAGACATGTCTGAAGTCATAATACATTTGTGTGTGCTGTAAAAATATTTCACAGTATACTCCTGTTCATCTGAAACCCTATTACACAAACCACTGCATTATCCAAATCACTTCCTTGTCCCTGCCCTCCAAAACAACTGCATGTGTGCAATCCTCGCAAGTTAGCCATCCTGTCTAGCTGCTGGCATGAAACACCTCAGTGAAACCTCTGCCACCCATGCTTGCATGGACATCCCCTCCCCTTGCCCACTACCCAATTCCTGCACCTCCCCCTTGGAGCTGCTCTTCACCTGGTCTGTATCATAGCTCCAACCCTGACTGATGCAGCACTTAAGGGTCCAGCTCTTTCTTCAATGTGGCGTCTCTGCTGGTCCCTGGGTGGCCCACAGGAGTCACTGCTGGGAAATGCCAATTTGATCAGCCACACTAGGAACCCAGGTGCTAGGGAGTCTGCTGTCTTGCTGTTACTGTGCATACGTAGTGACAACAGCAAAACCAATACCCTGTCCTACTGTTTCTGACTGCAAGAGAGAGACTTGAGGGGACTGGGAGAAGAGTCTGTCCTCCCGATTATGCAAATAAAATCTGTGTCCCCCATGCTATTTGGATAAACAGGAGTACACTGTACACTTGGTATTGTCACAAGCCATATAAAAGAAGGTACTGTACTATTATGCTTAACCTTTGTAATTCCACTTAAATGCTTAAGTCACTTCTGAAAATGGAATTGAGGTTTCTAAATCACATGTGCACTTTTGGAAATTTTTAATCCAAATAAATATGGTTAACAATACTGGATTTCCTATATTGGATAGAACCATATGATCATCAGGTCTGGTGCCTTGTGTCCACCAGTGACAAGAAAATACATCCATAAAGCACTTACCATCTAGTGTACAATACTGGAGAGGAAGACAACTGTCTTTCTCACCTCCATCAGCATGCTGGCCCCCACATGTCCTCTTGCTCTCCATCACCCACATAAATCTTGGTTTTATGACACCTTGTTATGGATGAAGAGAATGGGTCAGAAGTTTGAGTGCTGGTGGCAGAAACCAACGTTTGAAACAAAGAATTTCTTCAAGCCTTTTTTGAAGCTGTATGAAGGCCAAGAGAGCCTTCCTACCACATTCCACTGAAGTGGCCACATCTCGCTTTAAGGAGCTATGTAAGATGGTAAACAGCCTTCTCCACCCTGAGTGCCTATAGCTCACAGCAGACCACAGCACCATGTGCTGCAAAAAACGATCATCTTACTCAGCTGAAAAGATCACGGACATTTGGAAAATCTTCTCTAATGGTATGGATCTGCTGCTTCTAATATGGCCAATAAGCAGCCTGCCTGCATTCCCAGAGGCTGTACTGTATTCCCAGTACATTAACTCTTTGAGAGATACTGAACATCCTAAAGTAGTCTTGACCCAAGACCTGTGATTCTGACCTATGCTCTTCTAGGCTTGTGAAAGAGTCATGACCAATTAAAGCCATCCGGGACTGAAATAACTAACCTGTCATTGGGGGAAAGAATCCTTCCTTCCCTTCTTCAGCATGCAATAATCCAATCAACACTGAAGAAATCTACCCTGAATACATTGTTGCCCATTATCAACTCTCCCATTCCTGAGCAAGTTAACAGAGAAGCTAGCACAAAGCTACCCAACTGTAGTAAATATCTTAGACTTGGCATAACCTGGATTCAGGCCAGGGAATGGGACAGAAATAGCTTTGGTGGTGTTAGTGAATTGTCTCCTGCTGTCAATGGGTAGAGGGCAGACATCCATTCTCATCCTCCTAGGACACTATGAAGCACTCAGTGTTGTTGACTATGAGATACTGCTTTCTCACGTGAGAGATGTGACAGAAGTCCAAGGAAATACACTAAATGGTTTAAGTTCTTTCTGGAGGGATGTACTCAAGGAGTAGTGAAAGAAAACTGCAGCTCCCTACTAGACCCCCACCCCTATAGAATCCCACAAGGAATAATTTTCTCTCTGGTTTCAAGTCACCATCTATATGCACCCACTAGGTGAACTGGTCAGACAACATGTGTGCAGATGGCACACAGCTCTACTGATCCTTCACCACAAATGATTGTACCACTACCATTCAAATAGCACAGAGCCTGTACAAAATCAGCTGATGGATGAAAACATCTTGTTGATGGTGAATCCTAGCAAAAACAGAGGTAATATTGATAAGCAGAGAAAGCCCTTGAAAGACTTGCAGATATAGTGCAGTCTCCTTTGAAGGCACATACCCACAACTGGTCAATTAAGTTCAGAGTACATGAATTCTCCTGGGTTCCTTGCTGACATGAAGTATGCCCACAGCAGAATGTATGAGTAATGCTTTCTACCATCTCCAGTTGACTAAGATATTTTGCACCACTCTGGCAGACAATGACCTGGCATCAATTATACACACCATTTTCATCTCTTATCTGGACTGTAGCAATGCAATATACTTGGGCTTTTAAGAAACTCCAACTTTAAGACACTCTAGCACATCTCAACAACACAGGCTACTGTGAACACATCAGACAGGTCACTGGCTTCCCATAAAATATCAGTCAAGCTCAAAATCTTTGTCTTTAGCTTCAAGGCGCTCAGTAGCCTGTCTAAAATATCTAGAAGATTGTGTAAAGTTCAAGGACGAAGGTTTAAATTGTAAACTCTTTGAGGCCGGGACTCTCTTTTTGTTCCTTCTTTGTTCAACACCTAGCACGAGGTCCCGGTCTTTGACTAGGATCCTAGGAGCTATGCAAAATAATAAATAACTATTTTTGAATATAGTGAAGTATTCCTATCATAATCCAACATATGTCTGTTTTGTAATACCAGTACTTGGTGTGTAATTAGTATGTGTTTGCAATATGTTATGCTATGCATTTAACCTATTTATAGAGCACTCATCACTATTTTCAGAGGTGTTTCTCTGAATGCTCTGGATATTTTTTACATGCACTGGCATACATGAATATATTTATAGGAATTGTTTTACAGAAGCTTACTCACTGGGACAGCTTGGTAGATTACATTTATTTATTGCTTAGATATAAGTCTACAACTTTCAGTAAACCCTTATGAGTCTAATTCAATGTACTTTTATTTTTAAACCTATGTCCTGGGAAAAAATAAATAAATAAATGCTCACCTAAGGATTCCTCTTTATGCTCTGCACCCTTCATCATTATTTTTAGCATCTTTATGGCTGGTAGATGAATGAAAATCTTAGAATACTTAAATGATGGAGTGGTTTTGCTTTTAGGTCAAGTACAAGAAGAACCAAAACAAATTGTTCTATAAATCATCTTAGCTCATTTTCCATTTCTGCTAATGGAGAGGAGAAGACTAATGACAAACTATTGTAGGTAATTGGAGAACAAGAATACAATGAAGCCTTTCAGAGAGGTACAGCTTATGAGAGAACACAAAGGATTACATGTATGTTTAGATAAGCATGATCATCCACTACTAAACATCTTAAAGATTGGTGTCTCTTTCCAAAGATACTAAGTAGTAAATAATTATAAAATAGCTATTAGTTCAACCATAAGACTCACTTCTTCAACTTGATTTCAATGGAACTTTTGCCTGAGTAAAGAGCTCAGGCCTGGAGCCTAGGAAAAATGGTCTTGTGGGTAAGGCACTAAACTAGGACTCAGAAGAGCTTGTGCAATTCCTTGATCTGCCACAGACTTCCTGTGTGACTTTGGGCACATCAATTAGGTACTTTTATACACATTAGTTAAGTACTTTATTATACACATTTATACATATGCTTAAATCTAAACGTGTGAGTAGTCCCACTGGCTCCAGTGAACTACTCACATGCATATGCATCTGGGAACTTCTCTGTGACTCAATTCCCCACCTACAAAAAGGGGATAAAAATATTTCCTTTTCACCCTTTGTCTACCTTGTCCATTTAAACTGCAGTCTCTTCAGGGTAGGAACCGATTTTTACTATGTGTTTGTACAACATATAGCACAGTGAGACTGATCTTGGTTGCAACATCTGTAATACAAATAAATAACAGTAAATACCAGAAGATACAGGATTCTAAGCACATGACAATAGGTGTAGTGCAGGAGAGAATAATAGGCCATATAAAGTGTATGTACTGGAAAAAGCATGGGATTAGAATTCTGTTTGCAATTGAGCTTTTTTTAATTTAAGTAGCAGAAAAGAACACAGTCTTACTTTGTGAATTATTTATGCTTCCAAAGTTAAATAAATCACATGGAACTGTTTTCTTCAGTTGTGTGCTGATGTTGGTGTTCCTATTTGTGGAAAATTAGGGTTGAATGGCCTAAATAACTGCAAATTTTACACTACGGGACTTCAGTTACATTTTGGTACATATACTTTTTTGCTATGTAGACTCAGTATTCCACTTCAGAGTATTTGAGTCACTCACTCTCTCCCTTTTTTCTTTTAGTACTGCTGAGTTTACCTGGACCCAATCTATCCTGCCAAAATGGTTTCATTAAAAAAAAAAATCTTGCTTCTCCCCAGTAATGAATTCCACTCAAAGTAACATCTTTCCATATCATACGTGTGCCAGGATTTGTTGGCAAAACAGAGACATCACTGTGGGTTTGTCTAACCATTGTATTTTTTCTAAGGCAGCCCCATTAAATCACAACCACACTACAGTGTAAAATAATCCATATGCTTTTCAGCAATGTTCTTAGGGAGAGAACTCTGTATATTTTGTAACGCAATACTATGTTTCAGAGATGCATATTAAGAATTGAGATTTAATTACAAAATGCATAGCAAAGATGTAGAATAGATGAATACTTCTTTTCTTAAACTTTAACTACATGTGTTGTATTATTATAAAAAAGAAAAATACAGATTTTGAAGTATGTGATTTTGGAGAATGTCTTTTACGAAAAATGCAGTCTTGTTTCCACCACAAATTACGACGATTCGTACAAAAATCATTCCTACACTTTCTTTTAGGCCACATTTTCGCCCACAAGAAAAAGCAGCATCCATATGTGTTACTGCAAAAGCCACACCCTTAGTCATTTAGCAGAGCAAAATAATGCATGAAAGTAGTTTGCTTGTTTCTTTTCAGACTGAACTGAGTACTTACAAAAGGTGCCTGATGGATAGTACTGAAGTCCTCTATTTATCTACCAATGAGGAACAGGATTTATTTACCAAAGATGAACAGTTCAATGTCCACTCAATGCTTGATCTTGCTCTTGAGACTGAGGGGGTGTGAAGCCAATTAATACAACTGGTATGGCATTTCTTGAGCAGCTTTCCACTAGGAATTGGACTAAGACCTATCCAATTCACAAAGACAGCACTGAAATTATATTGACTTTTACATGGTGTTTACCTAGGAGAGACCTCTATCAGTGACTTAGGTGTAAAAGGCAGTGTATTCCATTACTAATTTCCTGAGATATTTATAGCCCACCAGAGAAAGATTTACTACATTGCTACAATATTACAGTTTCAGAAATTGTGAATACTTTTTTTAAGCCAACTGAACAAGTAAGCATGAAGAGCCACATTAAGATTTATCAAAACAATCATTTGTTTTCTTGTGAAACAATCCTGACATTTTTTAGAAATCTCAAAATTTCTTTAAAAGCTTTATCTTGTTTTTACTGACAACACTATTCAGTCTCAGCCTTGGTCTACACTGTGGGTGGGAGGGTGAGAAATCAATCTAAGTTACACAACTTCAGCTATATGAATAATGTAGATGAAGTATTCACTGTGGGAGTCAACTTCTGCCACTCCCTCAGCAACTCCCCCTGCATCTCTCACGGCGGTGGAGTGCAGGAGTTGACGGGAGAGTGCTTGGGGGTCGATTTATTGTGTCGAGACTAGACAAGATAAATCGATCCCCCGCTGGATCAATCACTACGTGCCGAATCGGCGGGTAGTATAGACATACTCTTAGTATTCACAATGAAGATACATAGCATGACTCTCTTATCCCCCAAATAGCGAAAGCTACAGACTGATCTGGATCACTTAGTAAACTGGGTACAGACAAACCATATGAGTTTCAGTATTGCCAGATGGAAAGTCATACATCTAGGAACAAAGAATGTAGGTTATACCTACAGGATGGGGGAACTCTATCCAGAGAGGCAGTGACTCTGTAAAAATGTGGGGATCATGGTGGAAAATCAGCTAAACATAACCTCCCAGAGTAATGCTGTATTAAAAAGGGTTAATGTGATCCTTATGTATATAACAAGAGGAGTATTAAGTAGGAGTTGAAAAGTTATAAAGGGAGCATCTTTAAACAAAGCAAAATAAACAAAAATAGTAACTATACAGTCCCTGGAGATTTCCCCTATATGTATGAAGAGGGGGTAAAAAAGGAGGGAAGTGAGAACAGGAATAAAAAGATGGGAGAGAGGATACTGAGGAAACTCCAGGAAGTGCTAGATTAACAAGGAAGACCAGGTATTAACATAAAATGACAGCAGAGGTTCTGTTATCTTTGAAGAATAAGCCTGCCTGGATATTTCCAATTTGCTCATCATTGTGGTACCTTAGTTCCAGTTAGTCCTGGGTTACTAGGGAGTAGCACTTTTATATAAAGTCTAAAAATAAATAATAATTATCTGCAGACTGTCATATGCCACTCACACAAACATCTTGAGTTCACTCACTTACACCAGTTCTTGGTGCTGGATGGGGAAAATGGAACCCTCCCACCACTGCATCATCAGAAGTATAAATAGCACCTTTGCTATTTGCTATTAAATAGTGTCCCTATAACAACCTAAAGCCTCTTGGGTTCACAGTGTCAACCCTATACAATTCCACAATGTGTACTTTACTTCTGTTTCAGGTTGTCTGTAAAACTGTTGCTCCCTCTCTCTGGTGGGAAAAAAAAACAGAAAAAAGAATTAGATTGAAAAAAAAGCTTGTGACCTTAAACACCGGAAAATACACAATTTCTGCAGACAATACTCTACATACAGCACTCAACTGATCAGCAAATAGCCTCCCTGCTGTTTGGCTTATATAATGTCCATTAGCCTCTTGTGCTTCAAGGCCACAGGTTTAACTCCTACTTTGAGAGGGTGAGGGAGTTGGAAGGTACACCTGCTTCAGCAGCAATTAATGGATAGTGAATGTCTTGATATAGCAACTGATAGCTATTTATATTATCAACAGTACTGTACAAAAAAACCAGAGGCACTCTCATTTTTATTTTATAGGGCCTGTATTACAACCCTGAAAGAGCTCCCCTAACTGGATGTTCACCCGGCTGCTGTGCTGGACCCAGACCTTGGAGCCTTATATGCTCTTAGGTCTGCTAGGATCTGGGCAGAATCCAGGCACTGTCTCTGGCGCTCAAGGCACACATTTAGGACACAGATCTGTGTCTAATATCCATCCCTTCTGAGAGATGGGGACTCCACAGTCCAACTGCCTAGGCCCCAGAATTAGTGCTACCTTGCCCAAGCATACTCAATATATCTTTTATGCTCCCAAAATTCTACTGAAGTTGTGGACCCTCTGAGTTACTTTGGGGGCTACACAACAGTAAAAAACAAGTAAAAGAACCTTTGTAAAGGAATTTTTGAACCAATAACATTTAACTCACAAAGTACAAGAGATATACAGATCTAAAGAAAATAAAAACCTGCATGCAAATTCTGGCCTCAGTTTCCTCACCACTCTGAGAGCCTTTTGGATTTTGGTCAGCATCTTCTAGGGAATCCAGAATCTCTCCTCTCCTGCATTGCTTGCCTTCTAATCTCTTGTCCAAGAGAAGCCAGTGAGAAAGACCTCCCTGTTATAAGGTTTTAGCCTCTTCTGTGAAGTAACTCTCCTGAGTGATTATTATGAACAAGACTTATCAGGTGAGCTGCTGTATGGTTACAAGCCCACCTGGGAGAAGTAATTCTTCTATGTTGTATAGCCAGCTCTTGGTCTTATAGTGCTTCCATTTGAATGGTCAATGGTCCAGGATCTTGATCATTCTCCATTGTTAGGCCCTGATAGGTATAGGTATTTCTCCTGGTATCTCCTGGGGTTTTCAGGGCAAGATCACCATATTTGAAGGCTCAGAACAGTTTTACAATCACAACGGCATTCACAAAACAAAATGGAATTTGTAGTTTGATATAGATATAGACAACATACACAAATCCATCACAGCCTGATCTTGCAATGTTTTACTCATGTGAGTAATCCTTAATCATGGAACCAGTCCCACTAATCTCACTGGGACTACTCAGATGAGTAAGGACTATTTGTGTGGAAAGGGGTTTCCAGGATCAAGCACATAGTAGTAACAAAGTGGAGTATTATTATTAATTATCATGAACTGTTGCTTTAATCAGATAACTCTGAAGAGAAGTGATGGGAAATGGACTGCATTTCATTCTGTCTCACTTAACAATTGTAAGTTTACAACTGGGACATCACCTTCCCAGTCAATAGTGTTAAATGAAACACAGTATCAAAGAGTACATGAACAAACAACATAAATCTAAATAATTAATACATTATTACCTTTCAGACTGTGGCAGAACACAATGCAAAGGAAGATAGAATTTTCTTAGGAAACAAGCAGCCATAAATACTCTACTTCCCTTGATGACCGAAAGACATATGCTGAGCTAGTGGAGCTAAAGCATAATTAATTAGTTACCTAGCAAGTGTTAAAAGAAACAATTATTGTAAATGAGACTTTTAACAGTAAAACTACATAATTAAAAAGTTAAATGCAACTTTGACAGCAAGGGAGGAGCAAGAGCTCTGACAACTCCCAGCACTGACATTGGCCAGCAGCAGCCTCTTAACACAGAAAGATTACAACTAGCCATGTGAGAGTGAAAATGTCAACGCTGATGCAAAAATTATTTATTAATAAAAACAACAGTGCAATTACAGTTCATAGTGTTTGAGTTATTGCTAGCCTAGCTTCCCCCTTAAATTTGAATAGCTTCACACAGTTACACATTTTATATTTTATGCTTATGAGTTGTTTAGCACACATTCCCTTATTGATGGCTATTTTATTTAATAAAATAAAATAAGAAACCAAATTGAGAGAAATCCTTAGGCCAGGATGAGTCCTGTTTTGTTTCAAAGTGACATTAATGCTTATACTCCCACTAACACTCATAAGAAAACATAGACTGGCCATAGACAGACCTATAGCTGTTACGTTGATTTTGATATTCTCTCATGCTGTATTATGAAGAAATGTATTTAGTGTATTTGTTTATGTAAAAATGTTGCTAAAAGTTGTGTAGCTGCAAACTCAGATGTGATCAGTAATGATTCCCAATATATTATGTTTAAAATGCATAATTATCAAAAATGTTTCTTCAGAAAAAATATGGGGTTTCTCAATCAAGACACCATAAAACCAATCCTGTACCAATTAAAAACTTACCAGTAAGAGACAAGTAAATTCTCTGACCAAAACTATCAGAGACTTTGAGGCCAGAAGGGACCATCATGAGCATCTAATCTGACACTGCAAGTTTTCTCTCTCCCCCAGCCATTTTCTCAGCACACTTATTCCATGCAGTGGCTGGAGCAGACAAGGGAGAGCAGCTGAGCAGGGAAGAGGAGAGAGATCTCTAGTAGCAGCCAGGAAGCAAAGGTCTTCTAAAACACCTAAACCTTCTAGCTAAGCCAAAGAAGGCTGCTGATATAAAAGAGATGAATGGAGAAAGTTAGACCCCGTGAAGAGAAAAAACAATGGTTCACTTTCCTGACTTTATAGCAGATGTCATCCCTCATTCTGTGTTTTGTACAGTACCTAATCCTGATCGCAGCTGCTGAGCACTGCCATACTAAAATGAATAATAATCAGTGTCTTAACGACTCTGCTCTGCTTTGTGGAAGTGCTGAGTTTGACAATCTTCCTGTCTCTCAGGCCCTGGGAGTTAACCAAAAACCTGTGGGGTGTCATAGAGCTAAAGGTAGGTGATTCAAAGTCTCTTCTCCTTAGAGAACTGAAGCCTGATATGATTTTACAGAGACGTTTTGAAATGTTTAGACTATAGTCCAGTAGAACATTCCCCATGACACAGGTACCCAGAAACCAGATCCAGATCCAGAGTCGTTCACACCAGCACACAGAGGACACAGGACTGGAGGGACTATGCAACCAGACGGGGTGGTGGGGCGAGGAAGGGAAAAGGAGGAAGTTCTGTAGTGGGAATTTGAGGGGCGGGGCAGAGGGACCAGTGCCCAGGGGCAATGAGCTCAGTGGGGGATGGGGAATTGGAGGGGGTAGAAGGGCCCATGCCCAGGGGCAATGAGCTCAGTGGGGGATGGGGAATTGGAGGGGGTAGAAGGGCCCATGCCCAGGGGCAATGAGCTCAGTGGGGGATGGGGAATTGGGGGGGGGTAGAAGGGCCCATGCCCAGGGGCAATGAGCCCGGTGGGGGAAGGGGAATTAGAGTCGGGGTGGGACAGAGGGGCCCATGCCCAGGGGAGAGGGGTGCGCAGGCACTAGCGAGTGCACATGGGCCCTGCGGCAGGGCAGGTGCCCCAGGGCAGCGCGGGCGGAATGAGGCGGAGAGGGGCAGAGTCAAGAGAGGGTTGGAGGCGCCCCGCAGCTGCAGCCCAGAGGAGAAGCGTTGAGCCCGGGGTGGGGGTCGGGGGCTGCTCTGCCCCTGCCCGGCTCCCGAAGCAGCAGCGGGCTGGGCCGGCGGGGAAGAGGGCGCCTCTCTCCCCCCAATCAGAGCGCCGCAGAGCCGGGGGGCGGGCCGAGCCCGTGCGGGGAGCGCGGGGCACAGAGAGCGGCTGACAGCTGCGACGGCAGGACCCGGGAGCCCCGCGCGCACCCCAGGCTGCAGCCACAGAAGCGGGCGCAGCCCAGAGCCCCGGCCCCTGAGGCCGAGGGCGCGGAGCGAGCCGGCGGGGTCTCAGGCTGAGCGCTGTGCACGAGGAGAAGCCCCGCGACCAGACTTCCCGGGCACTCGGACCACGCGCCTTGCCTCGGCTCGGGGGGCCGCGTCTCGCTGAGGGCGGGGGGAGGGGAGGCAGCTCTCATCTCACCGCTGCCCCGGAGCCTCTCACCTGCCTGCCTGCTGCAAAGGGCCTTGTCTCTGCGCCAGTGGGGGGCGGTCTCCCCATCCCCCAGGCGTGGGTCTCGCTACTGGTTTTCCATTTACCAATCGAAAGCGGAGGAAAAAACCAGCTAAGTACAAGTCCTAGTCTCACGTTCTTACGGGATTAGGGCATTTTTTTTGTCTTTGCAATTTCCTGTCTGACCTTCTCACCTTTGCTCTTTGCCCAGGTAAGACTGGACTTATAGTAACTGTTTTAAGCGTGAAATTATTTTATGAACATCGACAGGGCTGAGGGTTTTACTCATCGCATCATTTATAAAATGCCGTGAAAAGGCAGCTCTGGGTCTAAATCTTGCTTCTCTCATTCACCTGAACAGGTGTATTGCAGCCAGTTGTGCTAAATGCAAGAATCAAAGGAACTAGATCTAGCCTCTTGCCTCTTCAAACTCCCAGAATCCCTTGGATTTTGATCCAAAGAGATGCTGAGTAAATTGTTGATTTCACAGAGAGGAGGGTGCTTAGCACTTCCCAGGTTTGGGGCACAGATTTTTGAAAAAAAAGAAATTAATAGTTCAAAATAAGGCAATAGTGTCTTCATCTGAACTTGTCTGTAGTTAGACTGTGTTACTAATGTAGCTCACTTCAGGGAAGGTTTAAATCCCAACAGACTCTTAAGTACCAAACCCTGGTAGCTGATTACAGACATTCCTGTTGAACATCTCTGATATGGAATTCTGTGCCAACCCTTGCCCACCGCAGAAGCAGAGTATTGGAGGGGGGATTTATTGCTTGGATATAGTCTAATGAATAGAAAGAACAGGATTCAATTTGAGTGGCATCAGTCATGCTTCTACAGGCTGATTTTTAAACTAGCTGAGATTCTTTGAAATGTGTTAATTTTGTTTGGAGTAATTATTTGGCAAGAAAGGAGCTGACGTGTTCTTTGGCAAGAACAAATTACAAGCAGATTTATGGATGTTCTAAATAACCAAAATCATATATTTGTAACAATAATCTCATTAGGATGTCAGATTTATTACTACTACACCTCTAAGCAATAGCATGCCTAATGCTTCTCATTAAAAGTAAGAAACTGCAGGATTTTTTAAAATGATTAATACTCCAAGCTCTTATATAGAACTGAACAGTGAGGAAAACTCTACAGTTTTTATAGTAGCAAACTTTTCTATAATAGTTGTACAAGTACCCAGGTCTAAGATATCAGACACTTATCTCACAATATGACTGCTTGTGTTTTTTGTTTTGTTTGCAGGGTTGCATTTGTTCATGCTTGCTGTGAGGGATGTTGTTTTAGGATTAGCACGCAGGATGAAAGTAAAAGGCAGAGCCAAACCCTGCTTGCTGGAGTTTCTCTTCAGTTTCTGCTTGGCTACTCTTCCCAGTAGTAGTGCCTGCCCCAGGCTCTGTGCCTGCTACGTCCCTACTGAAGTACACTGTACATTCCGGTACCTCACAGCCATCCCACCACACATCCCCCAAAACGTGGAGCGCATTAATCTAGGGTATGTTTAACATCTGCATTTTATCTATGCTGTGCAATTAACTCATTTCAAAATATAATTAGAGCTTCTGGGTTCAGGTTAAAATTGATTTTAAAAAAAATCTTTAAAATCTACTATTTTGCAGTATTCAGAATTCACTACAGGGACAGCTGGCAAAACCTAATGTTCTCCCACACTGATTGGGAGTTCGAGGTTTCAGATTCTAGGGGCCAGTTAAATAATTTAAGGAACACAATTTTAAAAAACAGATAAAAATAAAATTTATTCAGTGTGAACCATAATTTTCACAAGAATAGACACCACAAAACTGAAAGCCAGAAACCCTATGTACAGTTATTTTCTCCTCATTAAGAGCCAATTTTATAAAAAGCATCCATTTTCTGACTTCTATCACTTTCAACCGCTTTCCCTTTTCCATAACTGGCTGTCTGAGACTTGATTTTCCCCACTACTTTTACCCCACCACCTTAATGCAAAATCATGTTATCACTAGGGATGGAAGAACCTCCAACAATTTGGAGTATAAACTTCATTTTTTGTACTTAACCAACTGAGTCCATAAAATTGAATTCAGAGGCTTACTGCCTGGAATTGAAATCATCCTTACAAAGGTTAAGACTGGAGTGGAAACTCAATAGATATGTTCAAATTTGAGCTTTGTCACTTCTTGTGTAACATTTGGCTAGCCATTTAATCTTTCTGGGGATGATAATACTTTTACCACAGAGGGTTGCTGTAAGAACAAATTGAGTAACATATATATGGGTCTCAGATACTATGGAGATTAGTGCCAGCAATTCCACTTTGGACATACTGTACCATGAGACTTTTCATATGATACTTTGCTTCCTCTGTTTCCATCTGTTAATTGGATGTGAAATAACATTTCCCTAAATATTTGTCCCTGAAACTGTTCTGTGCATTAATTGGGTAAATGAGGGAGGGAACAGATGTTTATTTTATCCATACTGGTTTCTCACTACCCTTCAAGTTACCTGTTCAAATTTGTTTTTCTGTAATGCCCTGTTGTAAAAGTCTTGATAATACAATCAAACAAGACCAGCCAGCAACTTAAAAAAATCAGTATCTGAGTGTGTCTAATCCATATAATTATTATTAGAGGGCCCACTAATGGGTTGGCTAACAGTAGCCACAGTTCAAATCCAGCCCAGGATGATAGGCTTTCATCTTGACCACTGACGTCAACAGAAACCTTTCCATCTACTTAAGTGGGCCTGGCATCAGGCCCATAGAGATCAAGTGCCCAGCACAGTGGGGCCACAATCCTGACAGGAGCCTTTTGGTTCTACTGTAAATAATAATAATTATTATAAATAATAATCTAAATTATTATTATTACAAACAACTACCACCACTACTTGGTGACCTTTTGGCCCATGAAAAATAAACTACATTTCTCTGTCCAGGTGGAGAGGAATCCACATCACCATATCCCTGTTCGTAGTCAATACTGAAGAGCCATAAATATGGTGAAAGCATTAGAAAATATGCCTTATAATGATAGACTCACAGAACTCAATCTGTTTAGCTTAACAAAGAGAAGGTTAAGGGGTGCTTTGATTACAGTCCATAAATACCTCCACAGGGAACATATTAATGGGCTCTTCAATCTAGCAGACAAAGATATAACAAGATCTAATGGCTAGAAGTTGAAGCTAGACAAATTAAATCAGGAAATAAGGCACATTTTTAATACTGAAGGTAATTAACTACTGAAACAGTTTTCCAATGGTTGCAATGGATTTTTTATGACTGGCAATTTTAAAATCAAAAATAGATTTTTTTAAAGAAGATACAGATTATGTTCTAGTTCGAATAGGAATTACTTTGGGGATGTTCTATGGCCTGTGTTATACAGAAAGTGAGACAAGATTATCAAAATCATCTCTTCTGGCCTTTGAAATGATTAATCTATTTTTGTTGAGAGCCACACCAGAGAGCAATGACTGAACTGGCATGGAGAGTGAACTGCATTCTTTTGACTCCATCAATTGTTAAGGCATGTTGATGGGGTAATGTGGGGAAGTTTGTATTTTCTGTGTAATAAAGACTCCAGCTGATCCCACCTTTCACCTGCCATGAATAATTTTGTTAAAAAAAATCATAAAAATTCAATGCATTATTGTAGACATTTACCGGTATTGAAAGCTCTCTCTCTTCCTCCTACACAAGAGTCCAAAGATGGCAATTTTCTTCTCATGTTCTTGCAGCCATCTACTGCAGATATTTCCCCACCTACATGAATACAGTCTAAAGGAATCAGTCTGTGCCAGACTAGCAAAATCTTTGACTTTTATCTGCTAAGATGAAAAAAGCATTTAGAATTTGCCTTGTCAGATCAGAAGTAAAATCTACTTGTTATGCATTTGCAAAAGAAAGTTTTCTTTTGTTTTTTTACTTTTGAACTTTAGCTGACTGACTAAACCCAGATCTGGAATGAAATGTTTGTTACAGTTACAACAGCTTGGTTAAACTGACCGAAACAGATTTTTCCGGCCTGGAGAAACTGGAGTTGTTGATGTTGCACAGCAATGAGATCCATACAATCCCTGACAAGACATTCACTGATTTAAATGCATTACAGGTAAGAACTGAAATTAGAAGATGGTCCCATTTTAGTTTTGCTATAGTAAAATCAACAAAAGGTACAAATCTATAGGAACAGACCCATAGTCCATCTAGTCTGGTATCCTGTTTCTAAGGGTAACTCTGAAAAATACTTCAGAGGAAATCATGCTCTTCCCTTTCCCAGTGTAATTCAATTTGAAATACTGTACCCACAGGGGAAATACCAGTCTGTCCCAGCTAGGCACTCAGATACCAGGCTGAGGAGTGTGGTGCATATCTGCCAACACTGTCCTAGCTAGTATACCTAGTAGTTGCAATTCTTATTCATATCCACAAGACAAAAGGGAGAGTATTGCTGCAAAGCTCCTCATACATCATCTTTGGTAGAAAAGTTAACTTTTGTACAAAATAAATACATTTTTTAAGAGATCATATTCCATCAAGATTTTATTTCTCCTGCCAGCCTGCTATAGTCTTGCAGCTTTCTTTGACTTCCCCAAGAAAGCTTCCTATGAAAGAAAATGCTACATTCTAATACTAAGGGCCATTGCAGTTCTTTGATGTTAGAGCAGCGGATGAGACAGGTTTATAATATTTGGTGCTTTATTTCTTCTTTAAAATAAAACATTAGTAAAATTAAGACAGTAGATCTTCTCTATTTTGCATATCCCATCATTTCCACACAGAACCAAGTGGGTTTCTTAGCATGTCTCTGCAGAGATTTACTAGAATATTGTTACAGGAAGGTCATATATAAACAATTACTTTATTTTTATAAAGTATATTATGAGTTCAGAGGCAGTTCTGCCATTGGAGCAACTGGCACATTGTGCCATTCAGAAATATTAGAAAATTAAATAAAACATACTTCAGACCAACCTGCGTGCAGCTCACACATATTAATTTAAAATTATTGATTTTCTATGTACCAGATGAGAAGCCACCTAAGATAATATTGCAATGCCTCTGGCTGTATTAC
The DNA here is from genome assembly GCA_007922305.1 of Dermatemys mawii. Lineage (NCBI taxonomy): Eukaryota > Metazoa > Chordata > Testudines > Dermatemydidae > Dermatemys > Dermatemys mawii. Next base: position 20,301,432 of record ML677363.1, on the reverse strand, counting down.
TGTATATTTCACTATGGTAGCTCCAACAAACGGACTTCAATGAAGTGCAAAATGCTCTCAACAGCCTGAAAGCTACAGCAGAGAGCTGAGGGTTTGTGTGTGTTTGTTTTCTCACGAGTCCTCTAGCAGTTAAGGAGCGTAAGGGCTTGTTTACATATGGAGTTAGTCAGGAACAGCATTTTTGAATATCTCTACATGTGGATGCTTTTATTGTGGAACAAAGCACTCTTGCTTTGGAATAAGTGTGTCTACATGGCTCCATGTGTAGACAAGGCCTAAAAGTTTCCCAACGGAAATTTTGATCTACAGCTGCTATTAACTAGTAGAACACATAGTATGACTGTAAATAATTATAAAAGTTAGATTTGGCAAATATTTGAACAAAGTAGATTTTGTGCATTATCGTTGCTTTTTGTATTGTTTGTTTACTCGCTAATTTGCAACATTCAGTAATTCATAAAGGTGTCACCAGTTCTTTATGTTACTAAAGTATGTAAAGTATGATTCCAACCTGAAAAATGACTTCAAAAATGGTATTATCATTCCATATTTATTAGCACTCAATGACCTTTTGCCAAATTTGCTCATTTTACCACTGCCAGTCTGCAAAGTGCCATCAGAACGTTGAGCTTTGGCTAGCACATTCTCTCTCATAAAAAAGATCCTTCACCTGGAACTGAGTTAACAATTCTTTTCATTATTTGTCAGCCAATATATTTGTCAGCCAAGAATCAGCTTGTCCTCACATATTTTTATAGGCATTGTAGTGAAGGGAAAAAATATACACCCACTTATTTTATGGTCAAACCCTACTTACCTTCTTCACAAAAGCAGTTTTATTGGGACCACTGGTATGAGTAAAGTGGATACATACATTGACTTGTTGAATATTTGAGTTCATGTCTGACCATAACCACACTTACAACAATGATTATATCTGTTGGTTTTTCCCATACTGCCCATCATTTGCGTACCTAGGTATTTCACCTAAGAGTAATAATAATTCAAAGTTGGCTAGAATTCTTCTACCAATACCAAAATAATGTAGTCTTTTATTAGACTTTTTATCATTATCTTTTCACCAACAGGTCTTAAAAATGAGCTATAATAAAGTCAGAATACTTCAGGAGGACACTTTTCATAGTCTCAAGAGCTTGGTACGATTACATATGGACCACAATCAAATTGAATTTGTACACCCAGAAGTTTTCTATGGGCTTACATCACTGAGGCTGGTGCACTTGGAAGGAAATGTACTTAAACAGCTTCATTCAGACACTTTTGTCACCTTGCGCTACATCCAGATATTTAAAACATCCTCCATAAAGCATATATACTTGTCTGACAACTTCTTAACTTCACTGCCACAAGAGATGTTTTCCTACATGCCTGAACTAGAGAGCATATACCTTCATGGAAACCCTTGGTCCTGTGATTGTGATCTACAATGGTTTGTACACTGGGCAAAACAATGGCCAGGTACAGTATGAGCTGGAAGATTTCTGTTTGTTTATACCTTCTTACTAGATTGGTGACTTCCCTTGAGGTCTTTACAAAGGAGGCATCATTGTCTAGTGACTACAGTTACAGGGTGAATCTGGAGATCTGGGTTCTGTTTTTAAATGCCACTGATTTAATGTGTGACCATAACCTCTTTAAGCCACCATTAAAATGGATAAAAACTTCCAGGTTTTGAAAGTGCTTTGAGATTCTTCATTGAACTGCACTATTTAAGTGTTAATTACTATGATTACCAGTGAATAATGTCTGGACAGAGGCATTAGTAGTCTTTTTTTGTTTTTGCAAATTAGTAATTAAATGTCTTATGAAGAGTAAGAGATTGGTCATTACTATAACAACACTTTTTGAAGTGTAACACTTTATTCTGTGACTTCCTGTTGATCTTCTGTGACTTCCTTGTCAGCTGTTTAAAAAGTTATGCCTCACCATTCCATGGCCCTATGTAATTTAATGGAATAAGGTACTCAGGCATCTATTTCCAATATTGGAAAGGGTGAGATAAAAGGGAAGGATTGTCTTGTGGCTAAAGGAGAAGAAAGGCAGTCTTGGATAAATCCCTTTGTTTCTCGAGGGCTTGCCTTTGCTGTAATTGAAATAAGGAAAGTAATAATTGCCTACCTCACAATGTTAAGCCTCAGTTAATTAGGGGCATATTATGGCTGACCACAGGGAAGGTGCACAAGTGAAGAAGAGGGCACAAGGAGTTTCCTCTCCTTTTTGAGCAGGATCTGGGCACAATAGAACAATGCCTCCCACAGCTCTTGCTAGAGCTGTGTGCTTCCCAAGGCAAGGCTGTGGCATGCTAACCAGCTGTGATAGCAATGATGATCATGCTGAAGGTTTCACTAATGGAATAGGAAACAGTTAAAATGAAGCTTGGTGATGACTTAAAAATCAGTATCATCAGTACTTTATAGCCCTTTATTCAAGGAAAGATCTTTCAGCAAAATGTAAGTAGTTGTTTTAGTACTGGAACTAGTATCACAAAAACTTACATTATTTTTTCCTCCCCCTAGATATTATAAAGTGCAAGAAAGACAGAGGTTCTTCTACTGCCCAGCAATGTCCAGTTTGTGCCAGTCCCAGAAATTCTAAAGGCAAACATTTAGTTAACATCCCGTCTGCATCTTTAACCTGTAGTAAACCAACCATAGACCCCTCCTTGAAATTTAAAAACATCACTATGCCAGATGAAGGGGACTTCATTTCCATCTCTCCCAGAGATTTTATAGCTCCCATTGGAACCATGATGTTGAATATGACAGACCAAACAGGAAATCAAGCTAACTTGGTTTGCAATGTTCAAAAACCTACAAAAATGTCCCCACCCTCATTTAACAAAGATGGTGATAATACAGTACTCAAAGTATCATTTTCAACATTTCTGGTATGTACTATTGATTACAAACACATTCAACAGCTGTGGAGCATATTGGCTTTATACAGTGATTCTCCCCTGAAACTCGAAAGGAATCTCTTACTGACCAAAGTGCCTTACATCAGTTACAAATACAAACAGACATACTCTGAAAGTGAAGAAGTTTTTACCAATGTTGAGAGTGAAATGACAGCTGAACCTTCTTGGCTGCTCCAAGGCCAGGTGGCATTACAATTAGACAGGACAGCAACCACACTCAGCACACTACACATTCGATATGTAACTGATGCTCAGATTATCTTGCCCAGTGCTGATGAAAAACAGTTGAGACACAGCTGGGCCATCATTTCAAGAGATAATAAAACAAGAGTGGAACACTCCGTTTTAGTGGGTGGGACTGTGGAACTAGACTGCCAGGCATTTGGAGAGCCTGCTCCTACCATTGAATGGATACTAGCCGATGGGAGCAAAGTTAGAGCACCATATGTTAGTGAAGATGGAAGAATCATAATAGCTAAAAGTGGAAAATTCACGCTACGGACAGCTGATAGTTTTGACACTGGAGTTTATCACTGCATAGGCACAAATTATAATGATGCAGATGTCCTAACATTTAGGATCACGGTGATTAATACTTACATAGAACACAACAACATTAATGGGGCTCAGCTTTCGGCAATCATTGGTGACACACTCTACCTTCCATGTCAGTCTGTTGGTGTCCCAGATGCATCTATTAGTTGGATCCTACCTGAGCAAACAGTTCTTCATCAGTCTGTAAGAAGCAAACATATTTTCCACAATGGTACTCTAAAAATACAGGAGATGACAAAACGAGACAGTGGTTATTTTAGATGTGTAGCAGCCAATCAATATGGTATGGATTTTTTGATTTTCCAAGTGCTGGTTAAAGTGAATGAGGGAGCTTCACAAAAACAAAAGACAGCTCCAGAAGAAAATGAAGAGAGCGATGGATCTGGTCATGAGGAGCTTAGAGCTATTACAAAACATAATTATTCATTAGCTACTGTGCAAACTTCAGTAACAAGTAAAGCACCCACTGATTCTGCATCTAGAAATCAATCTATAGGGTTTGCAAATAAATGGAATAATTATAGAGAGATGACTTACAGACGCAATGGAGATAAAATAAAGAGACAATTTAGGGGACACAGAAGACAATTCATTTCCTCAGCTAGGAGAGTTGATCCACAGCATTGGACAGCATTTTTGGAAAAAACAAAGAAGAACTCTACTTTGCCAGAAAAACAAGGAAGTGCCACAACAAGATCACCTACACCAGACCATATATCCTCTAAGGTGTCTGGGGATAAGGAAGAAACATCTGGTGACCATATACCTCCAGAAGAAGAATTTATTATACTAACATCTGTAGCACCTACTCTGAAAAAAGTTTCAGCAAGTATTGTAACTGGAGAACCTGAAACTACATCAAGTAAGAGCAAGTCTAAAACAACTTCTGCCATGGTTACAGATGCAGTAGCTCCAACAGTTAGTCCATGGATTACACAGTCCATAAGACCCAAGAGTAAAAAGCAAAGTGCAGATCTAAAACCTGCAGTCAGAAGACCAAACTCACTGGAAACGTCTGAATTAAATCAATCATCATTAACCATTATACAGCCATTAACAACATCTAGTTTAGTGAATAGTACAGCTGAAGACTTCAATGCTGAACACAGATTTGTGTCTTTTGGGGAAAGTAATCAGTATTTAAAAATCAAATCTACAACACAAATAGCAGATGTTACTGAAATCACCAACCTTGTCACTTCCCAGAACACCATTGAAAAACCTGATTTATTTACTGAGTCTATTGCTAAGACTTCAACTAAATCAGATCATCGAATATCTGTCGTGACAGTCAGCGAGCCAAACAATGAATTTGGTCACATTTATTTTCACAGTACTCAAAAAATAACAACTCCTAAACTACCACCAGGGTCAACTATTATTACTCATCAGCAGATTCAGATAATTAGAGATGTTACAACTAATACACCACAGTCAAGACAACGATATGGAAGACGATGGAAAATTTCTGGTAGAAGACGAATTGTTAGACCAGATCGAATTCCAGCTATCAGAGGGTATGGATATAATTTTGAGAGACAAGAATCCAGTAGAGAAAATACAACTCTGCCTCCAGCTATAGAGCTGGACACAAAATGTCTATCATGTTCATATCCCGCAACTCCTTCCAGAAGTTCTCTTGAATTGCTTAGCCCAGAAACACAGACTTCCCCACCTTTGAAAGTGGATATACCAGAACTCACATCAGAGCAGCCTACAAGTGAAACCACAGCATTCCTGGCTGAAGAGAAAAACAGACCTACTGCAGAAGGAGAAAAAACAACTCCCACTGTAATGCCTTTCTATAGTGAAAGCACGCAGGGTACCCTGAAAAGGAAACTAGAGGCCAGTGCACCATTGGAAGCATACACTGTCAGACTCCCTACAACTGCAAGACAGACCCCTAGTGTATCTTTGGAAACTACAACTTCTGCAGACAGCAAGACATTCTCAAATGTTAAATCCATCCCCCCAACTACTAAAATTAGAACTTCTTCCAAAGTTTTAAGAGGAAAGATTCCTCGGCACCGTCTCTTTGGAAAGACACACGTCCAAAAGAAGCTATTGAAGAAGCTACCCAGACGACGAACAAGTACAGTGCCATCATCAGCAATAACCACCATGCTTCCCAAAACTATTACAACAGTGTCCATAGACAGAGTTTCTCCTTTACATTTAACAACTGTTTCAGTGGAAGTGAATCAAACTGGTAATCTCTTATCCTTAACTAAACCTATCACTCATGACAATAGTATATTAGAGAAACAGTCTCCCATTCCATCACTTACTACTGCAAAACTGACATCGTCAGCCTATTTTTCTAATCTTCCAACTGTTAGAAACAAAGAAAAAAATGCAACAAGACCAGGGCTTAGATCTACTACTGTTCCCCACACTGAAATGAAAATCAGTAAAATCAAAGCATTCAGAGCTGGAAGGAGGAGAGATCAAAGGAGGAAAAAGACCCAGAAGATTATGACTTCACAAAGCATTACTAAAAGCCATAGCATCACCACTGCTTCATTAGTGAACACAACCTTGTATATCCTGACAACAGCTAATTCTTTAACTAAGCCCACCATCCCGATACCCACTGAATTTCTTTATAAGAACACAAGTGTAATCCCCATTACAACTGTGCCTCAGCCACAGATTCTTCACACAAAAGATGTAACTAAACCTTCACCTGCAACAACTACGCAAACATTAATGAGAATTACAACAGCTGAGAACGCTCAACCTGTTAAATTACCATCTGATGTTCTCTTTACTGAAACACCTGCCATTACAATCCCAGCCACATCACCTTCTTTGAAACCTTTCAACACCACCACAATACTACCTGCCACATACTTTATAACATCTGAATCAGTGCCTATTCAACAAAACAAAACTATTGTAATGGCAAGTAAAAGACCACACCAAAAAATTGAAGAGAGAGTTACTCAGCAGAAACATACAGCAAAGGCAATCTTTCCTGACAAAGCTGAGTTCAGTACCAAATATCCTGCTGTAACTACCCATGTGATGAACCCAAGCATACAGCATCCTACTCCATTAGCATCCCAAATAACAGAGACACCACACACAAGTATCTTGCAAATCACCTTATCTCCCCAGTGGGAAAACAAGTTTTGGCATAAACAGTCTCCTGAAGTTTCAGAAACAGGCAAAATATTAACAGTTAATACTCTGACTAGATTAAAATCCCCACAGAGTTTCACTACATATACTCCTGCATGGAGAAGGGACAAGGACAATTCTGTCAAAAGCTGGTCTGACAAGACAGCAGATCAAGAAACCAACAACCACCTCATAGCCCTAGACTCTTTAAATAAAAATAGATTGGCAAAGCCTAGAATAGTCGGAGGAAAACTGGCTGCTTTTACTGTTTTGGCTAATTCAGATGCTTTCATCCCTTGTGAAGCGACTGGTAATCCCCTTCCCACAATTCACTGGACTAAAGTGTCATCAGGTAAGCTGTATATGCCTTTTTTAAAAATGTTGTCTTCTATTATATATTAGCAATAGGACAGGTGCTAGGTGCAGCATGCTGGGATATTGCCATGCTTTAGGTGGGATACCAGCCATAAAGCAATAAGATGAATACTACATATCGCTGAAAAATGGTAATATCCCAGCACTGCACATACATCCTGAAGTATCTTGTTATATTTATAAAATGACTCTTCAAGAGAGAGAAAGGAGAAAAGGTTAATCTGTATTTAACAATGTTTACCATATTCAGCATATGTTAACAATAGCATCATCATAGTGAGGCCTATACAGAAGACCATGTTTATTAAGAATCCACCTGTAATAAGATCCTGCGCTCCATTGCTAAGCAATTCTGCTTCCCTCCCACCCCTTACCCCAATTTTTGTTGGTGCCTTAATACATCTTCACAATATACGTAAACACATGCACTATTATTCCTCTCATTCCTGTCACTGTTCTTTAGCCCTTTTAAGGAAAGTAGGCTGGGACAAAGAAAGTGTGCTTGGATATCATGGTGATAAGTGCAGGATAAAAACCAAAGGCAGCTGGTTTTTTACTTGCAAATATTATTGTATTAGTACAAAAGCAAAAGTAAATAAAGGCTTCTTACATAATATAAACATATTTTACTTTTTTTTGTTTAATTAGGGACTGATGTATCAAAAAGCAAACGTGACAACAGGTTTGAAGTATTTGCCAATGGCACCCTCTCCATCCAGAATGTGAACATTCAGGACCGCGGACAGTACCTGTGTATTGCTGCCAACCAGCATGGCTCAGATCGGCTTCTGGTCACTTTGTCTGTGGTGGCATATCCGCCAAGGATCCTAGAGGGCAGGTCAAAAGTGATCACTGTCCATTCAGGAAAGCCTGTGTCTGTGAAGTGTAGAGCTGAAGGTAGGCCCATCCCTACCATTTCATGGATTCTAGCAAACAAAACGTATATCTCGGAATCTTTTCCAGGAAGCAAGCAAGCATCTGTGCAACCAGATGGCACTTTAATAATTAAGAAAATTACTGTTTATGACAGAGGGCTTTACACATGTATGGCTAGTAACCCAGCTGGTACTGATACATTGACAGTAAAACTACAGGTGATAGTGGCACCTCCTGTTATTTTGGAAGAGAAAAGACAACACATTGCAGGAATTATGGGTGAAAGTTTGAAACTCCCCTGCACTGCAAAAGGAAACCCTCATCCAAGTGTTCACTGGGTCCTCTTTGATGGAACAGTAGTGAAGCCTCTGCATTTTGTAAATGCCAAACTGTTCCTGTTCTCCAATGGAACCCTCTACATAACAAACATCGCTCCTTCTGACAGTGGAAATTATGAATGTATAGCTACAAGCTCCACTGGGTCAGAGAGAAGGGTGGTAAATCTCACAGTGGAGCACAGAGATACAATTCCCAGAATAGCAACTGCATCTCTGAAAATGACTCAGTTGAAGTTTGGGGACAGATTGCTTCTGAACTGTTCAGCGACTGGGGAGCCAAAGCCCAGAATAATCTGGAGGTTGCCTTCCAAGGCAGTTGTTGACCAATGGCACAGGTAGGAATGCTTCTTTGTGACTGAGCTCTTGTTTTATTTTTCTAGTGCTTACTTTAACATTGCAGACCACAAATCACAGAAAGAATTTTCTTAGAGTCAGTCCTGTGATACTGCCAAGCATAAATGCCTAACGTACTGTAACTACTCAACTGAAGCCAAATTTCTATTTGACCTGTGATAAAAGTGAATAATCTCTAATGACATAAAATGCAATTTTATTATTATATTTCTAATACTAATGGCCTAGATTCAGCCCCATCATAAGGAGGTGCAGCCCAACTAAATCAGTGTAGCTTTATTATTTATTATTAATTTATTATTTATTCATGCAATGGCTGAATTTAGGTCATTTTATTCTGTTCTGATTTAAGGCCAAATCCTCAACACATGTATGTCAGTTGAATAGGATTTGGATGTTAATATAAAGTTGACATTTACACAGGATATATACATTAGAGCAGGGGTGGGCAAACTACGGCCGACGGGCCAGATGCCTCCTGCAGGATTGCCACCCCTGTGGCGCCATGGGTCCTGCACCACTCCCAGAAGTGGCTGCCACCATGTGTCAACAACTTCCACAATTATAAAACCTATACTTTTAGAATTCCTCCCTAAAAGAGACTCATTGAGATCTACAGGGTTTACTTAGGATCTATGAAGGTGTCAAATAACTGCAGATTCTTCATTTCCACAGTTTTAAGCTATATTGTAAAATGGAAAAGATCACTTGATGAGGCAGAGCTTAGTAGCCCCACAGAAATGGTACCTCATTATTACGGAGCTCCTAAATACTGTAAGCATGGAATGGCTATTACCAGATTCAGATGAGTTCTAGTCCTGAAATTTTGGTGTGTAGAACATTTATAATTTAGCCTAATTCCTTCTTTAGTGCAGATTACGTAGTCTGAAAAAGGCTGAATGGAAGAGGAAAAACAAAGGCAAAACCCTAATTAAAAAACCAGGCATGTTCTCACAATATAGATGAAGGTTTTCTTCTGCACTTGTAAAGGTTCAGAATTTACCCATCTCTCTTGCCCGTGTGCATTTTTCCTGCAAAAGAGCAATATATGACCCTCACTTTACAATTGATAATCCAGTTATCATGTATTATTAAACAGGTAGCTGTATTAAATGGTTTCCCATTTAAAATTAATTACATTGCCTTGGCTGAATACCAATATATATCCAAAAGACTGGATATTTGGTCTTTAATGTTCATTTTATGAATGTTTATCCAGATTATTTTATATAATCAGTATAAAACAAATGATTTATAAACCTGGGTATGGCTCCACCCCACCACCCCAAGTTTAAACAGGAGGCAAATGGTGGAAAGAATGGTTTTCTTAGGGCCTAATTCTACTCACTTGCACCACTTACACTCCAGAGGATCTCCACTGAAGTCATTAGTATAATATTACTGCAAACACTGGTGTGAGATCAGAATCAGACTCCAATGCCCAGATTATCTGGTGCACCTGTTCTAACTCATGTGTCACACTGCTAGCATAAATTAGCTCTAAATTCAGTTTAACCAGCCTGGAGTCAATCATCTTACTATAAGGATGATCTTGCACACTCCACTTGCTGCAGTTGTCATAGGGAAATGTGGCAACAGTCACGATGCCCTTTATGGTTTGTGTTTTCAGTCCTGGTGTTAGATCAGCCATCAGGTTGTTCTAACACAATGCAGGAAGAAAATGTCTATACCCACAACTTCTACAGGAGGGAGACAGTGTAAAGGAAAGCTCTAAGTCTGCTTTTCACACAATCCTCTGACCTATTCTAGCTGCTTTTTGGCTTTGGCTGAAGACCTGGCCCATAAATTCTGGATCTCTCTTCCTCTGTTGATCTGATAGAGCCCAAGTTTGGTTTACTTTCATGGCACACAGCTAGATTTATTTTCCCAGTCTTTTGGGGAAGGAGTGAGTTGAGGTGGTCAAATGGGGAAAATAAATTAGTCCTAACAAAAATGGGGGAACAGGGTTGGGAAAGATATTGATGTCTCTTTGTTTTTCCTTAAAATGGATAGTGTACATGTACCTACAGCATGGGATAGGCACAATTTTAAGATATAGAAAGAAAAACCCCACAGCAATTCATCCACCTGAGTCCATATGTCTTTTCATCACTTACTAGGGCTCAGTGTTCTTCTTTAGCATGTGGCTACATATTAAACAAATATTTTCTCCTTCTAGAATGGGAAGTCGAATCCATGTTTATCCTAATGGATCCTTGTTTATCGAGGCAGTCACAGAAAAGGATGCAGGTGATTATTTATGTGTAGCAAGAAACAGAATTGGAGATGACCTGATACTGATGAAAGTCAGTGTGACTATGAAACCAGCAAAGATTGACCAAAAACAGTATTTTAAAAAACAGGTACAATACGGGAAAGACTTCAAAGTGGACTGCAAAGCCTCTGGGTCACCTGAGCCAGAGATCTCCTGGAGTTTGCCAGATGGCACGATGATTAATAATGTGATGCAAGCAGATGACAGTGGACGCAGGTCTCGGAGATACATTCTTTTTGACAATGGAACTCTGTATTTCAACAAGGTTGGAATAGCTGAAGAGGGAGACTATACCTGTTATGCTCAAAATACACTAGGAAAAGATGAAATGAAGGTACACATTACAGTTGTGACAGCTTCACCTCGTATAAAGCAGAATTACAAGACATATGCTAAAGTGAAAGCTGGAGATAATGCAGTATTTGACTGCGAGGTTGTTGAAGAACCAAAGCCAAAAATATTTTGGTTGCTACCTTCCAGTGATGTGATCTCAGCTTCAAAAGACAGATATTTACTGCATGTTAATGGCTCACTGTCAGTCAGCAAAGTGAAACTGTTGGATGCTGGGGAGTATGTATGTGTTGCCCGTAATCCCGGTGGAGATGACACAAAACTTTATAAACTGGATGTTGTTTCTAAGCCACCCCTGATAAATGGTTTATATACAAACAAAACTGTCATTAAAGCAACAGCAATAAGGCACTCAAAGAAGCAAATAGATTGTATGTCAGAAGGGACACCTTCCCCTCAAATTATGTGGATAATGCCTGACAATATTTTCCTAACAGCTCCGTACTATGGGAGCAGAATAACAGTACACAAAAATGGGACACTTGAAATTAGGAATGTAAGACCTTCAGACACAGCAGATTTTATATGCGTGGTACGTAATGATGGAGGAGAAAGCATATTGGTAGTACAGTTGGAGGTATTAGAAATGCTAAGACGGCCAATGTTCAGAAATCCATTCAATGAAAAAATAATAGCAAAACCAGGAAAAACCATCATATTGAACTGTTCAGTGGATGGAAACCCTCCTCCTGAAATCATCTGGATATTACCCAATGGCACACGATTTTCCAGTGCAGCCAGAATTTCCCGGTATCATCTAGGCAGTAATGGTACCCTCATCATCTATAATCCTTCCAGAGATGATGCAGGAAAGTATCGCTGTGCAGCTAGAAATAAAGTGGGCTACATTGAAAAGCTGATCCTCTTGGAAATTGGTCAAAAGCCCACTATTCTTACTCATTCACGAGGACCAATAAAGAGCATCAGTGGGGAATCATTATCCCTTCACTGTCTCTCTGATGGAAGCCCCAAACCAAACATTATTTGGACAGTACCAAGTGGCTATGTGCTAGATCGGCCTCAAATCACTGGGAAATACATACTACTTGAAAATGGTACTTTAGTTATTCGAGAAGCAACCATTCATGACAGAGGAAACTACCTGTGTAAGGCTCAGAACAATGCTGGAGAGTCATCTGTAACTGTTCCTGTAATGACTATAGCCTATCCTCCACGGATTACAAATAGACCACCACAGAGTATACGCACTATGGCTGGGGCAGCAGTTCAGCTCAACTGTAGGGCACTGGGGATACCAAAACCAGAAATCACATGGGAGCTGCCAGACCATTCTGTGCTTTCCCCAGCTAGTAAAGGCAGACCATCTGGAAGTGAACTTCTTCACCCCCAAGGGACATTAATCATTCAGAATCCAAAATCTTCAGATTCTGGCATGTACAAGTGCACAGCTAAGAATCAATTTGGCAGCGATTTCACAACAACATATATTCAAGTTGTTTGAAATGAGAAATACAGGCTGAGCAATTGTTAACAAAGTCTCCATCTGGACTGAGTTTATTTGTGGAAGTTTAATCAAAGGGCAGCCATGAAGCATGTAGGTGAATCCAAATACATTCACAATAATCAATGTACAATGAACATGCAAAAGAGAAAGACTTGAGGAAAAAAATTGCATTATGAACTAGCGTGGATTTACTCAATGACAAATAGACTTCAATTAAAAACATAAGGCACTTTTAATATGTCAACAAATAGTGAACATCAAAATAAAGCTGCTTTCTAGAAATGTACCTGAAAAATCTTCAGTAAAGGATGGCCATTTTTTATATTAGTTTCTTATTGTCCATCTTGTATCATTATGATAAGCATGGCACATGTAATGCAAAAATATTTAAGAACAAAAAAGAGGAAATTTTATTGATTTAAATTGCCTTACTGATATATATGAATATTTTGTAGTTCTTTTATAAATATTTCACAGAAAAGAAGTGTTTAGCTATTTTTAATAATATGACATTCTATTCTTTTACAATGGAAAACTTTTTCCAGGGCAGTAGGAGAAATACAAAATGATTTAATAATGTTCTTGAATAGAAACCCTATTGTCCATTTAATCTTTGTTTAAAAATTCAAAAGCAACAAAACCTGCTTCTTAAAACAGAGGAGCTTGTACAATATCCCTTCTAAAGATTTCAAATTAAAAAAATAAGTGCATCAATTTGTATAGGAATTTAGAATGAAGGGGGCTCAAACAGAAAATAGTCTTCCCAAGCGTCTGCCTCTTACAATTCAGGAGAAAGTGCCTTTTCAACAGGAAATACCCATTTAGGCATTCTGCACCAGAGGAGATTCTGGACTCCATGGGCCAAATAAACCTCAAAAGCTTAAGTCACTAACTGACTTGTCTTTTTAAGAGAGGTGTTAATGTAGGCTCAGAGCACAGCTCCAACACCAGTGCAGGGAATGCTGGGCCTAAACTCACAGAGCAGAAGCCCCTCGATGTTACTCCTCAAGGTCCTTTCCACACCAGCAATATGGCAAACTGGTTTCGCTGCCACTGGTTTCCATTCCCATAACCTGAGCTCTATGACCCCTTCCAACAGGGATCACAGATTGCAGAGTAGAGATTAATGTCTCTTTAGCAGTAACCACAGAAAATCTGTTGGATACAGGAAACGGTGTAGAGCAGCTGCTACCATATACCACCATCCTAGTACCTTACAGAAGTAAAATGTCATACAATATTTAAAACTATTATTGAAAAAATGGGTATAGCTCAATTACACATAAAAAGGCCCCATAATAGAAACCCCTGTACATTAACAAAGCAACACCTCCGCCCCCTGCAAGCCCATCTATTGAATTAACCCATAGGCCATGCAGGCTTTTGTTACTCAGAACATGGTCAGGATGTTCCCAAGATCTGAGTGCAGATTCTACCCCATTTGAGTAAATTTTAGTCAGCTGGGGAAGAACTTTAAAAAGAGGCTGCAGCCTAAAGTGTGACTTACTGTTTTGTGGTGGATCACTCACTTCCTGAGATACAGGATAGCTGCTTGTTCCTTCCTGCCTTAGTACTGATAGAGAGGTAGAGGAAAATTGGCTGGATTAAATAGTTCTGTTTGCTTAATCTCAGGAATGTCTTTAGTTCCCAATGAAGAGCACTAAAGGATAGAGGCCCAGAGAATTAAATAATTTCACTCCCATTATAAACCATTCAAGGGATAGTGAAGGGCAGTAATCCTAGCCCACAGGAAACCAAAATGCATTTTCATTGCAAAAGCGGCAAAAATTAGAACCATTTGAAGACCTGCCTGTAATATGGTGTTAATAAGTCTTCCTAATAGTGGTCACGTGACAGTTATTCTGATGTGCTGTGAGGTTCAGAGTAACTAGAAACAATGAGTTGGCAGCAAAGTTATTTGCATGAGCTTCCTAGCCATCTCCAAAACCTTAGGATCAAAAAGTTCATTTGTTTCTAAAAGAGCTTTTGTTTCAACCTTTTTTGCTGAATAACTTTGACTCAAGCAGTCAGGACCCAAGAACTTCTGGGGCTTTGCAAGGCACAGGCAGCCTTAAATACTTTTGCTGACTAGGTCCCGGGGACCACTGAAAATGGATTATATGGTAATCTAGGTTATTTTTGTTTAACACAGTTTTAACTCTTTGTGCCAAAAGAAAAATTAACATTAAAATTGTATTTTGCATCTGACACTTTCAATGCCATTAATTTGTAAACAAATTCTACTAAGTAAACATGCACCTCCCAGTTTTCCCCTCAGCTAAAACCATGAAGCCCCACTGGAGTCAGTGGTGTTGTATGGATGTGGCTGAGGACAGAAACTGGTCTTAAGTCTGCTTTTCTATGTTTGATTCTATTCAAGTAATATGCAGTCACTTGAAAGGACAGGGATATCAACTTGCATCAGGCTTTTTTTGAAATACCTAATGTACAAAAAAGAAGAAAATAAATGTACAGGTACATGTTAACTTTTCAAAAGAGGCAACCTATTCATTTAATGGAACAAGTTGTCTTTCTGTTTTAGATGAGGGTCTGTACAAGCTGAGATGGTCAAGTGAAGAACTTTTGAGCTAAATAATTTTCACAGTGTACAAAGCAGTTCACAAGAATTTTATTTCAGTAAAGATGCTGACCCATCCTACTGGTTGCTTGCACGGGAAAGACTTTGCAGTGTCAAAGTCAGAATTAGATACAAATGACTAATATTATGATTTTCCACACTAAACTGTTTATGAAAATTTAATTATCTGTGCTGTCATTCAGTTCTACAATGCTTGCTGAGTGTTGACTCTCTTCTTTTCAGTGTAAGTCTGACTATGATACCACATGGTACACTTATATTATGGCAAATGAAAAGATGAGTTAATACAGAACATGAGAACAAAATTCCCATATATTTTTAAATGCCCTGCATGTTTCACATTCAAAATTTGTGCATCTAATTCTAAAAAAATATCACATGGAGTAAGTCTTAAATTACATGAACCCATAATAAATTTATTCTGATTTTTTTTTACTCTAACATGAGCAAATATACCACATACTTCAACAAGGTTAAAATAGTTCTCTCTCTTTATAATACATTTAAATGTATAACCTGTGCTTTTGCACCAAATTTATAAACATTAAGAACTAAAGTCAAAATTGTAAGTACTTACCATACAAAATAAATAATAAATACATCTACTAGAAGAAGAACTCATTTGGTCAAGTTCAATAGATATGAGGCCCAGCTAGAGCACTGCGGAAACAGCAAAAGGGATTTGGGGAGCTTTTTGATCCTGGCACAAGCTTCCAAAGGGCAAAAGCTGGAAAGAGACTTTTGTTGAACCTAGCACATGAGATCCAGAGATCCAATTCCCTTTGAAGTCAATGGAAAGATTGCCATCAGATTTCAAGAGGACTTGGTTCAGGCCCTAAATGATTTAGAGCAAATCTGTTGTGGCTATTCAGGCCTTTGTTAATACATTTTGTATCCTCACAAGGTTCACTGCCAATGAACCTTGTATTAAAAAGAAAAATGTGGAGCACAGCTACTTCTAGTAGGTTTATTAATGTTACATTGTGGCTTTTTATATAAATATTAGGAAGTTCTAATACAAGCAAGAAACCCACTTCAGCACCTTCTTTCCACAATGAAAGCAAGAGAAAATTGGATACTTTTAAACAAAGAACTTTATAAAGTGCTTATGAAAATTACAAACAGTCAAAATTAATATGATTTAAATCAATGCTCATTTTTACTGTTGAAGAACTAAGAGAACACTTTAAAGAACAAATCAATCTTTATGCCAAAATTGGAAGTGCCTTTCAAATCAGTAGTTTGGTCCAGTGCAGTTCTTAAAAAAAGAAGAAATGTTTCCCATGAATAAATAAATCCAACATTCTTTAACCCTTTTAAAGTAATAGTACCCTAAAAAGCACCAAATTCTTTGCAACAACTGTGTTCTTTAAATAGGCCCACAAATCATACGTTTAATTCCAGTTCAATGCCAAAAAAAAAAATAAAAAAAAAAAATCTTTCACTGTTACATATTCACATCAACTGCAGCACAAAAAATACATACTGAAAAAAATTAAAGAGGAAAAAAATTAAAAATTTGCTTTCTAGCAATAACTAGTGCATTGAATTTTGATTTTTCTTCAGTGCAAACATAACACTACATCTTGATCCCACCTTCCAGATTCAGAATTGTGAAGAATGCCCATATTGGTTCACCCCTTGTTGTGGTTGGTTACCTAAATAACAAAAATAAAGCAAATTGTTTATGTGTGTGTTGTGTGCACTGTACAAAATTATAAGTGAAGAAATAAATACCTATATTTCAAATCACCATAGTAAGCAATAAACAAGGCTCAGAACAATCCATTAAGAAAAAGAGGACTATTCAATGCTGAACAGTTACAAATTTTGGGCTGGATTTTGCACACCCACCACAAACAAAATTCCAGGGGAGCTTTGCTTGCCCCGGGATTCCAGAATGGGTCCTTAAGATGACCTTTCAAACAATAATTACGTGCAACCAAATGAGATGCCTAAAATGATAAAGTAAAAAGCAACTACTTTGTAACACTTATTTTCTTGGGTAACCAATATTTCTTTGATGGTCTCATCAGTTTTTGCAGCATTTAACCTTTCATTAAAAAAAGGGAAGACTCCCCACCTTCATTTCCCTGATCTACACATGGATCACACTTCTCTCTGAAAGGGTGGCTCAATGTCTTCCAAGAAAGTATCCTACATCCTTTTCCAACATGCAGCAAGTGGGCAGGATGAGTGTGGATTTACATAATGTAAAGGGGGATGTTTTCACTAGACATACAAATCTCATATTCTTTCAGAGCACTGCTCACCTCAATAATGTTGTGTGTCAATAAGCTCTAGAGGTGGTTAATGTGCTGTGTAAAGTGGTAGTTCCTTTTATCGGTTTTTAATTTGTTGCCTTTCAATTTCACTGGCTGTAACCTTGTTCTTGGAGAGATGCACCCAATTTGTTTTCTAAATACCATCATATGTTATATAACTTTCTTATTCATCTTCTCCCTAAAGTAAAGCCTTTACTCTTTTCAGTCTCTTGAAAGGAAGTCTTTACACTAATGATGGTTGAAATTTTAATTTTCAAAAGAAAACTAATGTTTTTTGTTTTGTTCAAAAAGTCTCACTTTTCAATGAAAAAACATTTTTTCTAAAACATTTTGTTTTGAAAGATCTCAATTCAGTTAGAAGAATTTCATTTTTTTTTATTTCTCACCTTACCTTTTTTTTGACATTTTTTTTTCCAGAGAGGGGAGAAAAGAGGGACAGGGAATTCAAAATGAGAGACTTTTTTCTTTTCCACTTTTCTCAAACCTTTTCCAATGGGGAAAAAAGATTTTAAAAAAATGTGCTTGGGGAAATAAAAAAAATCCAAATTCAAAATATTTTTCTCTAAATGTGCTGAAATTTCCAGAAAGAAAGAACAGAAGAAAAGGAAAAAGGAAACAGAGTGGAAATTTTCCCACTATTTCAAATCAAACAAAAATATTTGTTTTCATTTTTTTAAACTATACCATTAAGAAATTTTTCCAAAAATGAAAAATGTAGTCAAAAACTGGCCTTGATGTGCACACACTTACAATTGTTTTGAATAATAAAATAAATATTTGTCAATACAACGTTTGAAACATGAGCAAGAAATAGCTGGATAGAAACAAGGAAAAAATTCAATCTAAAGATGTTCCTGATTTACCCCACAACTGAAAATAAGACATGAAAGGAGAAAACATTGACTGAACCCAGGATGGCAAACAATTAGGCCCCAAGCCTGAAAATGACTCGGTGCTTCTGGGCAGACCTATGGGAACCAATAGGTGCACTGGTACTGAGTCACATTCAGAATCTGATCTTCAATGTTTGCCATTACATTATATTTAGAACTGTCTTTTTACTAGAGACCAGAACTTTGAAGGTATCAATAGGATGATGCACTTACATTTTCATGCTTCTTGTTTTAGATATGCAAAATAAATTGCAGAAAAATAGATGCCTCTTATAGGTGGGTATACTTACTAGAGAGCTGTTTTTGGAGTTGTCTGACTAAAGCAGCCGTCTGCTGTTGCTGCTGTGTCTGCTGCAAACCTTGTCTTGGAAACTGCAACAGTAATACCAGAGAAGATGAAAAATGCTCATATCACTGAGAATGACACATCAATATCTTATCAAAGGAACATGATCTATGCCTTTCCCAAAATACACAAATGGAAAGTGAAGGTTTATATTATATCAATAGATTAAAAAAAATGCTGAATTTAACATATCACAGTATGTATGTATGTGTGTGTGTGTATATATATATATATATATATATATATATATATATATATATATATATATATATATATATATATATATATAAATGAACTGGGGTCACAGGAAATCCTTCCTGGACTACCTGGGTCACCAATCCCTGGCTTGAGTAGTAAACAGTTTGTAACAAACAGCAGGACTGAGTATGTATAATACCCTGAAAAGACATCCCAAACAGCTATCACACTGGCGCTCAAGGGAACTGCACCTCTTGTGTTGTTAGTGTAGACACTAGAGGAGGGGGAGAATAGGCCAGGATCTCTTCCAGACTCTCTTCACTTCCTCTTTCATCTCTCTTTAATTTCCTGTTTGTCTCTAAATCTCTAGTGTCCCATTGCTATCACTAGTATGTTTACATTGCAGCTGGGAGCTTAATTCGCAGCACAGGTAGACATATACGCTAGTTTGCTTGGGCTAGTGCACTCAAAAGAGAAGCTTCCTGAATACAAATCCACCAGGAACCTTGGAACATCCTCAGGCAGGTAGCCCAGGTGCCACTCCTGCTACCCCCAGCTACACTGCCTTTAAAAAAAAAAAACCCAAAACATGCTAGCTAAAGCAGAGCTAGCACTTGTCTGTCTGCCCAAGCTGGGAAGCATACTCCCAGCTGCACTGTACATGATGGGAAACACTGCAAACCCAGTAACAGAGATTTTTGGCATGTACAGAAAATAGCAGACAAGGAGATAGAATCTTCTATGTAACAAAACAAAATGCGCCACTGAAGCTCTGGAGCTTGTGCTGAACCTGCTGTCACTGAAGCTATTGATCCATGGAGAGAGAGAGAGAATTTTGGAGCATTTATACATATATTTGTCTTTCACATTCTGGACATCAAAACTGATCAGACTCTCCTATCACACCCTAGGGAGAAGCAGATGTTTCTTTTCAGTTTCCCTGAGTGTAAACTGTAAAAAGAAAAGAAAACCTTCTCACCTCTGAAAATCCCATATGCAAGTGGCAACAAAAGCAAAAACAACTAGAAAGAGACATTTCTGGAGATCGATGATGACAGAACATGACAGAATTGTTGGTAATAAATGGTGAACACACATGGAACGAAGAGTGTTAAAGTTTATACAATAAATTCTGCGCTTTCCTCAGTCTCTGGAATCTTCTACATTTCCAGTTGGGTTATAAGATACCACACATGCATCCAGCCAGACACAAGGCATAGATTCACTCTTCTTCTGCAAACAGACCATCCATCTTTCCTACCTTTGCAGTGGATGGCATTCATCCAGGAAAGTACTTTAAAGTGATTTGATCATCTGCCCTGTCCAAAGCTGATAATAAGGTCTGTTGGTTTTGATTGTATCATTTGTAAGTAGCAATTATGTTTGACCAAGTGTAATAATTAAACAAAACTTCTGCTACTGGTGAGGGGAGAGGGAATGATGTTTTTTCCACCATGACACTACTTCAAATGAAATTAAAGATAAGCACAAAATGGCTTGATACTCCAGGGTTCTGCACACAGCTTGCTAGGTGGTGGTTGTGTCCTCAATTCCCTTTGACTTCAGTAGGAACTGAGGATGCTCAGCACCTTTCAGGATCAGACCAACTCTGCCCGTATGAAACAAGATAAAAATGATGAGCCTGATTCTGACCTTGCTTATGCTGAGGAGAATCAGAGAGATCTCATAGGAGAGCTTTGGATGAGGATTTTATTATTTGGGAAATTAATAATTTTTTCCTAGTGAATAAAACAGAAAAAAAAATAATGAGCTGCTCCAATTTCCCAGGACTTCTTCATGTTTGACCCACAGAATGTATTTTCCAGATTGCAAGCTTAATGGATGCTTAGGAAGATGTTAGGAGTATCCAAAATATTACATTAATTACATATATTACGCAGGTTGGCCAGACCCAAGGATTAGGCAACTAGCTGTATTCAGTGCAAAGGGGCAAGCAGTAAAGTACTTCACCTTTATGCCTATCTGCTCTCTGGGGATGCCTGGGGACACATACATTAGAGTAGCCTCAGGGGAGCTTTGATCTTTGTTTGGCAATCCCCTAGAGGCTATTGCAGCAGCCGGAATACAGAAGCCCTTCAGTCATCCCTCTTATCCCTAGGCTAGAGGTTTCAAGACGTGTTGTGCAGGGCCAGCTCAAATCCATTCAAGAAGTTTCCTTGCAGTTGGGGCAATACGCAGCCATCCATTTAGGTCAATGTTATGTCCGCTTGGGACTGAAAGAGTGCGGAAGATAGTCAAATTTTCACTGTTTAAAATTAGCCACCAGAAGAGCCAATAAAAATCAAGTACATATAATACAAATATATTTAAATTGTCAAAGGAAAATATAAAGTGCCTTAGAATTCCAACTGGATTCGATTGTTCATATGAGACTGCACACAGTTTCACCATCAGCCTCAATCATATTTGTTATCCAGGGCCCTCTGCAATATTATTCAACTAGTGCCCCTATTCTTCACTGAAGGCGGTCCCCAGCCGGCCCTGCTGACCCCAGTGTGTTGAGAGGGCACAGCCATCACCCCCACCCGTGGACCCCCAGAAACTTCCCTTTGCTGACACACACCAAGCTTCGTACACAGCAGATGCTGCAACAGGGGCTCAAGGCAGGCTTCACGCTGTCACATGGGGGCTGCATCTTGCCAGAGTCCACAGCCCTCATGCAGCCCCTCGCCACTCCTGACTCACCACGAACATTTTGACAGGAAATAGAAAGCAGTAATAACACTACCACCACCACAAGTGTGTGTGTGTGTGTGTGTGTGTGTGCACCTATGACAGAATGTGTGCTTCTGTATGAGAGAGACAGTGCGTGTGTGTGTCTGTGTGACAATGCATACCAGGAAGTGTGAGACTGTGTGTGACAATCTGTATTGGGAGATTGTGACTCCTGAGAGGCAGAGTGCATGTAGGTGTGAAAGCCATTGTGTGTATGTGTGTGAGTGAGAGTGAGTGAGTGAGAGTGAGACTGAGTGTGAGTGTGTGAAAGAGTGAGAGACAGAGAGAGACTGACTAAATTTTTGGTTGCCCTATGCAGCCGTGTATGCTACGTATGCCTAAAGACTGTCCTGACATTATCCTGCTTTCACATAAAAGTTTTAAAACAAAAATCCATATAAAAATATAAGGCTACAACCATTAGCAATGCTGCAACAAATTTCCCATAAAATTGAGTTCTGCATAGCAAGTGAAAATAGTTCTTTATTACTCAATAGCGTGAGGAAATTTTTAAAATACATAGTATATAGGGAAAATATAGTCAACTTATGCTGCTGCAATAAAAGTTAAGTTCAGATATCTCATTCCCTCTAGGCTTATAGATCACCCTGGAATGGAGAGATTCTCAGTTTTTCAATATTACACCAGCCTTGCTGCTATATCAGAGCTTGAAATAGTGACATTTTAATGTCTAGAATCCAATAAGAATTTGAAAGGTTTTTAAAATGTATTGGTTATATTTTTATCTCTGCTTCCAAGTCTGCATAATAGAATTCATGGCCTTTCAGCAACCTGCTTTTGCAGGCGGAACAAAATAAAAGTAAGACAGAGGGAGTTCCAATCACATTTTTAAAAAAATTCTCAAACATTTCTAGAAACAGAGTTTCTTTTAAGTATGTGGCATATACAGAATCTAAGATAGTTTGGTGCAATATTAAGGATTTATCAGCATGGGTAAGGTATAATCGCTGCATGTGAGCAATATGGCCATCCCAAACTCAGGCTGATCTCTCACTCACTCACTCACACACACACACACACACACACACACACTATTCAGAGCCTATAAACTCATGAATTTAAAATAATTAAATGAATTTAGCGCTCATGAAAGTTTCCACACTGACAGAAGTAGACATCTGTTAATTATCTATCAAACAATTTTGATGTGAGCAAGAGCAGTTCCACTTTTCCCAGTATAACTGAACACTGACATCTAGAGGTAACTGGATAGTTCATGGTACATCAGTTCCAGAACTAGTGTTTTTAAAAGACAAAATAAAATGCTGAGTTTTAGATAGACCAGGTGGGGCAAAGGACTAACACACAAATCTTTCACTTCATGACACATTTTCAAATCTGGTCTTTACATTAAAAAGAAGAGATAGTCATTGGGTGACCTGTCTTAGCCACATCATAAAACCCATCACACCATTTGGCAAGATTGTTAGAGACGACCATGGGTGAAACTACATGGTTGTGCACATCAGCACTGACATGCATAGGCAGAGCAGTCTGAGTAAGCTTATATAATATTTATTGGTGCTATTCCTAGACTGCTTTACTTCCAGAAGTAACAACATCTACCCCATAAGCACCCTCATACCCACACAAAAACGTCTGGTTTTAATGTCTGCTTACCAAAGGCTGCTGTGGTTGCACTGCTTGGAGACCAAGTGCCTGCTGCTGACCCTGTTGTTGCTGCTGCTGCTGCTGCAACTGAAAGAACATTGCCATGGTAACAACAATAATATGTATACATGTATTATCTTATATAAATGATTAATAGCAATAACCACAGCAGCAGCAGCCTTTTTATTCGAGGAGGCATAGCAGCCTCTCGCTGTTCCAGGGATACACATCATGGAATTTGGCTTTTCATTACTTATCTTTCTAAGCTCTACTTTTAGTGTTGGCTGAGGAAGGCGTGTTCCTCACTATGTTTAGGAGCTGGACTCTGCTGTTGTCTCCATTTGCACAGTGCCGTCCATGTCAGGGATGATGAACAAATATTTACAATACAGTGTTTGTAATATCTATTGAAGAACCATCATTGCAAAAACAGATTTAAAAGGTTATCTGTCAGCTGTTAACTGTATGCCCACATAAGTTTATCCATAATACTTGTAAAAATTAGTTATTGGCATTAGAGTTAAAGCATGAAAATAATTATACTGTCACCAAAAACACAAAGTATTTTTAATATGTGTTGCTTTACCTCTGTCAACCCCACTATGTGGTGATTTGGTTTTTAACTGCCAAACTGAGATTTAACTACCAAACTGGGATACATCATTTTTTGACAAATTAGTTTTTTGATGAAAAATGCTGATTCCCTATGAATGTTTCTCAGGTCCAGGATGATATTTCTGTTCAACACGAGAGACAGAGACAGAGACAGAGAGACACACACACACACCCCCATCCCAGAATAGCCAATAGCCCAGCGGTTAGGGCCCTAACCACCAGGCTACTGACTATTCTGGATGGGTCTCTCAATCTCTCTTGTTGGAGCTCTTCCACTTCGTATAAATAATTAAATATTTACTGGACTAGGGGGCAGGGGAGAGAGAGACTGACTCCACAGCATGGCAGGTAAGGTACTCACCTGTAACATGGGACAGCCAGGTTAAAGCCACTACCTGATTCAGAGACTAAGGCCCCACATATGCTTTTCATTAACACAACCAAGTACCCCACCTGAAGGAGTCGCTGTTGTCGAATTTGCTGTTGTCTTTGTCTGATCTGTTCCTGAGGCAGCTGTACCGAGTTAAGGTTTGGGTGAGGAGCTGTGGTTGGTACAGTATCAAGTCCCCCTCCGACCAAGGAACTCTGTTGCAAAGGCTGATGAGTCAGTCTGAATGAGAAGAATCCATTTCAGGATAACTATTTAATTTACAGACAAAGATCAAATAAGTGTGAGTGTTCAACTCCCTGGATTAAAATTTGTTCTTTATATATTTGAAACGCAACTTTTACAGGACGACTGTATTCTCAAGAAGGAATATTTAGGAAAAAAGTATCCAATGGAAACATCTAAAGTGCTATTATCTAATTACTGAACTGGATAGTAAACAATATCTGTATATTAATTAAACTAAAGGGAAGAAATCCAGCTACTCAACTCTTCTGAGTCTGAATGAACAGATAGCTTCTACACTGCATGTAACATTTATTGTAAAACTAGGAAGCAGGCATTCTGCACCAGCTTTACAATTTAGTCCTAGACCAAAACCATGTTAAGATGAACTTGAGGCTGAGAATATTAGTAATTTGGAATAAAAGCATTCCAAGGATGATGTAATTATCCCCCAAACAAGCATTATAAACCCAGGACATTCAGAGTTAAGCTTAAAAACTTAAAAGAAATCCAAACTTGTTAAAGTATGAAAATGCAGTTGGCAAACCCAAACAACCTTATCTCTGCCCCTTAGCAACACCATGCATTAAATGTACAATTGTGATTAATAAACATTCATGTCTGTAGTCCTAGATTAAACTGATTTTTGAACACACTAAATATTTTTTAATTTCCCCCCATAATAATATGATGCTGTGCTTAAATTGGAAGTGATTTAGGCACATTTTGAAATTTGGCCTCAAAAGGGGCATTTTAGTCTGGGGATGGTTTAGAACTGAATTCACACAGAGAAAGAACATCATGTGTGATAGGCAGCAGGGCATAGGTTGTTATTCCCTAACTGATAAATCAGTGTCACTCCAGAATATGTGGGAGAGAACTGAGTGTGGGACATGTTCTCATGGTGTGCGTGAGCTGGATTTCAACATGATGATTAATGCGTATTTATTTGTAAGCTGATTAAATAAAACCATAGTCAGTGTATTCCAATAGTGGTGCAATTTAGTAATAAGAAGCAGGTGAGGTAAGGAAAGGACATGCCAAAGTTACAGTGAAAATGGTAAAAACACCCAAATTAGGAGATTTCTCATTGGTTAGACATTGAGGGAGACAATTCATTTCCCTAACAGGATAGTTAGTTTTGGAACATGGCCAAGGCTTGGCCATTTTTGTAACAAACCCAAGATGATTAATGCTTTTTTGTTAGCAGCCCACTATGCAGTCATCAGAAGATGGAAATTATCTCTTCCCCAACAGAAGAAAAAGTTGGACCCAAGTTTGATGCTGTTGCCGAGATGAAAAAATTGATATTTGACCTTAAGGATAAAAATCAGTTACTCTACAATGTGTAGGCCAGGACTGTAATTTTTAACAATGCTGAGGATATTTAAAGTGACTTGTGAAGCAGAAATGACTGCTAGCACTTCAGGGCAATTACTGTTCTCTCTCTATTCGTACAGTATCAAGCACAATGAGACCTGATCCTGATCAGGGCCTCTTGGCACTACTCCAATTAGGCTAGGATTTTCAAAGGAGCCAAAGGGAACAGAGCATCCAAATCCCAATGAATTTTAATGGAATCTGGGTGCTTAACGCTCCTAGACTGTTTTGAAAATCCCAGCAGAAACAGATTTAGAAAATGCCTTTTATTGCTCCATTGATGTGCATAAAAATGGCCTTAAACTTTTTATTTTTTATTAAATTGAGGGAAGTGGCGGTCACATTTTTTCCTGCATTTTTTCTCCCATGATTTGAAATATATGAAGTCCTCAGAACCCCCATCCTGCTGGAAAGAACTCTAGAGTGTCTGGGGGATGGGCATGAGCTGGAACCTGAAATGCAGCCAGCCTCCTCATCACTGGAGACAGAAAGGATATGGATTCTGAGATCACATCATGATAAAAATTAAGGTTTAAGGTAAAATTAAAAATACAATATTTTAATATCTATATATTTGTTTCTATGGTATATTTAAAATAGTGTTTTTAGCCAGGACTGATAGCTACTTAGTTTTTCTCAGCAACCAATTCATCTACTAAAAAATAGAAAAGTTAATGAATGCAAAAGTTTATGTAAACCAGCAACAACTCTTAAGGCTTTTCTATTTTATCCTATGGACCTATGCAACTCCCACTGAGGTGGTTATTATTTTTTAAAGGGGCACCTTTGGACTAGGTGTCAGAAAAACTGCTCCTATATTCCCCTCACATCCTTCTCCCTCCCCTCAATTCTCTAGGAGTGTCAAGCCAGGTCTCAAGCCTCCAGCCATGATCTGTCCCACTCCTTTCTGACCAGGGTTTAAGGCTGTATAACTCCGTGCTATACACTGCGATATCCCCAGCACGCCAGTCTGCCTAATGACCGGTGCTCGTGCTTTGCTTTCTTGCCTCGGAGAATGACCAGCCTATGCAGCCATTATATGATACTACACATCTCTTTCCCAGAAGAATATATTTATTCTTAGGTCAAAGCATCACAGAGAAAACACATAAAAAAACAAATTTCCCAAAGGTTTACTAATCACACCAGAATTCACCCATCTTCCACATGGGGAACATGGTAGACCAGAACCCCTTCTTATCCTTCAAAAATCCTGTCTGTTTGTTCCTTCAGAAAGAAGGCCCTCAATCTATTTAAACTCACCCTTTAAATACCCCATATTTCCTCTTTGTTGCTTAGCTGGTGACAAACCCACCCTGAACCAGCATATGCAAATCTCAGGAGTCAGTGCTTCTCCAAAGTTGCTTACAGTCCCAGCGGTAGTCTCCCTCTACCTGTTTTAGTTCCTATAGGAGCTGTGGTAATCCTTCCCTAGGAGTAGGACACAAACCTTCAGTCATAAATTTAATACAGTGGTTCTCAAACATATTGCATGGGATTGCAATATCGTAGAAGCACATAATGAGACAGTCTCTGCACCAAAGTCTTTACAGTCTAAAAATACAAACCAAAGTGGGCAAGAAGAAATAATAGAGGAAAAGAAGGGGAAACAATTTGCCCAAGGTCATGCAGCAGGTTAGTGGCAGAAGCCAGGAACTCTGATGCCCAGTTCAGTGCCTTATCCACTAACCCATTCTCTCTCATTAACAGGAAAAGTGTCATTGACATCACTCAGAGCTTTATCAGGCCATAAGTTATTAAGCATATTTTAGAAATATTTTACATTTCTAGGTTAAACATGAAGCTTTATTCTTAGAGTTTGAGAATGATCTACAATACCTAAATCAGCATATTATACAAGATTAAAATTAGGTATTGTACACGTGTTAGTCTCTAAAACCTTGGTTCAGATTAGTCATTTTGACTGTGATGACTTACATAACTAATAAACGGCATCAACATGCTTCATGTTGAGTTTGAAACGTAACATCTGCAGCGAAAGAAAGCCAACAACTATTCTATCCTCAAATCCTCATAGTTAATGTGACCTCAGAGATGCTTTTAACAAAGCGTGGGAAGTCTTTTAAAGTATCCTTTTGAAGTCAGGCTTTTGAATCCTATCTATCCCATTACAATTAGGAATAGATAAATTTGTAGAGTCTGTAATTTTGCAAATCTTGAAAACTTCCTTTTTTGTCTTCAAAACAATTTTGAGTTTGTGAAACTTTTTCACCTATAATTTAACCTGTTTTTTCAAGGAACATTCAGATAAAAATGTGCATTTCTAATTGAAGAGTAAAATGTGCTCCATATTAAGGACAGAAAAGCGCTCTAAAAGCTAGGTTGGCACAAGTGACTGGCTGGTATATACTGTGCCACAGGGATTTTCAGAAGCATTTGGCATTGGTCTAGCAGTGCTCTTTTTGAAGTTGATGGTAAAACTATCATGGGACTTCACTAGAAGCAGAGTTAGGCCAACACATGGCACTTTTGAAAATCCCAGCCTACATTTTCATTAGACTTTCCCCAACTCTCTATCGATCTAATTTCCATCTACTCTGCCTACTTTCTGTTTGTTTTCACATCTTTCTCTCCCTCTTGATTTTTTCCTTCTTCCTCTTAATGCTATTTCTCTGACTGGCTCTCCTAGGCAGAACATAAATGCCACTACATCTGAGCTTAACTTTCAAACTAGTGATGAGCTTGTGCATTCAAACACAAGCAAAGTAAAATTGCCCATTGCTAGTTCAATGAATCAGCAGATCTTGTGTTTCCTAGACTTTCCAGCATTTATTTCCCTATGGACCCCGCAGGATTTCTGACTGTAAATCAGATTATGGTATTGTGGTACCTTGGTAAGTTCTCTGTATATTATGGACCTAAAATGCACTTATATACAGAAGGGTTCCACTGTGTAAATGCTGCACCAATACAGAGGATGGCCCAATCTGTGCCCAAACAATTTACAATCTACAGTAGAACCTCAAAGATATAAACACCAGTTATGGATTCCCTGATCAAATGGACACCTTCTGGAACTGGAAGTAATCAGGCAGCAGCAGCAGCAGAGAGAGACAAACACATGCACACAAACAAAAGGCAAATACTTTACTGACTCAGGGTTTTAGCTGTGGTGGGGTTAGGGCTGCAGCTGCAGAGTGAGGGGGGTCAGGGCTCTGGGCAGGGGTGGGGTCAGGGCTTCAGGCCCTTGGGAGCACTGGAGCTTCAGTCCCGTGACTCCATTCCCAGCATCAGCCCTGTAGGGAGTGACAGGGCTAGGAGATTTAGCTATGAGGGGAGTGCCAGTTTCAGACTCAGTGCTCTCCCTGTAGCTAAAGCCCTGAGTCCCAGCACCCCTCACCCAGTTTCAACTGGGTGAGGAGCTGAGGGGAGCCCCAAGCCACGATGTCCCCCACAAGGCAGAAGCCGGGAATGGAGCCGCGGGGCTGAAGCCCTGAGCCCCAGTGTTCCCCCCAGATCTAAAGCTCTGAGCCTGGGTGCTCCTGAGGGTTAGAAGCTCTGATCCACCCCTGGCCAGAGCCCTGTCCCCGGCCTGCCCCATATCCTGTGGCTGCATCCTCAATCCCTCCACCCCAGTGGCTAAAATCCATAACTTCTTGTCCAGAGTTACGGACATTTCAGAGTTACGGACAACCTCCATTCCTAAGGTGTTCGTAACTCTGAGGTTCTACTGTAATTGAAAACACGAAGCAACAGGTGATTGTGACTAACAATGGGTGGGACGTGGGAGGGAGAACAAACGTAACAGTTGCAAGACTCGCCATTAACCTCATTCTGATTAATGAACATAATTTAAAATCAAATATTAGATATCAAGACCGCAAAGTAGGGTGACTTTTTCTTATATAGGTTCCTATAACCCCCCACTCCCTGTCCTGATTTTTCATACTTGCTATCTGGTCAGCCTAGCGCAAAGTCCCTGTGATGATAAACCAGAAGAACATTTAAATCCTTACCGCTGAGTGCCTGTTAAAGGCTGAATATATGCAGCAGCCTGCTGTTGAATGTACCCACTTGGCTGTTGTTGCATCTGTCTTAGTCTTTCCATCAGAGCTGGATTGGAATGAGTTGCTGGATACGTTCTGGGGTTGTAGCTGGGTGAAAGCACTACACCACCAGCCTGCTGTTGTTGCAGAGGCATCTGAGTACTGTACATTGTGTATCCATGAGGCACAGTCTGCGTGGAAAACAGGCCATGGTACAATTTAACAAAGGCCACATGTTCATCTCCTTATGCCATTAAAGAAAAAAAGGTAACCTTTATTAAAAACCAAAATCTGGACAATGGAGCCCTCAGTAAAACATTCAGCTGTGTAATTATACCAAACAGCAATTACCCTAATATTTCTAATAGGCTCACCCAGCTGCAGTATGAACACACTCATTTCGGTTTTTAATTTACATCTTGCCTAGTTATTCAGTGCTTAATCAGGAGTGATGCCTGGGGTGTTTAGCACCAACACTTCTTTTCAGTATCAGTAGCATCATGATGACACAAAGAGGGCAGGAAAGTCAGTGATCCCAACCTCACTCTAACCAGGCTGGATTTCAGACTCAATACTGTGGTACACATGGACTTTATGGGTAGATCATTGGGAAAAGGTTAGAAGCCTGCCAAAAAATTTGACTAAACCAGGGGTCTCAAACTCAAATGACCATGAGGGCCGCATGAGGATTAGTTTGTTGGCCCGAGGGCCACATCACTGACATGCCCCACTCGCCACCACTGGCCACACCTCCACCCCACCCCTTCCATGAGGTCCCACCCCTATCCCACCTCCTCCCCTGAGCGTACAGCTCCCCACTCCTCCCCCCTCCCTCCTGGAAAGTGCTAAGTGCCTGGAGGTAGGCAGGGAGGAGGCGGGTGGCGCAGGGAGCTTGGCAGCTGCAGGAAATTAAGTCGGGGGAAAGAAGGGGCATGGGGAGCTTGGCTGGCCACAGAAAATAACCCCACGGGTCATGTGTTTGAGACCCCTGCCTTAGGTGAACTACTCCACCGCCTAACAAATCTGAGCCTCATACTCAGCCTCAGTGTTACACATACAACGATGCAAAAAGTATAGTAAAAAATATTTATAATATCGAGTCGTAGTGCTGACACACATTATACTCCTTGGGAACAGCAATCGTTTGCTGAAAAATAAGGCATTGAATTTTATCTTTTACCACTGTGAAAAAATATAAAAATTCTCCCTTTTGTCTTGGAAAACTCTCTTTTCTTCCATGAATGTTCTTTTTTTGATGAAGTCATTTCCAAGCAGTTTTAATAAAATATATTCACTTAATAATGCACCTCACTCGAAGGACCAAACAGGAACTTAGATTTACTTCTATTAAAGCACCCTCCTGGACTGGGCTGCACTCACACTCCACTCTTGCTCCGCCTCTTCCGACCCCTTCCCTGTCCCCTTCAAACCCCTTCCACAAAGTTCCCACATCAACTCTGCCCCCTCTCCGCCCCTAATTTAACCCCTACATCAAAATTCTCACCCCAACTCTGCCCCCTCCCCGCCCCTTGTCCAACCCCCTTCCCCAAATCCCCACCCTTTTCTCCCCCTCCTCCCCTGTGCACGAGGCTTCCTGCTCCTGGCCCCTCCCTCTCAGAAACCGCTAAACTGCCAGAGAATTGCCTGGTGGTAAGTGGAGCAGCGGCAAGTAGTGCGTGGGTGAGAAGCACGTGAGGGAGCGGGGGGGGCGTCACGGGGAGCTTGGCGGGGGGGCCATGAGGGCCGCAGGGAGCTTAGCGGGGGGGCTGTGGGGGCCATGGGGAGCTTGGCGGGAGGGCAGGGGGAGCATCATGGCCACAGGGAAGGGCTTGGCGGGCCCACAGGCCGCATGTTTGAGACCCCTGGACTAAACTATGCAGGAACTAGAGAGCTGTAATAACTTTTCATTAAGGGTGAAATTCTAAGACTCACTACTTAAATCCCAATTAACCCTTTAATGCAGGTCTTAAATGGGATGTAGGGCACTGGTTGGACCCTCTGCACTGAGGTGAATTTCATGTGTATACCTTGAAGCCTGTAGCAAATGTTCTATAGGAGTAGCTCAGTACCTGTGCCTGCTGTAACCCTGGGTACTGCGGAAGCTGGGAAGAAGGACGAACGTGCTGAGTGAAAATAGGAGCCTGGTCTATGGGCTGGCCCTGAAAGACAAAGTACAGATCAAATCAAATCTGCTTATTCTAAATAAAAGTCTCTCTATGTCTGTCCATGGACCCGAACAGCTCATTCAGTGAAGTCTGACACTTATTTTATGAATAGAATTAACTTGTTTCCAACCTTTTGCCCTTCAAGAAAATTCTGTTTTCTGACACTGAACTGACCACTGAGCAATATGTGCATCTTCATTGATCGGGGGGGGGGGGGCGGGGGGAAGAGGAGGGGGTGGTGGTCAGAAAGGTTATCTTTTGTTCAACTCAGAAACACTACTGTGAGCACAACAATGCAGTGAAAAAATCCACAATCATCAAGTGAGTAGAGAGGCCATAACTTAAAATAAGGTCTGGAATACAACTTGCCTTCTGGGTTAAAAAGGTAATAAACTCTTGACGGCAGTGCACTGAATTATGCAGGAGATGTGTCAATACACCAAAAATCACTTGCTTTAATAAGCAAAGAATAACTTTCTGAAGCCATTACGATCAACTATTGTAAGAACGACCCCTCATAACAGAAAGTGCAAACAATGAAAATAAAGGACTCTGATTATCATAAGGTGCTCAGCTATTAGGATGAAATATAAATACCTATTGAATAAGCAGACAGACAATGCAACCATTTCCAGTATAACCATTTCCAGTATAACCTGAAAACACATGCAGACTTCCATTTGTTGATTTTAAATTGTCTCCTATATGTAGATATATGAATTGTGACACAGCTGAAGTCCATAAAAACTAAATGCACCCAAGCAAGTGAGGTCAGTGGTGCAATAGCAGAGTTTATTACAATTTAATTTTCAAAAGTGAACATGTTTGTGGTGACGTCCCCAACGAACAACACAAAGATTTAAATTGTCACTCATATACAGGGATTGAAGGGAAGAATGAAGAACAAAATATTAATGTTGGGCATAAATTTGCAAGTAAAAAACAGAGAGGTATAATGAAACTCATATGTTTTCTGTGATTCTGAAACCTCAAACAGATTAACTGGACAATTGTTCTAGTCCAGGGGTGGGCAAACTGTGGCCCACCAGCCATTTTCATCTGGCTCGTGAGCTTGGGCCAGAGGCGCGGGGCCAGAGGACCTGCACTCCCGGCCCCCAGGGCAGGGTCGGTGTGCCGCAGCTCCCCACACTCCCTGGCTGGGGGCGAGGTGGAGTGCGGGGAGCCGCTGAGCCCCGTGCTCCCTGGCCGGGTGCTGGGTCGCAGAGCACCCAGCTGACTAAGGTAAACAAGGGGGGTGGGGTTAGGTGGTGGGATCCTGGGGGGTGGTGGTTAGGGTTGGGGGATCTCGGGAGGGGGCAGTCAGGGAACAAAGAACAGGGGGGCTTAGATAGGGGGTGGGGTTCTGGGGCAGCAGTTGGGGGGGGTCTTTGCAGGGAGAGATCAGGGGACAAGGAGTGGGGGGGTTGGGTGGATTGGGGCTTCTGAAGGGGGCAGTCAGGGGCGGGAAACAGGTGGGGGTTGGATAAGGAGCAGGGTCAGACTGTTTGGGGAGGCCCAGCCTTCCCTACCCGGCCCTCCACACAATTTTTAACTCCAATGTGGTCCTCGGGCCAAAAAGTTTGCCCACCTCTGTTCTAATCACTACAGCCCAGATTTTTAGAGTATTTAGCTGTTGCTGTGCTCAGCATTGCAACCCAAAATTGATTATGGAGACTAAGTCTCATTTTCAGCAGGGGTTTATGAACTTAGGAGCCTAAATTCCATTGACAGTAGATGAAATTTAAGTTCCTCAGTGCCTAAATCACCTCTGAAAATGAGATTTTCATTTCTACTTTCTTATTCCTAAATCAGTTAGGGGTTGCAACACTGAGCGCTGCAACACCTAAATACCAAAAATCTGTGCCTAAGGATTCAAGCTATCAGACATTTGAAGACATAAGTAAAATTACAGGAGCTTTAAGGTTCAGAGCTTTTCATTCAAATTTTGCATTGAGTTTCACTTCCCCAACAAAAAAAACCCCAACAAACAAAAACCAAAAGCCCAAAAAGAAAACCAAAACATCATGAATGTATTTTTGTTTCTTAAGTAACCAAATTTGATGTCTACACTTGT
Source organism: Dermatemys mawii (assembly GCA_007922305.1). Taxonomy (NCBI): domain Eukaryota; kingdom Metazoa; phylum Chordata; order Testudines; family Dermatemydidae; genus Dermatemys; species Dermatemys mawii. The sequence goes on along the minus strand of ML677363.1, from coordinate 20,267,239 downwards.
TACTTATAATCGCTTAAAATCTATCTTTCTGTAGTTAATAAATGTTTTATATTTTCCCTAAAACTGTGTGTTTTGATTGAAGTGCTTGAGAGATCTCAGCTCAGTTTAAAGGCTAGTGTGTGTTCTCTCCACATCAAGAGAGGTGCAGACTGGGTAATGAACTTACGTTGGTCAGGCTTCTGACCAGGGGAAGATGGTAGAGTTCTGGGGTACAAGGCTCGGGAGTGGCAAGGGAATTGGCTGGGAGCTCTTTATTGTTGGCTCATGAGTGACTGGCAAAGCATTCATGTAACTCAGCTGGGTGCCTCTCTGCCTGTGGATGTCTGTGTAAGTGCAGCACCTGCCAGAGGTTTGTAGTATCACGGTGTGAGAGGGATAACCCAGGTGGGTAATACAAAGGACTAAGTGGTCCCATAGTCCAAGGAACGCAATCACAGAGACATTACCCTGAGAAGGGGTAACTGAGTTTGGCTGGAGAGCCAGACAAAGCCCAACCCTCTGAAAACCTGGAGTTGGTTGTACTGTCCCCGGGGAAAAGAGCAGCAGATAGGGCTCAAGGCCTGAAACAGATGCCCACATTCTTTTCCAAGGGTTCAGTGGAATGTTTTAGCCCTTTGTCGTCATTGCTTCTTCTACTGATAAATATGTCCAGCTGGTAATGAAGTCAATGGAGAATGGAATTTTGTCATCTGATGCAAATACTCATTTAATAATGGCCCCATTCAACTCTCACTGAAATCAGTGGAAACACTTCCATAAACTTCAGTGGGAGCTGGACTGAGCCCTAATTCATGAAAAAAATGCTGACAAGACGCATGATTTCACAGATGGAACTAAGTTGTTGGCAGGAATCCCCCAACTTAATTACTCTTGTTCATGAAATTCATACACAGACTTTTCTCAACAATTAAAAGGGACAACCTGAAGCCCAGCAGGCTATGTTTTATGAGTTACAAAGCAGAGCATATTTTTATTTATGACCACAGTCTAAGGGGTACTACTTGAACAATAAGGCATTAGGTCAGACAAGAGCTATTGGTATAGAAAAAAGTGAACTTTAAAACAGACAGCTATTAGCTAGACAGGATACAAATCCACTTTAACCAGAGGAGCAAGCAACCACAGAGAAAATTTCAATGCCCTGAGCAAGAATTCTATGATTGTTTTTGATAAATTCTAAAGGCTTATCACAACAAGCATTATTTAGTCAGAAATAAACTAGCATGCAAGTTAATTGATGAGAAATGGAATTGTACATGCACGTAACAAAAATGAGCACTTCTGAGAGCGGATACAAGCTTAGTGTAGTAACAATGTTATCTATGATCTGATCACACATAAAATAAAATGCAGCAAAGCTCACTGCAACTGGAGCTGAACAGAATACACTGTTTGGTAAGTTGTGTGGTCAGAAGTTATCTTTTCCAGTGAGGCAACAGAATTGGCATAGACCATTTAAGCAGCCTGTTTCCAAACACAAATTTTGTTGCCAAACACAGAGCAAAACACTAACATTTATTTAGACTATAAATATCATGGTTTGATACATTTGTATAAAATGAAAGACTCCACTGTATGTCCACAATAAATCTAGCTTGTTTTATTAACTGCACAGATGCCAAACTATATTCCTTTGCTGCCAAGTGTCTAATAAATACAAATATTTATTGCAAATATATAAACTATTAAAATCACAACATCCAGCAGATACTTTTACAAAGATTGATTTAGTTTGTCTCTCTCTGTCAAGTAATGTTTTGCCAACATAAACAGTGCTCCCCAGGACAGGAAGTAAGGCCTGCAACCAACTTTGAAACTTAACTTTCCCAATCAATAATGCCTTACAAGCCACCAACACAGCTTTTAGAATGTGAACCTCACCAAGCCACAGTAATGGATTCATTTTTAATCAGTTAATTTTATTATTTTTTAAAATATTTGGGTGAAATTCCTGGCCCCATTGAAATCAATGGCACAACTCTTATTGACTTCAACAGGGTCAGGATTTTACCCCTTGTCTGCTGACAAAATGTCAATTCAGAAGCCATTTAGGTCAGATTTTCCAAATTTTAAATGTCAGATTTTCAAAGGTGCTCAGCACTCAAAAGCTCCCCACTGTGACACTTGTAGGCAGATTTTTAAAAGACCTCAGCTTTAATAGACCACCTAACACACTGAGATTTTTTTTTTATTTTTTTTTTGTAACACTTGGCCTTTTATCTTGGTGCCTAAATGGGAGCTATGCTCTATAAACCTGGCCTTCGATAGTAGGGCATCCCAGAGACAAAAGATCCTGGTTAGCTAGAAAATGTATATAATTTTCTCTAATTTCTGATAAAAACTTAGTACTAATACAAAAATGTTAAATATGCTTCATGCTGTATTTATCATGAAACATCATTTATCTTCTGACTTCTGAAATAGGGATAAGGGTTTATGCTTCAATATTTAGCACTCATGGCAACATGCTATACTGACAGTTTTTTCACTTGATTGCAAAATCTAAAATTCATGTGTTATCAAACTTGCTTTTCCAGGTGGCTCAATGATAGGACAGCAGTGCAGTCCACAATCCATGCTTGCATGACATCTGAGATCACAGGCGTTTGGGGGGCTCCAAATACAGACGGACAAGGGAGAACTCTGCTTCCATTGATGAAATGGCCGAACTACTATTTTAAGTGAGAGCAGGAACAGGCCTACGCTCATAATCTGAATGGAATTAAGTTGCTTCTCTGGAATTTTTGATGGAATGAAATAGGGTGCTGAGAAGCATGTTGCCCACACTACTTTTACAGCTCATCTGTCAGTCAGTCCCTGGAGCAGTACTGGGAACACTGTTGTAGAATCCCATAAGTCTCATTTTACTAAACAATTAAAGCTGGCATAGTAGAAGCTCTAAGCAGGGAGGAGTCGGAAGGTAAAAACTGGAGCAAAACCAGAAATCAGCATGAAGATATGGGTCATGCTTAGATGCATGTGGCATCAGAAACATCTCTCCTTTAAGCTTTTAGAACAAAAAATATGAAATATTTTAAAACAGAAAAATTATAGACTAATGATAAAGTTATTGGAAACACTTGTCATAAAGGAACACTCCATGTGTCCAAGCGTATATGTAATCTACACATAGGGTGATCAGATGTCCCAATAAAATCAGGATCGTCCCAATATGAAATCTCTGTCCAGCACCCCAACTGATGTATGACCAGGATGCCATTTGTCCTAATATTGTAGGGTTGCCAGGTCTCCGGTTGATGCGGGATTGGCAGGTTCCCTACTCAGCGGGCTCCGCATAGCACCCCGGAAGTGGCAATATCCTAGGCTCCAGGACAGCTAGGGGGGCTCTGCAGGCTGCCCATGCCATGAGCACTGGCTCTGCAGCTCCCACTGGCTGGAAACCGCGGCCAATGGGATATGTGGAGGTGGCACCTGCCTGCAAGGCAGCACGTATGGCTACCTAGCTGCACCTCCAGTAGGACCCAGACAGAAATGTTGCCACTTCCGAGGAGCACCCCAAACCCTCCTCGCATGCCCAACTCATTGCCCCAGCCCTGAGACTCCCCTCATTGCAGTCGGGACTGGATCCCGGGCTGTGCATACCAGACCCGCAGCATGCAGTCGGTACCAGGGCCACGTGCCCCCAACACGCGGTTTCTGTGGGGGACTGGAAATGAGGTCATGCGCTCCCAAACCTGCAGCATGCAGCAGGGGCTGGAGTGGAAGCTGCGTGCCCCCCAACCCAGAGTATGGGCTGGAGGTGAAGCCGTGTGCCTCCCCCACCACAACCCACAGCATGGGCCGGAGCCGGGGCTGTGCGTCCCTGCAGCTTGCGGGGGGGGGGGGGGGGCTGGAGTTGGGCCATGCACCCCCCTTGCAGCTTCCTAAGGCTGTGCACCTCCCTCTCCTGCCATGGTTCTGGTGGGGGCTATGAGCCCCTCCCAATATGTCCTGATATTTTAGTCTTGCAATCTGGTCACCCTAGTTACACACCTGCACACACACTATCTGAGCAACAGGAGAGCTCAAAGCATATCATTCTCATTTACAGCAAATTGTGCAGTTTGTGCGTTGAAAGAAATGCATGTTTGTGCAAAAGAAAAAGGAAGCTGACAACAGCCGTGTGGTTACCATTATGTTGTCATAGCCTTCTTGAAGAGCTACAGCACTGTTACAGACATCCTAAAGGAAAAGAACAGGCGAGAAAATGGCAAACAACACAGAGAATAAATATTAGCTTAGTTCATTAGCAAAGTTGTTCCCTTAACCCAAACACTAGAATTATACATAAATGACTTCAATTTACACAACATTTTTATAACATGGCTATTGCTTTGATGAGAAAAGGCTAGTGACATTCTTTCATCACAGTCTTAAAATAATTATCCACCATCAGCAGTAACACAATCCACTTACCAAATGTATTATCTTTAGAAGGATTAATATCAGATATTTTTCCCCCCATTTATTTTTAATCCTTTTGCCATTTGAAGAACCATGACAGGTGAATATGATCTGAGACAAATGATTTCAAATGGGCCTCATGTTTAAAAGTTTTGAGCAAGCTATCTAAAATAAATGAGTTTAAGAGTAAAAAGCTTTAGGGTATCAGAAGGTCTGAGGACCTGACCCCAAATCTCATTTCCTGGCAAAAGGGGAAAAAAAATTGCCGGAATAGATTTTAAACAACAGGCTTGGCCAAAACTAGACACAACCTGACACCTTCCTTTATGAAATGTGGTCATTGAGCTAGGCATCTAAGCATTAAAAAGACAGCTGTTAATCATCATTAATCATGTCCTCAATCGTCCATCTCCCAATGGAGCTAATTCCCAAACCCTATTGTGTGCACAGATAAAGGGAGGAATCTGGTTTGGAAACTGGGAGTAACTGCCCTGGATTAGGAAATATCTTTTATTGGCCCAATTTCTGTTTCTGAAAAAACAAGCTTTTGAGCCACACCTCTGTGGCTCTTGTTCAGGTCTGGGAAAGGTACTCCAAGCATCACAGCTAAATGCAAGGTAGAACAGATTGTTTAGCATAACAACTGAACTGGGTCTAATAAAAGAGATTACCTCACCCACCTTCGCTCTCTACTGCATTAGGAAAGGCACATCGGAACATGCAAACTGACCTGGAAAAAGGGGTTTGATAAGCAGGTCCTGGAGACATTAGAGAAGAGATGATACTTAGAAAGCAAGGTAGGCTGCCAGTCTCAACAGAGAGGGGATTACCTTCAAGAGATGTAAGCTATTCAAGACTTCTCTTTTTTCTTCTGTAATTTCCCTGAGAATGCCCTATCTAGATTATGGGAAGTGTAAATATAGATGTTTTAAGCAAATGGTTTCTTTTGTTTTATTTACATTTTTCCTCTATTTTTAATAAATATATAGATCACTGTTGTGTGGACAGTTCCATGCAAACATTCTCAAACAGAACCTCCAAGGACAGAGGCTACAGTGTAAGGTTTCTGGAGTCCAACTGCAATCAGCTGGTGTTGCTATCAGGCCATAGAGGAGATGTCGACAGACCAGGAGATGAGAGCTAGAGGAGGTGCAGGTCACACAGATATAAACAATACTTCATACACTCTACTTGCTCTTCTCCATTAATCCAGTCCTCGAATTGTTGAGCACCTGCTCACAGAGATGTTGAGCATTTTCAGTACACACTGAAATCAATGGGATGCGAGAGCAAGTAGTAGCGGCACAGCAGAAGACTGAAAATGGGTTACAGACACACCAGCTATTCAACAGCAATGAGATTACTGCATCTGACGCACAACTCCATAGTAATGCACTTCACAGAAAAATATCCATATAAGCAACTACTTTTATCATCAAATTATGTACTTTATCTGGTACTGTTTTAACTCGTGCTGAAACAGTACAAATCTGCAGTAGGCCATATTAGAAAAGTCCTTTAACTGTTCACGTTTTAAAACAATTTTTTACAAAATATTTCCATTTAAAAACATGGTAAAATAATGTTAGTAAGAGCTTTTTTCCTGAATTTACAATACTTGAAATGTTATAATTAAAATAAGCGTACTTTCACACTGGAAGAACATGCATATTCTATATGTTCCTGAGAACAAAAAATATGGAATATGAGTAAACGTTGCATCTGTGGACTGCCTTCCACAGTATGTTTTGCATTATTATGCAGATCTAATAAAGACAAATATTTAATGTCCTGTGACTAGGAGGAACAAAACCATTAAGTCATCAGCAAGTGGTTTATTTCTAGCCATAGCTGACAGAAACATCACATCTCCTGGGAATAGAAAAATATGGTTAAGACGATCATACAGACTGTCAGAATACTGATATCAGGGCATTACAAAGAGTTTGTTTTGTAGCAGATAAATCTACAAGGAATTTAGATCTCAACCCACAACTTCCTAGGCCCATAGCTAGATTAACACACTCAAAGGTTATATTTATTCATCTACAGTAACTCTTTGCTTAACATTGTAGTTATGTTCCTGAAAAATGTGACTTTAAGCAAAACGATGTTATAAGTGAATCCAATTTCCCCATAAGAATTAATGTAAATGGGGGGGGGGAAGTTCCAGGGAAATTTTTTTCATCAGACAAAAAACTATTTTATATATATAATATATATATATATACACACACACACACAGAGTATATACTTTTTAAACAAACAATTTAATACTGTACACAGAAATGATGATTGTGAAGCTTGGTTGAGGTGGTGAAGCTAGAGGGTGGAAGAAAGTGGGATATTTCCCAGGGAATGCCTTACTGCTAAATGATGAACTAGCTTAAGGGTTAACTCGTCGTTACTGTAGCCTCACACTCTACAAGGCAGCACGAATGGAAGGAGGGGAGACAGCATGGTAGAGACAGACACACACCCCTGGTGTGTGGGAGGGAGGGAGAGAGGGGCACTTCGTCCCTTTAAGTAAGCTGATCCCAGTCTTAAGTACATTGTCTTTTTAAGTGGATCAGGAAGTTGAGACAGCAGCTGCTGCCCCAAGCTCTGTCTTTCTCCGTCAGTGTCCCCACCATGCTCTATATGGAGAAGAGGTAAGCGGGGTGCAGAAGCAGGCAGGAGGGAGATACCCTAACATTAGCCCCCTCTTTTCCCGCCCTCCATTTCCTTCCCCCCACACAGCAAGCAGGAGGCTCAGGGAGCAGCTCCAAGACAGAGGGCAGGAGCAGCACATGGCAGTGGGTGGAGGGACAGCTGAACTGCTGGCAATTGATAGCCTGCTGGGCAGCTGCTGCACAGGGAACTTAGGGGAGCGGGGAGCTGATAAGAGGGCTGCCGGTCCACCCTGGTTCCAAGCCCCCACCAGCTAGTTGCAATGGGCTGGTCTTCCTGCAAGCAGTGGACAAAGCAAGCGGCTGCCAAATGACGTTAGAAGGGAGCATTGCACAACTTTAAACGAGCATGTTCTCTAATGGATTAACAACGAAACAACGTTAACCGGGACGACTAAGTGCGGAGTTACTGTACTACACTGGCTGGCTGGTTATCTTCTGATCCTCTTAAGGCAACATACCTAACCGTATTTAAGACTCGCATTGTGCATCTCAGGCTGGATCCCTACTTCAAGCATTTGTAATTCATGGTTTCCCTCACTGACTCTTTACACTTATCATTAAAATCAACTGAAAGTCTAGTGTCAACACCACAGACATTTTCTACATGAAAGCAGATGTATACATTCATAATCACAAGTCATAAAATACATGTTCTTTGCATTAGTAATTGTTTGACTTTAATAAAGAAATGGTGCCAGATTCTGCTGTTACTCTAGGGTACAACTACACCCGTATAAGTGCAAAGTAGCTGTATTGCAGTCAATGGTATCACACAAATGTAACTTTGGTCATAATGTGACTCATTTATGTCTTAATGTATCTTATTTTAAAATAATCTAGGTTATACATTTCAGAAAACAAACTGCCAGGGAACATACTATTTCATTGTCATAAAAATACCAACTAATTTTACTCTGTCATTTAAATCATAGCAATCACCTTATTACAAGTTAGTAAATTCATTCACCAAAATAACACAAAAAAGTGACTTTCAAATGTATAATGCAACTGTTATATATTAATCCTCCATTGTACATAAAAAAATTAATAGAAAAAAATAAATGACATACTTTTTTTTCTTAACTACACAAAAATCTTTATGCTGCCTATTTGTATTTACCATCAGAAAACTGTCCTTCAGGAATACTAAAAATTTCTTACAGGTGTTTTATGGTGCTAATCTAGCGTAGCATTATTATAAGATTTCTGTACAGGAATTCTAAATGGTCTATAAACTATTATGGGATTCCTTGTAATTCACAATAGCCTTTTATTCTATATGTAATATTTGAAATCAGTGGAGCAAATAATAGTTTTTAATAGAGACTGGTATTTACTTTATAGCTAAAAGTTTTTAACAGAATGGCATTTATAGTCCCACCAGCTGAGAAGTGTTCGTTCCTTCTGGATTTATACACAAGAATCTAGGGGGTCCTATAGAATTGCATACTATCGATGTTTTGTGAAATAGACTGTGCTACTTATGTCAATGAGTAACATTTCCAATTTTTCAGATGGCTGCAACACACAGAAATAGAAATATTTAAGAAACTCTCTTTGCTTCACCACACCTTAAAAAAATATAGCTCATGAAGGTGGTGATCAAAACTTACCGAATGCCTTAAATAAAGATAATCTTATCAGCTGCTAACTTTTTTTTGGGGGTGGGGGGGTCTTTGTTTTCCCCTTCCAGTTTTCAAGGTATTTCCTATACTAAGCCCAGGGAAATAAAAATTAATATTGCAAATGGTGAGGTGATCATGTCTTTTTCAATTAGGTAAAAATGGCAACTTTTTCAGTCCCAATACTGTATTTGAACTATGGAGGAAGAGGCTGCAAAGCATTCACAAGAATTTCTGGTTGTACTACAGCCTAGGAACCCTGTGAAAGCAACTTATACTTTTAAAGTGCTCATCTATGCTCAAATTCTTTTGCCAAAATTCTCCCCATAGTTGCTAACACCTGTAGCAACTCCACCAGTGCACTGAACCTTAGTGTAGGTAAGGCTCGGAGCAGATCTAAACTACGTGATCTTAAAAACGTCAGTAGACATAAGAATCATCTCTACACTACCTCTGCCACAGGTCGCATGGTGTCAGCAATATTTTGGTAATATGTTTAGAGTAGACAGCTATAGATGCTGTTAGTGGGCCATTTAATCACAGATAAAAGTCACATGAAACAGATTAAATCACAAACTGTGCCTTCTGAGCTCACAAACTGTGCCTTCTGAGCCTGGCATTATATACACAACCTTGGCAGTGGCTAACCAAAATGTCTGTATCAAGCCCTCTTACATGCTGTAAAAGCCCTGTCTATGTGTAAGGATGTGCAAGACATTGTGATGGTAGACTGCTAGGGGCGCTGCCATCCTCGACTCCAGGAAAGGAAGGGGTGCTCACACCCCCCCACTCCGGGGTGTGTGTGTGTGCTCATTTTTCCCCCCACTTCTGGGAAGGAAAGGGTGCTTATTTTCCCCCCCACTCCTGGGAAGGAAAGGGTACTTTCGGTCATTGTTATCAGTCTTTGCCCTGTTATCGCATACTTCCCATGTCGCAAGTATGCTCTCACAGTTTGCTTGCCTTGAAATGAAACACCTGTTTGCATATAAGACAGAAACAAGGTATTAGTTATTCATGAGGTATGCATGAGATGCAAATGTTCCTGTTATTTCTCTGTCTGTGTGCCCACGTGCAGTGGGCTTCTTCCCCGGGCATTGCTCCGATGCGTCGGGTCCCCGTTTAGTGACAGCAGCGAGCAGGGCCCCCGCTGCAGGTGTGTTACTTTGCCTTTAATAAACTCACCACCTCTATTCAACAGCTGTTTGTGTGCCTCATTCCTACGGGACAGAAAAGTACCCTGCAACACTATGCATAATACTGCACAGGTTTAACTAAAAGGTTTAAAAATGAATTTACTGAATCCAATGCAAAACACCTGACTACTGTAAATTGATTTAAATCTGATGTATATTGATATATCTTAAACTGATTCATTACCAAATTAAATTAAATTTATTACTGTTTTGCCAGTATAAGCTGCATCTACACTAGTTTCTTTTTGTCAGCATAACTATTACTGTTAGGGGTGTTCTTAAATGAGAGGAGAAAACAATTAGGAGTTTAGTTTAGGCTTTTGTATTACAACTCAGATTTTATTCACCTAAGCACAGTATATTTAACACTACTTATTCAGGCAGAGATTTTCAGAAATCTCTATACTCTATCATGTGAGTATGAAGCCAATAGGACCTTTAAATAAATAGTACTGAGTTGGCCTTTAATAATGTTGCTTAATATTTGAAATCTTGTAACTGGATTACTTTCTATGCAATAGGAAATGTTGGGTCACTACATATGGTTGATCATTACACCTAATTTTAATATAATTTGAGATCTTATTTCTTATTAGTGGGAATTTTTTTTAAGTCTTATCTGGTTTGTAATTTGTATTATCTTTAAAACTGCAACTAAAACTAAGCAAAACAATTTAAGGGTTTTTTTCCTGTTTATATTTTATTGACTGACATGTTCTTCTAAACCTTCTTTAACTTCTTACTTCTTTGATTAAAAAAGATAGTATTCCATAAAAAGTCTTGGGGGTAGGCACTGTCACATATTTGCAGTGTGCCTAGCATAATGGAGACCTGGTCTCTAAGTGCTACAGTAATAAATAATAATAATAAAATATCTGAAACTCATATAAATATCCTCTGCTGTTCAGAATTATATTTTTGACGGTTGCCCTGATGAGCCCCCCAAATTTAGTGACAGACCATAGTGTCTGTGGGGTTAGGACTAGGAATGGGAAGAAACCAAGGAATAGCTGCTCTCTGTAGCTCCCTGGGGATGTGTGTGGATTTCAAGTGGAAAGCTGCCCAGGAGTTCTATTTAGAATAGCAATATCTCCGACACAGCTGCAAACCCTCCCAAGTCCTCCTTGGATTTGTCTACAGTACTATTGGGGTTTAATCAGGTTGGTTGTCATAGTTTCTCTCTTATTTATGAGTTTTGTACTGCCAACCCTCACAATAGTATCTGGGCTCATTTGTTCTACACTAATCACTAAGTCATAATCAGCAGTGTGTTAAACGCAATACAATTTAAAAATATGTCAAGTTCCCCATGCCTGCCATGGGAATGGAAGAAGCCCACACAAAACCCCCAATATCTTGTGGGTGTCCTTATATCTGTTTGGATCTTTAGATTCATACAGTTTCCTGCAGTCAATCCCTCTTCAATGTCAAATAGGAGGAAGGGAATTTCCTGGCCCTACAGAGGAGTAGCACTTTGCCCCAGTAGTATTTGGTTATAGGTATTTGTGTCAACAAAATCAACAGCATTTGTACAGCATGAACCAACTGAGTTCTAAATGGTAGTAATGTGCCTCATTCTGAGGGACAACAGACAAAAGAAAATCCTCAGGGAAGAAACCACAACAGTGTAAGAATTTCTCCTCTTTTGACCTGAGAAATACAGAGGAGTACACGGGAACTGAACGAATGGAGTTTCTCTTGCCGGCTGTCAAACACCAAGGTATTGCTTGCGAATAGTGCTGTGTATCATCATCATATACTATGTGGGTTGCTGCAGCACTTCAGGGCCCCAAAAGAGTGAGACAGGCCCCATTGTGATAGCCACCCTATAAGTACATAACAAAAAGACAGTCTCTGCCATACAGAACTTTCAATCTAATGAAGAGACAACTGATATACGGGGAAAGCACAAGGTAACAAGATGATTATAAACAGTGTGCTAAGCAGCTGTCTCATCATACCAGTTTTCTAATCATTGTTGAGGTTTTTGTAGGCATCTCAGCAGAGGAGAGGTTTAAGAAGGGATTTGAAAGAGGACAATGAAATAGTTTTATCGATATTTACAGGGAGCTCCTTTCATACAGCATGCGACAAAGGAGGTAGGTACTTGCTGGAAAATGTGACAAATGGGCAATCAAGACAGGCATCTTTGGCAGAGTGGAGGCAGAAGTCAACATCATGATAGCATATGAGATGATGTATAGCATGGTGAAGTCAAGTAGTTTATGTTTGACATAGTGTACACTGTTTATAAAATTCAACAAAATGAAACTCTGGGATATGTTGATCATTCAATATTTGGTTCACACATTGGGCAGTAATTGTTTATCAATATCCTGTATATAAACACCAAGCCTAGATAGATAACTATATCTATAACTAGGTTATATAATGTGGTGATCTATTTTAGGGGAGCTTGCAACTCTGCTAACAGGGTTGCATCTGCTCTACAGATAAACTTAAGATAGGTGTCTGCAGGACTATCCAGTCAGCACTTTTCATAAGCATTAAATTCACTTATGGAGAAGAGTGTAACGCACTCTTGAGAAATTGAAATTTGATGTATTTAGTTGTTTCAGCACACTAAAGAACTTGATGACCTAGTTTGGCACGGAATCTACTACAGTTAAGTGGAGTCTGTCGTCTCCAACAGTAACATATGAATAATCAGTTGAGAGAAGGCCTTATTCTTAGCAAATTTTACCCATAAATGGATCCTATATTACGAGCATCAACAAAGTAGTGATGAAACTGCAATTTATGCTGGAAAAACAATAGAATTTACTCATCAACTTTCTTAAGACTTCACTGTTGAGTTGGCTTATTTTATTTGCTTTTTATTTATGTATGTATTGTGTATAATGTATAGTGGGAGCTGCTGTTCATCCATTATTCTGGGCCAATGATCAACATATGCACAGTCCCTTGCACAAATGACAAACATACAATTTTACAAAGGCAGATTAGCAAGAACATATTTCCTAGGAAAAAGCACTACTCCCTAGGAGCAATATGCCAATAAAAAAAAAGTTTGGCTTGAGGCTCAACTGTATATTTGTTGGTGCCAAGGATTTCCTTACAGGAAAGATAAGTTTTCGTTCCAAGAATGTCCAAGAAGCAGATTTTGAAAGATTTGAACACATAATCAGCAGTAAGGGCAAGATGTGAAAGGGTAGGGCAACAAATCACTCAAGTTCTATGTATGAATTTTTTGTAACAGGGATCCGGAAGCCAATTTCATTTTTCAATACTGTTCTTTAGCTCTGATTAAGTTATCAGTTTTAGGAGGGGCCTACAGTAATCTCCAGTAAACTAGGTTCAAGTTGTGCAACTCCCACATACTTACACAGCATATATGTGTGGTTTTGTATTTACATTTGTCTGTTGCTCTCCATGAAACACATTAGTAAGTGAAACACCAGAAATTTAGAGAGAGAGAGAGAAACATTCCCCCATGTGTATGTGAATGGCTCCCCCTGGAAGTTTTGGAATCATTAAATGTAATTAATATGGTCATTAAACAGCAAAAATAGAGCAAATTTGGTTTTCCCAGACTGACAGTATATTGGATCATGCGGCATGAATGCAGAAAGCTCTCTCAGATTCTCAACTTGAGGGAATTTAGAAACAGTCCTAAGGTGATGTGCTTTTTAAAAATTATATACAGCTCCAAGAACAAAAAAATCTGCTGTATTGTCCTAAAGTACACTGTAATATTGACAATACCAGTATGAAGATTCATAGGAGTCATCTATTTCAAATTAAGTCTCAGGGATCTAGGAAGGCATAACTGATGTTAGAAGCTGAACTGCAATTTGCCACATTTGCACAACAAAGTGACTAACGTGGGAGGATTCTAGAGCTCAGGTTCTAATCCAAGCCCGAATGTCTACACCACAATGCAACAGCTCCTTAACCAGAGTCAGCTGGCATGGGCCAGTAGTAGAATGTTAACTGCAGTGCAGGTATAGTGTCCATGAGATGTTCTTTATCACCCACTGAAGTTTTAAGAAACACCCAGTTTGATAAGTGACACGTAATTGAGATCAGAATAGGGCTGTAGGGATTTGTAATCTCTGATGATACTTTCATTTCTCTAGTGCTTTACAAACCTTATTCAATCCTACACACAATGTCTGTAAAAACGGGGTCTGATCCTACTTGCATACATTTAATATATCAGTACACTCATTAAACAGATTAGCACAGGGAAGTTAAAGAACATTAAGCAGTAGAAGACCAACCAATGATTTCATGAGATTTGAAGTAAAACTAAAAAGGACACACAGACAAACTTTAATAAAGTTTAAAGAATAAATGGCTCTAGAGTGACCAGATGTCCCAATTTTATAGGGACAGTCCCGATTTTGGGGGCTTTTTCTTATATAGGCTCCCATTATCTCTCCTCCCCCACGCCCCGCCCCAGTCCCAATTTTTCATATTTGCTGTCTGGTCACCCAAAAGGGCGCTGGTGGAACAAGACTTAAGAGTACATGGACCTGCTACTGTGGTAGTAAACTGAGATCAAAATAACCTCAAATGGCTCATTGGCTACATGCAATTAACTATAATACAAGCTGAAAGAAAAGCCTCCCTCTCCATATTTTGGAGTTTGAACAAACCTGTTGGAAAGGTCTTGTTTGGACTTGCTGCCTGAGTAACCGCTGTTGCTGCTGCTGTTGCAGGAGTTTCATCTGAAGCAGCTGCTGCTGAGACGTAATTGCGTGTATGGAGGGTGGTTGCATCATGGTGCCAGAACGCCTCTGTAGCATGTTAGACAAGGCTTGTTTTGTGTTTGATGGAACAAAAGAGCCTGTAGGATCCAATCTGGAACCTAAAACACATAAAATATAAATGTTTTTCCTTTCTTTGAAAGCAAAAGTGCTGACAGATCACTTTTAATCTGTCTATTCTACTGCATATCAAATACAAACGAATGATGGTAAGAGGTCTGTCTTTTTAAAGATAGATAGTTGGACTGAGATTAATATTCCCAGCCAAAACAATTAACAGGCAAGCACGGTTTACAAAAAAGAGCAGATCACTTTTAAAACAGAGCTTTACTGGAGGTCTTTCCATTTTTCTATGTTCTAATAATGGAGCTGGTGCCCAAAACTGTAATATTTGAATGCCTTAGATGTGAAGATGAGAGAGGAGACAATTACTGTGACCAAACATGTTCAAAATAACTGTTCAAATTGCAAAAGTTTGACACCGGAAAAACAGAAACTAAAGTGCTTGCCCAAAGCAATGAATACAATCCTGAATGGATTTGGGAAACACATAAAGGCCATTTAATAAGAGACCATCACAGAACCTTTTGAGGAGTACATCGGTGGAAATACCTTCTAGGAAATGTTTCAGAGGGACAGATCAAAGTAAATGGTCCTAAATTCTAGGGCCTTACAATGGGGATGTGCTTGCCCCACACTTGCATGGAAGAGGGCAATGTAGGCGAGGCAGGTGGGGTTACAGGTGCTTTGGAGGATAGGATTAAAATTCAAAATGATCTGGATAAACTGGAGAAATGGTCTGATGTAAACAGGACAAAATTCAATTCAAGCAAATGTAAAGTATACCACTTAGGAAGGAACAAACAATTGCACATAGGAAATGGGAGATGACTGCCTAGGAAAGAGTACTGTGGAAAGGGATCTAGGAGTCTCAGTAGACCACAAGCTAAATATGAGTTAACAATGTTGCAAAAAAAGCAATCATCATCCTGGGCTGCATTAGCAGCAGTGTTGTAAGCAAGATACAAGTAGTAATTCTTCTGTTCTACTCCTTGCTGATTAGGCCTCAACTGGAGTATTGTGTCCAGTTTTAGGCACCATATTTCAGGAAAGATGGACAAATTGGAGAAAGTCCATAGAAAAGCAACAAAAATGATTAAAGGTCTTCTAGAAAACATAACCTCTGAGGGAAGACTGAAAAAAAATAGGGCTGTTTAGTCTGGAGAAGAGAAGACTGAGGGGGGACATGGTAACAGTTTTCAGATACACAAAAGGTTGTTACAAGGAAGAGAGTGGTATATTGTTCTCACTAACTTCTGAGGATAGGACAAGATGCAATGGGCTTAAATTTCAACAAAGGTGGTTTAGGATGGACATTAAGGAAAAACTTCCTGACTGTCAGGGTAGTTAAGCACTGGGATAAATTGCCCCTGGACTGGAACCCAGAGTAGCAGATGGGCCTCGGTTCCTCTACCAGCCAATAAAAGAGTGGCACCTATCTAGGTAGTGATTTTGAAGATTAACTGGACTGTTCGTCCCAGTCACTGAGGAAGTGACTTAGCCATGGCAGTGGACTTAAGGACTGCCTGGGATGCTATGGAGGATTTGATCGAACTCTGGGCCATTATGACTTGGCCAGAAGGTTAAGCCACCAACATGGGGTGCTGCAGCTCCTCAGGAGCCAGAGAGCGACTGTAGAGTGACAGAACAAGATGATGAGCTGGCAAACCGTGAGACAAGGGCATCAGGCTGAAAGAACTAATCCCCAGAGTGGCCAGGAGGGAGACCCCAGCCATGAATAGCGAACACTGTAACAACACTACCGTAATACAAATGGATAACAATACATGTATAACTGAGGATCACTGCAGAGAAACAAGGACAATGACTCAAGACCTCTAATCCCAGAGGACGGTTCTGAAGCATGCCATTCTGTCAGAGGGACAGGGAAAAAGAGAATGCTCTCGGGAGAAATGTAAAATATTGATTATTCCCTGTAACAACGTAAATCCTTTAGCCTGCACCTTGTACCGCTTTAGATTAGTATGAGCAGAGTTTAAGCCTTACTTATGTTATGCATACTGTTTCTTTTATTTCATATTATTTTTCCTACTTCTATTATTAATAAATCTTGTTTTACTGAAATCCAGGTGATTTTAAAATGGTCAGGAATTTCATGCAGATGGTCACAAAGTGGTAAAACAACTTTCAGTTTCCAAGAGGTGGCAGTTACCAAAAAGTGTCTGAAATCTACGCAGGTTTGGAATCTTGGTCAAAATGGCATGGCCTAAGGAGTCTCCTCTTGTAAAATATGCTGCTTTCCTCTGGTCCACCAGATACACAAAAGATATCCAAGTTTAAGGGTCAGAGTGACAAGAGACTACATATCATATCTGTACTATCAAAAGTATGTTGTTTATGATCACTACAAATAGAATGGCACAGAAAAATGCTTATTTGAATTATCAGGGAAATTTAGGCACAGAGGTTTACGTTTCTTCTTATTCACTCTTGCAAACGTCCATTTTCTGAGAGACTCTATTTCCTAAATGTTTATTGTAGACGGTCAATTTGACACAGTGTGGAGTCTGTGTGCACGAATTAGTTCAGTATCAAAGGTTCAGCCTCATTGTTCTCTTTGGTGTATAGCTAAGATCGTTTGTCCAGCTCCATGCTAGGCTCAGCAACACTGGTTTTAGCAACATCAGGACTCCTAGTGTGTACTATTTTGGCACTGATGGGACCCCTAACAGGTACTGTGTGAAACCTTGTAATGGGTTGAGTTAAAACCCCACTGAAATTGGTAAGTGCAAACTCACCCTTCAATTACTGTAACTCCAAGCATAAACCCCACCTAAGACAAAAGGTGCACGTGAACCCATCCAGGAGCTTTTGCTTGAATATTCTTTTGTTTGGGTGCAGGGGGGGGGGGGGGGGGGAATGGGAAGGAAAGAGAGATCACATAGAAATTGAGGACAGACAAGAACAGACAGAGTCAGACAGCCTCAAGGAGTATTTGAAAGCATAGTGGCTGACCCTCGAAGAAACTTGGGAAGAGGTTTTGGGGATGAAGGGTGCAGGCTAAAAGAGTGCTCTTGGTGCTGCAAGCAAAAGAATCTGTTTCCTGTTATTTGATTCCTTCTGCATTCAGAGTTACAGGACTGTGTACATTCTTTGTAAATAAACAAAACTGTCTAAAAGAAAATACCAGACTCCATTTCTACTTCCAGTTGGAACAACCTACTAAACCCTGAATTTTTGGCCAGCTGCTCAGGCTAAAACAGGTAAGAGGAGGGTAAGACATGATACAGGGAGAAATGACTTCATGCAAATGGAAGAAAGGGAGAGAAATACACATACAAAAGTTATGAGATTGCTTGTTTTGCATGGTATTTATATTAGTTCCATCTCCTTCTCTCTCCAATTTTTCTATCAAAAATCTAATTAGGTTTATAAATAAAAGGACAAAGAAATCTCCATAACTATAATGCAGTAGTACTAGGAGCTCTCAAGTCACACTTGCTCCAGCATTCCAACAGGCTCCTGACTGAGGTGGGTACAGCTGGATTGTGCCAATAGGTAGAGTCTAACAGTTTGAGATCACAGAACTGCAAGCCACGAACTCCTGAGTTCATGACAGCAAAAGTTTGAAAAATAGCTCTGAAGATGGAAAGTGGTCTACGAATTGCTAACTTCTGGTACTGAAGATGATAAAGCAATGTACTGTACAACACATTTTATCTAGAAAAATAAAATGTATCCATGATAGTTCATAATTGGAAAGTGAGTAATTTTCTGACAATCTGCAAAAGAATAAGTCTATTTCACCCTGACGTACTAGAGGTCAAATCTCTCTTATTCTCTGTGTGCTGCCTGACATAAATTAATGTGTGTTTATTATGAAGGAAAACTGACTTCATTTGCAGCTTTTTTTAACTTCATCTCTCTAAGTTTTATAATTATCATCTAACATTTTCTGGACATTTTTTACCTAGAATAAATAAAATTACTTATATTTGAAACATCAGAAAAAATATTTTATGTTTACACATTTGTAACCAAACTTGTACAATTTTTATGTTGGATAATTTTCCTTCATGATGTGGTAGCTATTTTTATAACATCTAAAGATTTGCTGTATTTCCCCTTTGAGAATGCAAAATATTTTCATTGGACATGAACATGAAATGAAAATCAAAATAACTTACACAAACACACATGGCAAGCAGATGCTTAAAGATATGTGCTATCCCATGGCATTTATGTGCCACTTATAATGGACATTGATCAATTTATAACAACAAACCAAAAATCAGGATTGGACTAGTTTCAAAATACACATCATGAATCAAAGTAACAAGGCAAATACCATTACATTTTTTTAAATTATATTTTCTTCTACCTCCTACATTAAATTATTTATCAGCATTCTGCCAGAATTCGTCTAACACATCTCAGTGTGCCCAGTGATAAAACACAAATGTAATATATTAATGAAGATGATCCTCCAAGTTTTTCAGTTGTGAAAGTAAAGAGCTTGTATTAAGTGAACTAAAGGGTTAAAATTGAAGGCTTCAGCAGTCATATTTTGGAGGAAAAGCAAAAGCAAAAAATAAGATATTGCTGTTATGTCAAGTAACATTCTTATTATACAGCAAGCAACATATCTCCATTTACTTCCAAAGCTTACACGTACCTGGTGGAAGGGGCTGGTTCTGAACAAAGAAACTAGGCTGTTGTGGTTGTCCCATAATGTTATAACCCCACAAGGCAGACTGGGGATGATGCATCATTTGAGAGGAAATCGGTGAATAATTGGGAGGCACTCTGTATAAGTTGTTCTGTGGATATTCCTTGAACGTACCATAAAAAAGAATGTTACTGACATTCATACCCTACTAACTCATAAATAATGCCAGTTTTCCTACTAAATTATTTAAGTGTTGGAGACTGTTCCCGTTGCAGTTTACTATGCTGTAAAAAACAGATTAAGTCACAATCTATTCACAGGTAATTAAAAATGACAGCTTCTCTTAAATGTTACATCCTGTTTCATCTTATAAACAAGTATCTTCTGCATGCTGGCTATAGCACATCAATACAACATATAGTGCATCGACAGATGACATGGGGAATCTAAAGTGAAACATCACAAAAGGCAAAAAACCCACCCTACATTAAAGTTACCACTATTGCATCTGCATACGCAATTCCTTCATAAGCTAGTCTTAAGCTTACATAATACCAATACATCTGGATTATAGTATTAAAACACTGTTATTATATAAAGAAAAGGTTTCAGAAATTGTGGGTTTGCCATTCAATCATGAAGTACAAGTTTTGCCTTTAGGTGAAAAAAGATCATATACAATAGGACCTCAGGCATGAGCACCAGAATTACAAATAGACTAGTCAATCACACATCTCTTTTGGAACCAAAAGTAAGCAATCAGGCAGTACACAGTACTGTACAGTACTGTGTTAAACGTAAACTATTAGAAAAAGGGAAAGTTTAAAAAAATTTGACAAGGTAAGGAAACGGTTTCCGTGCTTGTTTAATTTAAATTAAGATGGTTAAAAGCAGCATTTTTCTTCTGCATGGTAATATTTCAAAGCAGTAGTAAATTAATGTTCAGTTCTAAACTTCTGAGAGAACATCATAATGGTTTGTTCAGACTTATGAACAACCTCTATTCCATAGGTGTACGTAATTCTGAAGTTCTACTGTAAAAGGGTTAAGTTTGCCACATTTAAGGATTTCTGTACTGTGCATGTGCATTGGACCTTGGTGTTTATGTGAGTCTCTGACACAACACCCTCCAACCATATAAACAAAACACAAAACAGGAAAATTTGCTAAGAAATAGCAACAAACTGCATGGAAAGTTAAGAAGGCACCCATTTATTAGATTCTAGTGACCTGTTTCAAGTTGTCCATGTCCCTTTAATATGAACTAGGCCTCGACCAAAGCCCAAGTTCCAAACACACACTGATAATGAGAAGTTTAGAAATGTATCCAAAATATAACTTGGGTGCTTCCCTAATGCAAGCAGGGGAAAAAATAACCACCAAGTGTGGGTATACCTGAATAATTTGGATCCAATCTACAGTAGAACCTCAAAGATACAAACATCAGAGTTACAGACTTATTGGTCAACCAGACACCATGTGGACCCAGAAGTAATCAATCAGGCAGCAGCAGAGACAAAACAAGGCAACTCCCCACCCCAAATACTGTATTGCCTCAGGGCTTCATCCATGGGTGGGGACGGGGAGAGGGGCTGCAAATGGCTTCTGACCCTTGGGAGCACCAGGGCTCAGTAATTTAGACCCTTGGGAGCTCAGGGCTTCAGTCCTGAGGCTCCATTTTTGGCTTCAGCCCTGCGTGGGGGACACTAGGGCACAGGTCTCTAGCTACTGGGTGAGTGCCAGTGTTAGCTGAAACTGAGAGCAGAGTCATGGGGAGACCTCAGCTTTGGCAAAAATCACCCCCCACCCCATCTCGGGGTGGAAGCCAGGAACAGAGCCCACCTGCCCCCCAGGAGACTAAAACCTGGAATGGAGCTGCAGGGCTGAAGCCCCAAGCCCCAGTGTTCCCCCCAGGTCTAAAGCCATGAGCCCTGGTGCTCCTGCTAACCAGAAGCCCTGAGTCCCCTGCCCAGAGCCCTGCCATCCTGAGTGTCGGAAGCCCCTCCCTTCTCCCTCCCTCCCACAGCCCAGAACCCTGAGCTCCCCCTCCCTGCAGCTGCAGCCACAACCCACCCTATGGCTGAAGTCCGCAATGTCTTATTCAGGTTACGAACATTTCAGAATTTCGAACAATCTCCATTCCCAAGGTGTCCGTAACTCTGAGGTGCTACTGTAGTATGTTTCAGTAGATTTCATATTAATTTTCAAGTACTATTAATTCACAATGCATTCCTATACATCAATCCTTTAGGCAGGCTTGTCTGGTAACATTTTGTTTTCTTGCTTAATTTTTATCATTTACTCTCTTTTTAGCACTAGATCTCACAAGCTGCTGAGCAACTCCTGTAGGTGGCGAAGACAATCATAGGTTGCAGCAAAAAGCCTTTAACTACCTGGTTACTTGCTTAATGCTGTACATTTAGTCACTTACATCAGCTCTTGAGTTTGATTTTGTCTTTCTTTTTCTGCCTTTTGTTTTCTTCTCTTCATCTGTGTTAGGCTTTCCCTGATCTGACAGCTCTGCTGATTTCCTTTCTGGTTCCTGAGAAACGGGTGTAGTAGGCTCTTCCTCTTCCTCTTCTGGAGGAAGTGATAAGGGCTCGAGGTAGTAGCTTCGTGGCTTGGGCTTGGGATGTGTGTGATATAGGAGAAGATGCTGCTGCTCCTCATACTTTATCACTTTCCTATCAACCCGAACTGTACCAAACCAAGCCCAGGAGAGTGGAGCAGGATTTTTATGACCCTCAAATAAATCCCAAGAGGACACTTTCTGTTTTGTTGATACCTGAAGACCCTGTTTTGAAATACAAAGTAAAATAGAATTCTTAAAATGATTCCTTAACAACAAACTAATGTGAATTGCCTGCATTTGTGTACTATGGCTGAAACCACTGTATGGATTTTTTTTTCCTCAACACAAAAATCATCATTTATTATCAACTAGCATCCAAGGCTGGCACTTGTTAGAATGAATCAACCTACATTTTCATAGTTTTGTATTTTGCTGGATGTACAGGGTTTTCTGAAAATGTGGTTATTTTCCAATAAATTTCTTACATTTCACCTATCATGCAACAGCTTCCTTGGAAATCAGTGCAAATAATCTACTTTTTAAATAACAAAAATTATTTTTTAAAAAAAACATAGGACCAAAACACTCACTAGGTACATATATTTAAAATACAACTGAATAGGTGTCAGCACTATACTTCAAGATATGCAGAACTTAGATTGTAAAATAAAAAAGCTGAATTGCCCTTGGAAAGACTGGTAAAACTAAATACAAAAAATTCTAGCATTTCTTTTTCAAGCTGAAAATTAGGTCAAAAAGTATGTCAATTTACATGAAGCCAGACAGCTTTCTGAGGACTACTCATCCAAGGAAACTGGTCTGCACTGTTTGCTCATGAAATGTCCGGAATAAGAAATGTGTTCCCAACATACCAGTTTCACATAATAGCACTGAGATAACTGAAGCTGACCACTCTAGCCCAGAAAGACCTTCCTTCAAAGGAGAAATAAATGTGCACAATTTAACTTGTTTTATACAGCAGCACTACCCAGCTTTGAGAACCAGAGACCACTCTGTCCCTTCAGGAAAACTAAATCAATTGGGCTCCTTTACCACCCTACCAAATCCCTCCAATGATTTAGTTATATGCCTGATGTGCCCTGTGGCTAGACCTTGGGTGAAGACACACTTCACTTTTGGGGAAAGGCTGTTAGTGAGGATGGATAATTGTGTCCTAGTGGGGCAACAGTTTTTCTCAGAGCTACTCTGCCAGTCGCCTCCAAAGCATACATTATTTCCGTTTGGTAACATGCACACTGGGGCTTTTGCTTGTAGGAGTTCATAGTAACCTTTCACAGAATCATAGAATATCACAGTTGGAGGGGACCTCAGGAGATCATCTTGTCCAACCCCCTGCTCAAAGCAGAACCAATTCCCAATTAAATCATCCAAGAGATTTTTGCCTCATATCCCTAAATGGCCTCTCAAGGATTGAATTCACAATGCTGGGTTTAGCAGGCCAATGCTCAAACCACTGAGCTATTCTTCCCCCATTTAATTTTAATTTGTATGGGTTTTGTACCATCAGCTTTATAAATCAATTAAATAAAAATGAAATGAAAAATCAAACCTGCTGAATTTTGCTCGGTGGTTGCACAAGACTATGTAAAAACCATACAATTTTCCATTGCTTACACCTAAAACCAAATCTATCCAAGCTTCTCAAAACACTTGCAAATATCAGTGAGCTGTTACATGAGGATGGACTGAGTTTTCATTGGCAACAAAATCTAGAAAATGTCACCTCTGTGTGAATTTTCATATAGGTCAAATTAAAATGTATGTTATCTCTGTAAACATTAAAGCATACCTGTACCAGTAAAAGGTCAATTATCTTGAAAAAGATTTTTCTGAAAGGTATTGTTCCATATGGTTGAGAATTCTCGATCTACCAAGAACATCAATTTCTCCTCTCAACTTGGTAATATTATGACCATTTTTAGAGTAATTATGCATAGAAAGATGAGCTGTTTGTTTCTGTTTTTTTAAGGACAGTACATTAAAACAGAAGTACAGTACTTCCATAAGTTTCAGATACAGTTAGACACTATAAAAAATTACATCAAACTGTTTATTTGACTTTCATATGTATGAGAAAGTCAGAATAAAACTGAGATGTTAAGGTAAACATTTACTCTTGCCTGTTTCTTATCTATGGAGTCAAATCCTGCAATTTTGTTTCCTTTGGTGTCAATTAAAGATCCCATTGGCTCACAGGTGATAATGTCACATGTCTGTTTTGGCAAAGGTAGCAACTGGCGAACTTTATCAATACTTTCCGAACACTTGTCTCCCAGCTCTTTCTAACAAAAAAGAGAAGTTAAAACGTCACAATGCTTTCACAATTCAAAGACAGCAACTTCCCAGATGAATCACTTCCCTGTACTCTACTAAATATAATCAAGTGTTTCAGCTTGGCCTTTGTCGCACCTATAAATTGCCTTGTGCACTTCCTTTTATTTGAACAGAATACAGAAGATATAAACAGGGTTTAAGTAAAATGCTGATTTAAAAGTCTCAAACATGGCTAAAAGTATGATGATACTCCTTCAGATACTGCTAGGGCACTTACTGCTTAAGTATCTTTTTCTTTCAAACGCCTTGACAATAAAACTGAGAGGATTAAAAGATGGGCGTAAAACAGAGGTCGGAAGACTACAGCCCACGGGACCAGCCTTTCCAGCCCTTGAGTTCCCAGCCAGGGAGGCAAGCTCCCTGCCCCTCCCCTGCTGTCCTCCCTTCCTTCGCAGTCATGCCACCATGCGGGGCAACATGGCTGGCTCTAGCCAGGCGGTGGGGCTATGAACTCCTGCTGCTCTGAGCGGCATGGTAAGGGGGCGGAGAGGAGGGGGGTGGATAAGGGGCATGAGGTCCTGGGGGGCAGTCAGGGGACAGGGAGCAGCGGGGGTTGGATAGGCGTGCAAGTCCCAGGGAGCCTGTCAGTGTGTGGGATGTGGATAGGAGTCGGGACAGTCAGCGGACAAGGAGCAAGGGGGTTGGATAGGCAATGGGATCCCTGGGAGGCAGTTCCAAATAGGGGCAATCAAGGGATAAGGAGCAGGGCGGGTTGGATGGCTCAAGGGTTCTGAGGCGGACAATCAGGAAGCAGGAAGTGAGAGAGGGCGGATGCCAGGCTATTTGGGGAGGCACCGCCTTCCCTATCCGGCCCTCCATACAGTTGCGCAAACCCAATGTGGCCCTTGGACTAAAAAGTTTGCCCACCCCTGGCCTAAAATGTGATTTATCAGTTAAAAATCTGAGGTCCAAAACTTACTTTCAACTTTTTCACTAAATTCATGTATGCCCTTTTGTTTTCTTCAGACCCTCCTTGGGATGCATTTGATAGGTCAGAGGCTAAAGTTCCATTGATGAGAACGCCCAGCATATCAAGCACAGTTGTGAATAATTCACTAAGAGGAAAAGAGGCAAGTATTACGTTGCATCTTGAAGAACAATGCTGATACATCTTGTTAACTCAACATTTAAAATTCTATTATGTTTATAGTAACATGATTGTCAATACACCTCAGAAATAGATATTGACAAAGACTACTGACACTTATTTAAGCATATGAGACTAGAGTTTTCATGAATATTGTGCATACACACAAACTCCAGGGAGCTTGTACAACCCCTGTACACATGCAGGTGCATGGTCAAATATGTGCACACAAATATTTGCACACAAATATTTGCAAATCGGAGCCACTGTAGATTGCAAGATTACATATATTTCTGGCATAAATGGTCATTAGAAAAAATAGGACCTGATTCAGGAAAGCACTTAAGCACATGCTTAAATACATCCCCATTCAGAACAGTATTTAAGGAGGTACTTTATTTTAAATTCTTGGTTAAGTGCTGTCCCTCCTAGGAATGCTTCCCCAAATCAGGGCTGTAACTACAATAAGCTATGATAAACACATAAATATATGTATCTGGATTTTCATTCAAAGCATTATAGATATTAATGCATTACAAGAAAACTAACATACTTGTTGGTTTGCATATCAACAGTTCCTGAAGTAATTATCTGAAGGAGCAGAAGTGCCCAGTCTGTAGTCCACTGTGCGCTTCTCTGCACAGTGTCAAACATTCCACCCACCTACATGCAAAACAACAGAACAGAGAGAACTCAAATACATACTTGTTTATATCTTTGAATGTTTACTAGTTACACTATATTTGATGGCTTTTTTCTCTACTGGATAATTTATACATTAACTTGATAAATTCTTTGGCAAAAAGGCTTAATTCTCCCTGCCTCAACACAAACACTGCACAAAAGTGCTGAAAAATGAAAGATCAGCAATATCAGTCTTCACAAATTTAACGCTCCATTCAACACCCACTAAGCTCAATGGAAAGATTCTCACGGATTTCAAAAGGTGTTGAATCATATCCTTAAAGGGTATCACTTTTCTTTGCTCAAAATTAGACTAAAAATAATTGATGTTGCTGCTGTTGAAAGATTAAAGATCTGACGAAAAGGATGTTACCGAGCACATGTTTTATCTATGACACTGGCTCATAGTTAGATTGAAATGGCTGGAACAAGTCTGATGCCTTTTCCATGGTAAGCACATGTCCCTCACATTCCAGTTGCTGAAGAGTTGGGACTCCATACCCAATGCCCTGTCAATCAATCTTCCCATCAAGATTAGAGAGCAGGAAGGATTGTTGCTAACTTCTGGTCTGAAGCCACATGCTAGGAAGATACTTAAAAATTAAATCTTTATTTGTTGCTTCTCTCACTGTAAACACAATTCAGTTTTCCTCAGTAACGTCTAAAGCTTTAAAGAAAACAGTTTCCACACTGGCTTTTCTTTACAAGGAATGTTCTTACTATTTGCAGAGTAACAGTCCTAAGTCCCAGTCATGTACCCACTGAAGTCCACATTACTTGAGACATTGACTTAAACAGGAGAAGGACAGGACCTGCAGGTTGTAGAGGTGCACAGCATTGCACCTTCTTTCTTGGCTAAAACCTGCTGCCTGATTATACCCAGCTGTTCTGTTTTATTTTGGGGCTTCCCCATTTTGTATTTACTGCTGCTTCCAGGCACTGGCTATTCTGCTGTGCTAAGCATTTATTGGGAGTTATATTAAAACAAAGAAAACGCTGTTAGGCCACCTCTCATTTAACTTTTACATAGTGGTTGGAGGTCTAGGTAGAAACGGTCAAATCTGACTTTGAAATTTAGCCATGCAGCTGCCACGTGTGGCTGACTCTTCTAATTATGGTTCAGATTTTCTAAGCTGAGAAGTGCGTGTTCTATATCAACATATAGTGACCAAATAGGTAAGGATGGTGGCTTTCTGCTTTCAAAAAAAGGTAGCACATTTGTCACATTCTCCAATGATATTGCAAGGAAGGGAAATAAGGAAAAGAGGGGAAAAAAGGAAAAGGGAAAGAAAAAAAAAGTTGAATCTGCTAGGGACTTCGCTATTCCTATTTGATTTTATGTAGAAGGTGCTAAAATACCATGGTGATGGGCAGCAGTACAAAACCCAATAGACAGGCAGTCAGACTTTGTTACTCTCCATCTGTCTTGCCTCTTACCATCAACTGCAAAGTAATTTCTGTCAATGGCTGTTTTAAAATGTAGATACGATAAATATGAAGGGAAATATATTTATGCATCTTTCTTACCAAATTAAGACGTAGCTGCAAGGCTTCGTGCATCATCTGCCTAGCTTTAACATCATCCTGGTATCGTTCTTCCCTCCAGTTACTTAGGATCTAAGAACAAAAGCCATTTGAATAAAAGTAGGTTTTTCCCATTTAACTGTTAAATATTTCTACCTATTACTTCTTGAGAACTATGGAAGAATTTTCTCACTTTTAATCTTCATGCCTTCCTTGAATTTGGGTTTGATAATTTCCCTCCCCCATTTAATGTTTGTATCTACAAAGTGCTGGAATAGATG
This sequence comes from Dermatemys mawii, assembly GCA_007922305.1. NCBI lineage: Eukaryota > Metazoa > Chordata > Testudines > Dermatemydidae > Dermatemys > Dermatemys mawii. Next base: position 20,239,422 of record ML677363.1, on the reverse strand, counting down.
TGACACTTATTTGTTGGCTTTAATTGTGAGGCTATATCTTACTACTGTTCCTTCAAAGACACAATAAGCAGTTTTTCATCTACTCTGTTAAAAGAATAATTTCCCCCAAACATCATAACCCCATGAGCTAGACACATGGAATGCAGGCATCAGCTGTTTTTCTATTCTGTCCTATTGGACACCACAGCACAGCAAACACAGGATTGCAAGGAAGAGGGTGTAAGTCACTGTTTAGATGGATTTAGATGAGAACCTATAAAATAGTTTTAAAAAAGAGGAGGGCCAGACAACAGTAGAAGAAATGGAGAAAAGCAGCATCAAGGAATGGATCAAATGAGGATGGGGAGCAAAACCAGGGATTGGATCTGATGTGTGTGACAATATGGTGGAAGGTTGCTATTATTAATTTGTATTGTGATAGCATCTAGAGACTGAAAACAGGTTTCAGGGCTCCATTGTACCAGACACTGTCCGCACACTGATAAAAAGACAGTCTCAGCCTCCAGGAACTTACCACCTTGAGGACTACAGTGGAAATCTTTTGGAAGTAGAGGAACTGATGTAGAAGTGGCAAGGAGGGTATATGTGCATGTGTGTAAGTTACCTGAAAAAAGGTTTCAGTATTGCTTTGCTTTGGGAATGGGATAATTTGGGGATATTATTTTTTTGTAAATAATTTATCTATTTCTAATTATGCATGTACTCAGAAAAGAGACTTTTTCCCCAGAAAAATCTAAGTTTTTATGATTTTATAAATTTAGTAGACATGAAGCACTGGGAGGGATTTCCTTGTCATGAAAACAATCTACCATTGCTTTGCACAAAAGATCTGAAATCAAGCCCTGGATTACTTGTATTTTTGTTCTGTTATTTTTAGAAACACTCTAAGAAAGTTATTGGTCAGTGCAAAGGAAAAAGTTATTTTTAAATTAGTGTTAGAGGAACATTTACTCATTCTAATGAGCGGATAAACTAAAGTTCTCTTCACCTTTGATTCTTCCTTCATTTGATGATTCATTTCTGAAAATCAGTGTGTTGAACCTTTAGAACTTTCCCAGTTTTGCATGATCCGATACACATAAAACTGATGGCACAAATATCAAATGGAAGGTGCTCAGTATTATGTGTTTGTTTTACCTGATTAACTTGATTTTGCAGTGATGTTAGAAGCCCTTCCCGTTGCTCATCCTGTCCCTTAAGGCAAGTAAGTACCAAAGAAAGGAAAGGTTGCTGACTCAAGAGAGACATGCTTTAAAAGAGGCAAAACACATAAGATTCAATTAGTAAGGTTATTTTGATACTTCCCGTGTCCATTCCCTTCCTTCCCTATAATTTTCCCCTGAACGAAAATGCTGCTGAGATCTATCTTGGTTTCTGTTTTAGTAAGTTACAGCCTCACAAGCCAGAAATTAAACAAAGTGTAAAGCAGGCCATGTATAAAGTGGGCCAATCCAAGCATAAAGGGACAAATCCTGAAGTCTTTACTTGGAACCTACATTTGTGGTGATGAACCCCTCAACTCCTGATTCACTCGATAGGAGTTCAAGAGGCAGTGCACCTTGCAGGAGACACTCACACCTTACTCTGGAAAACATGAGCCATTTTTAATCCATGTTAACTAGCCTATGTTAAAACTTTCATGAACAGACAGCAGCTGTAGTTTTAATTCATGCTAGCTGGACAAGGTAAATCCCAGACTCCTTCTGAAAGTTTACCTCATTCTGCTAACATGGATTAAAATTATATCTGCCTTATCTTCACTATGATTTTAACAGTTATATTTTAACTAAAGCTAACTACCCAGTGTTAAAATCCTAGTGAAAGTAAGGCAGTTGTAGTTTTAATCCATGTTAGTGTGTCCTGGTAAATTGTCCAGGTATTTTAACAACGGTTAGTTAACATGAATTAAAAATATAACTTTAATACACAGTTGCAATAAAACTACCACTAAAGGGTATACTTTATATAAAGTAGTTTATATAAAGGTATAAAGGTACTGTGTCAGAGTAAGAATGATAAGACCCAGTCCAATGGGACTATGGGATATATATATTAAGATATAGTCCAACAGGAACTGACATAAATTTGGAAAGGAGGAAAAAAAAGTAGAAAAAAAAACTTCGCCAGAGGCCTTTGCATTCATATAAATTCATTTCATGCTTTTATTTTACAAGTGTTTTAAGCTATGTCTGCACTATGATCTAAGGCTGTGATTCTCCTGCTTGGATACATATTAGGGTTCCCAATTTCGGTTGGACGTATTCCTGGAGGTTTCAGCAGATGACATAATCTTTAATTAAAGATAAATATTAAATTCCTGGAGACTCCAGGACAATCCTGAAGGGTTAGACTCATAGACTATCAGGGTTGGAAGGGACCTCAGGAAGTCATCTAGTCCAAACCCCTGCTCAAAGCAGGACCAATCCCCAACTAAATCAACCCCAGTGCACATACTCATGCTAGCTCTCATCAAGCTCGCATGAGTATAAATAGCAGTATAGCCATGGTTGCAGGGATAGAGGCAGCAGAGTACATAGCTACCACTTTCAAGCAGCTTTGTTATTTATTCTTGTGTTAGCTCAATGACACCCAGCAAGAGTGTATGTATAACAAGCAGAGGCATCACACCCGTACCTCATAATGTAAACATAGCTTTGGCTGTGTAACATTCACTGAAAGTTCTGTACACCATTATATATTTCAACTCAAATGTACATATTCGTTTCAACATCTATGTACAGCTGTCCAACAGCTATATTTGGCATTTAATTTTTGCTCTTATAATTCAGCGGATAAGTAACTAAAAGAGTCAGAAAAACTCCAAAACTATTTAAAAAAAAGCAATGCAGAAAATCTTTTCAATTAAGAGCATAAGTCAAAGTGTGATTTTGGCCAGAGAAGTGACCCTAAGCATGGCACTGTAGCAACCCTATTTATTCTCTCAAAAACTTCCATAACACGTTTGCTCAGCAGACAAGTAAAACATGGATTGTTATAATTGCTACCATTGTCATTCAATCTGATCTGAAAAATAAAACTGCATCCTCCAACTCTTACATCACCATCACTACTGCAAATGATAATAAAAATTCTCCAATCAGGAGCTTATCTGACAATGATGATGATTCATAAGGCAAAATGGAGTTGAACACTCTGCCATAGTGGTACAGGCTCTGCCATGCAAGCACCAGTAAAAGCTCGTCTTTTTAGCAAGTAAGTATACTGCCGACAGAACCCGGGTGTCGGTGGGCGGGATCAAACCAGGGTCTACAGGCATGTGGGTTACATAAGCAGATATTTCTCAGACAATATGCCTTCACTAAAGCACTGCAGGTGTAATTTCCAGCTCGGGTAGACATATCCACACTTGCTCTAACTGAGCTAGCGTGCTAAAAATAGAAGCGAATCCACACAGGCATAAGTGGCAGGAGAATCTAGCCACTCAAGTACGATCCCATCTAAAAACAAAAGATACATTCTTGGGTGGCTAGCCCCTCCCGCTGCCACAGATATACTTCTATTTTTAGCGCACTAGTCTGGGAATGCCTATCCAAACTGGAAATTACACCTTCCAGCTCTGGTGGAGACATACTCAAAGGCACACAGAACGAGTAGATATGATAAGACTAGAATAGCTTTCTCTTGAGTGCCTCTGGTTCCATGCACAGGGACATCTAGGCAGAAGAAACTTCCAAATCTTAATATGTGGATGGGAAGATCATCTCAAAGGAGGTGTTTAAATTTTCTGTGCACTAGGAAATTTTAATGGGAAGGAAGCACTTAGACAGAAGGGACTGGTTCCATCTTAGCCAATGTGGAATCTTGCTACTTAAACAGCAAATTGGCAAATGTTGGGAGATTATTTAAACTAGGAGCTCAGAAAAAATAGAGGTACTGGGGAGTTCTCAAGTTAGCCAAAGAAATACGCTAAGGAAGTCAATAACCCAAAGGTATCATTGTATCAAATAAAGGGTAGAGCAGAAATTACAGCTGAATTAAAGAAGGAACCAGCTTGAGATCAGAGAGATAAGTTTAAAAACAAAAGAGTAAGTGTGTCAAGACAAAGGAATTAAATAATATAAGGACATGGTAAATCAAATGAAACCAAACCTACACGTCTCTTTACCAACCATTATGCCTGGCAATGAACTTGACCTTGAAATAACAGGCATTTCTGAAATATGTTGCAATGACAAAATAAAATATACTATAAGTTATACAGGAAGGATAGGTTAGGTTACAGAGGTGGAGGAATAGCACTATATCAAAATTATTTCATAGAATCTAATGAGAACCATACAGTAGGGTCCATATGGATAAAAATGCTGAGCAATAAGAATACAAATGTTTTGGTAAGGTCATACGACTGATCTCTTGATCAGGAAAAGTATGCTAACCGCACATTGCTGAGGGAAATCAAAAAGGTAACAAAATATAATGTTGTTGCAATAATGGGTGACTTCAACTGCCTGCATATAGAAATTCAATATCACAAGTTTTAGAGAATTTGGCACCTTAAACAACTGCTTCTTGGAACAACTACACAAAAGGAGAGGTTGGTAAGTAAAGTTAAAGGATGTAATTAATAGCAGTATTCAGGGCAATTCCTGTTGTAACTCTAAGGATGTACAAGGGATTAGTTCAGGTCCTGGCACAAGATTATGAATTTTTCTTGGGCAAAATTGCCAAGAGCCACACCTTTGTGTAAACTTAGATATGACACTGCCAAGATGCAACATTTTCACAGTAATTAAGACTGACATCTTAATGGTAATGAAAATACCCTGTGCTGGAGGGAGGCAAGAGAAGGCAGTTGTGATTTGGGGGTATTAAATATTTATCTATTTCACATCCCTTTACTACTAACATTTGCATAATATTTAAATCAACGGAGTCCAATACACCCATCTGGAAATGGGCTAAATCTTTCCATCTCTTCCTCCATTCCCCTCTGAAACTGACTGTTTTAGATAAAATGGAACCGGGATCTGAACCACATGTGGTTTGGAGATTTGCAACACCAAAAGGAGACCAATGAGATTTGCAACAGCAAAAAGACAGCCTCCCCGGCACATCTCTGCTTTCCACATGCCTTCTGAAATTGCATACAAACATTTTCAAAGGTTGTACCTTTTTTGCTTTTGTCTATCTCTCTCCTTCTTTGAGGACGATCCCAAATGCTGACCTTTCTCCAGCTCTTCTCCAGCTGCTTTCAGGACCCTACCCTGAACTGAGGTAGGCAGTTTTGCAATCAAGGGAGCCACTAACCATACGCCTCGACGTTCAGAAGAGCTAAAAGCAGAATCACAAGCTTATTTCATCCAAAATCTCCATTTACTCTTCACATCATTCTCAGCCATTGTAACCAATGCAATGAGGCAGATGATATAGTTTTTCTGGGATAGACAGCATTTGCTGAGCAGCCACAAATGCTACATTCCAAAAATTCCACGATAACACCAATGTTTACTGTTAAACAAAAGTAAAAAGCCAGTAACCTTCAGGTAACATTTCCTGAACATTTCAATTTCAAGGGCAAAAAGCCTTTATAAGTTTCAAAGTTTTCATTTCATTCTATGCGTTATTAACCATTCTGTCAGTTAAAATAATTAAAAAGGTGCTACACAAAAATACCTTAGGAATGTCTTTTTACCATTCTGTCTTGTATTACTTGTGTCAGCATTTCCAACAGAGTTTGGACTGAAGAGGCCTATACCAGAGTTAGAAGAGTTATTGTTTAGATCAGCGGATTGCTGAAACACCTCTATTGTCGCCTTTGCAATATTATCCAACAAGCTGTTCATTTCAGCCACAGAACCAGAACCCTACAGTGAAACATAAGTAAACTAGCATATTCATGGTATGTTTGCTCATGGGCTAGGTTCAAACTTTACATACTTTATTAAATACTTTATAAGTACATTAAAAGAATCAAATACTTACAGGCTCCTTCATGCACTGTTTGATCATTAGCTGGAGCTCCAACCAAGATTGCCTGAGAGTCCACTGATCTAAGTTCTGAATAAAATTAGTAAAATGAAAAATATTTTTGTTAAGTTTATTGTAGAAATTTTTTTAACTCTCTTAACTGGAACAATCAAAGTCATGACACTACAGTAGATTATCACACAGTTCTTTAAAACTTTGGACGCTTTAAGCTTTTCAAAGCAATTCAAGGACCTATCAGCCCAATCGTTATCCCTTTGCATTCTCCCTATCCCCAAAATCAGCTCATCAATATTTTTAACCAGTTCAGATTTTCTGATGTGGCAAGGGTTGTTCATAACAAATTGTACTGTGTTCAGACAAAACTATCAAAAAATGAATTCATTGACACGATAGTTTGTCATAAATGCAGACCAAATCACGTTCAGCATTAAGTCACCTAAATATGATTAAACTATAACCTCGACAGGGTTTGATCATAATTTTCTGATGTGAGAATAAATATGATTTGTCCTTGCCCACACTGGCCAGCATCATGTTAGCTAACTCAATTCTTCACAATGGTATTCAAACATGATACAATTTTCTAGTGAAGACATGTCCAGAGAGAAAGTAGATGGTAAAACAACCCACTAGGCTTGAAAGCACTGTTGTAACAACGTAAAAACAATTCTGTAAAAGTAAAAACATTGTCCTGTAGTTAATATTTTATTGGCTTTAGTACCTCCTACTATTTACATACAGTCATTTAGCTGCAATGGGAGTTTCATATGCAATACATAAAATGAACACCACAAATGTGATGTTGTGAAAGTAATCCACAATATCTAGCCTGGAAGTGGTGATTACATTGCTAAAATCATGCTGTCAGTTATGTTTTCTAGGGGGCTCTGTAAGTGATATTTTCTACTGTCAAATTTTACATAAGAGTAAAAAACAAGAACCTAAGTGAGTGGATAAACAATTTCCATGTCAAATCAATGCCAAAATTAAAGCCACCTCTCAGATAGTGTAGATTATTAATTGAGAGGAGATTATTTTCCTATTGACACACTGGGGCTTTACATAGGTGAAGTAATTTCCATAAGTGTTTTTCATTTATTTTCCCCACATCAATAGGGAAAACAGACCCTCGAGGTAATTCCATTATTAGGATGGGATTTACCACCTGAAGAATGGATAGGGGGTTTGGTCCCTGTCCACTGCCTACCATGCTGACTAATATTGCTTCATTTCCTTTTATTCCCTCATTTGTCTGTATCCAGCCATTGTCTTTTCTTACACCTAGATTATAAGCTCCTTGGGGCAGGGGTGGTCTTTTTGTTTAGTGTTTGTACAGCTCCTAGCACAACGGGGTCCTGGTGGATGACTAGGGCTCCTAGGCATTATGGTAACACAAATAAGAAATAAAGATATTGGGGGATTGGTTGGAGTTCAGGTCTGTGTGTGCAAAATCCTGTGCCTCTGCACTGTCTCAGGTATTCTGTAACAGAGCTGTCAAGCCAGCAATGGCTCCACCCACTGCTGTCCTGGAACCCACCTCAAAGAGAGCACAGAGAATTTTTTTACCTAACAATTAACACAGCCCCAGAATTGATTCACTTTTCATTGGATTCGCTGGTGATTGCTAGGATGGGATGGGAGTGATTAGAGTAGTGCAGCAGGTCCGGTTTCTAGGCGGGAGGCCCCAGAGCTCCATACCATACTCTCACCCCGAGCACCAGCTTTGCAATCCCATTGGCCAGATGAGAGCCGCGCACAGCTGCTTGTGTGCCTCCGCCGAGGAGCCAGACCTGCTGCTGGCCACTTCAGGCACAACATGGTCTACGGTGCCCGGACAGACAGGAAGCCTGACTCTACACTCTGGTTGCACTGCTGACCGGGAGCTGCCAGAGGTAAGTCTGCACCACAATCCTGCACCCCAACTCCCTACCCCAGCCCTGAGACCCCCCCCCAGCCCTGAAACCCTTCCTGCACCCCAAATCACTAATCCCCATCCCTGCCCCAGAGCCTGCACCCTCAGCCCAGAGCACCAACTCCTTCCTGCACCCCGAACCTCCGCCTCAGCCCAGAGCCCATGCTCCCCAACCCGGAGCTCCTTCCACTCCCCAAACTCCTCATCTCCAGTTCCATTGGATTGTGGGCAACAATTTGCTTCAACTGGGTCCCCCACAAAAAAGCTTGAAAACCACGGATCTAAATCACTCAAATTTCTGAATGCCATTAGTGACAGCAGCAACAGAAAAGAGGAATGACACTGAACCGACTGAAAGAGATTCAGAGATAGTTTTGTGATAGTGAGTCTTCAGAACAGATTTCTCTCTCTTTTCTGACCTCTCCAAGATATTTAGAGATCTCAAAAGGCTGCTTACTATTTCTGTAAACTCTTTTCATCTCAAGTCTTTTACTCATTTGAAAACATCTGTCAAAGTTGTGTGTTGCTGTGGATTTCACAGATCTACTGAACTTTAATATTTTTTTAACATCTGTTAAAATCATTAGTTCCCATCTTAAAATCTACACTTGAGAAATCACTGAGTGTAACAAACTTACAAAAGCAAAGAAATTCAAAGCCATGGTTTTGCATTTTAAGTATCTCATTGGATAGTGATGTTACACACTATTGTGGTTTTGAGGTACAAATTTGACCCAGATGGGTGGGTTAAAGACAGATTAAGAGTTTTAACTCTGAAATGCCTCATGTTTTTCCTAGGACCAGTAGCAAGCATTATGTTAAACTTTCCCTCTTGCTGCTTTAAAGTATGATACAATATGTTGACGCAATAGGATAAAACTAGGGTAATCATAGAATGGCTACGTCTAAACTACAGACTTTTGCTGGCATAGCTATGCTGGTCGGTGAAGCAACGTGATCCCTGACAGACAGCTGTGAAAGTAGAAGCCTGTAATGTAGATGCAGCAACACTATGTTTTTACCCATCTAGTTAGTTTCACTTGTTGGCTAGAGTTTTACTATACTGCTTTCAAGTGCAGTTTTGCTGGTATAGCTACACCCACACCAGGAGCTCTCTGCAAGTATAGTATACTTGTATTACTACAATGGTCAAACACTTCTAGGGCTGGTCCTCACTGGGGTGGGGGATCGACTGTAGATACGCAATTTCAGCTACGTTAATAATGTAGCTGAAATCGGCGTATCTACAGCCGACTTACCGGCCGTCCTCACGGCAGCGGCGGCACACTCCCCCGTTGACTCCAGCTTGCGCCTTTCGGCAAGCTGGAGTTATGGAGTCGACGGGGGTGCCGCTGGCAATCGATTTATCGTGTCTTGACGAGACGCGATAAATCTATCGCCATAAGATCGATCTCTCCCTGCGCTAGTGAAGACAAGCCCCTAGACTAGACATGGACTAGGTCTCGAAACTCTAGCCAATATACTCTGTGCTTGTAACAGAGAATGAAATAGTTAAATGGATAAACCTGGATTGGAGACTACACTTGCATAGAAACTTTTGCTGGTCAATAAAAGTACTTGACAGGAAATGCCTATCACCTACAAAAAATAGGGAGAAAAGGAACTCGGCTGTCAGCTCTTCTGCTTTGGGTTGGTGCTGGAGCCTGACACACGATGACATAAGAAGCTCCAGCCCTTCATGAATTTCAGCCCTGAACTGGGAGAGAAATCCCCTCTATTCTCACTTCCCTCACTCTTAGGGAAGAACAGCTAATCAGGGCTGCTGCAGAAAGCAAGAGAGACCCCGTTCCTTCCCATAGGAGCTTAGTGAAAGGGAGGAGGAGACAGATCTCAATATCTCAGAGTGGTTCTGTTCCCCCCTCCACACTCTTCTCCTGTGAATAATGGGTCCAAGTCTCCTCTCTCCTCCTCCTTCCTGCAACACCTAGAAAAGGAAAGGGGCGTGTGTGAAGAGACCGTGAAAGGAGTTACCTGGCCCCAAGGCTGAGAAGGGGGTAAAGAACTCCCAGGCCTGGGAAGAGGCATAAGAGAACCCCATTGCAGCCACTGCCTAGGCCTGGGAGGAAGGATCAAAAAACCCGGAGTTCTACGAGAAGCAGAGGTGGGAGCGGCTGTAGAGGCAGACGTTGGGGCTGGAGGCGTACATAACACTAGTTAATTAAAATTCTGAAGAGAAGTTGGAAGCACTACACAACCAGTCAGTCATCAAGAGATCCCTGCAGACAGGGGGCAAAATCACCACACTCAGATCTGGGAGAGCTGGCATTGGCAACACTAATTGTCTCTCACGGAGGGGAAGAGACAGGCCAAAAATGTAATTTTAAAAAAACCAACCTAATGATTGGACGGGATGAGGGTCTGAATCATTACCTGTGAACCTTTGCGGTTGGTAATACTGGGAATTGAAAGACACCGGCGCTGAACTGGTGGTGCTGCTGAATAAGACTTCAAGAGTTAATATCTTACAGAAGAATTTGGAATACTTTTACATTTTATTACCTGAAGTATGCGCTTGATGTGTTGTCTCTGAGTGTTGTCACTCTCTGTGCATTCCTTAATACCATGAGGGTAACAGATAAGCTGCAGTAGTTTTTGTGCTTGCTTGTTTGAAAGAACAGGATCCAATATAAGATCTTTGTCCGTGCATAACCTCTCAGGCTCTTTCAGGCAGTGCTCTCCCACCCATTCCTGAAAGTAATCAAAAGCTGGATCGATAACGTCAATATAAACACTCATTTTTCACAGATGCAATCACACAAAACAAATTTTCCACATGCAGATATTCACAAGCTAAAAAACTAGTTCCACATACGTCTGAGATACTTGAAATTTCACCTTCATTCAATAATTTATAACCCTTAAAAATACAGTACACTTGACTGTTTTCCAAAATTTGTTTCCTTAAAAACACCAAAAGCAGATTGAAATTAACTGACGCTATCAAATGCTATGCACAAGTTGCACGACCACTTTTTACCAGCCAATTCATGGAGCATCACTGGCATTTCTCAGGTAAGGCCTGCTATTCCAACCACCAAAAGGGTAGGGTGTTTGCGGTTCAACTGGAAAAATAGGGTTAATTAAAAAGGGAGATACTGAAGACTCAAGGCCAAATTCATACCTTTGGTCAAAGCCAAGCAAATACAAGGGAGAATTCAGATTCAAATACCATAAGAAAAAGATTACAGTCCATCCTCAAAGTCTGTTTTGAATTCAAACATATTAAAGCCTCTTACATGACAGATTTTTGACAAAAAGAATGTTGTCTATAAAGAAAAGCTAGAAACACAGTTTTACAAATTACCTGTTGGCAAATAGTTCTTAGCACATATCTAGCATATTCACTTAGACTAGCAGTTTCTATGGAAATAGCTTTTCCGCATTTCAGTATGTGTGAGGTACCCCAGATTTCATCATCATTAAGGTCATCTAATAAACCTCTCATAGTGAAGTCCTCATTCTTCAAAGAGTTAACACCGCTGCTGCCAATTTCAGCATCACCTACACAGCAGAAGCACAGGAGTACAAAAGTGAAAATCTTATTGAAGTCCTGAGATTTTGAATTTGCATATTCAGTTAAGGAAGCATTCAAAGGTATATCCTAGCTGAGAAACAACACAGAAAGTTTGTGCACAGCCAAATTAAAAAGCAGACAACACAAAGAAAAACTGGATATCAGAAGAATACAATTTTTGAAAACATTATTTCCTTATTTTGCTTGAAATATTTTTCATTAAAATTAAATTTACTTTTTCTGAACTAGAAAAAGTTACACAAACCGAACAAAGGAAGAGACTATATTGTTTCCTGTCCCCTGTAAAGAGTATGTGTGTGAGCACAGACTTGATTTGGCTGTAAAATAAGGAAAAGTTGGGTTACTCACCCTTTTAGATGTCCCTTTTTTTCCAAGTCTTCTCTCTTACTCTGATTTATTAACTCTCCATAGATCAAGAGACAAGTTTTGACTGGTGGTCACCTTAGCCCACCTTACTATGAACTTCTTGACAAGAGAGATTTATTTCCCTGGGAATGGAAAAGGGCAATGTATGCTGAAGGAGCCCTGTCAGAAAGGGCAAACATTGAATAACCCATCCGTTCTGCACAAACTTGAGGTCAATACTTAATTTTGGCAGTGGGGAAAGGAGACAAACTAAGCAAAGTGAGATCGTTTGGGCAAGAAGCAGAAGTAAATATTTACATAATGTCCTATGTTGAAATGGCAACTAACAGCCTTTGAAGAGTTTGAAATCTTACATCAAGAGCTCTCTCACAAAGCAAGATGCAACTACTATTTTTAACAATGAGAAATAAGCCCCAAATGTTAAATATAATTTTATAACTGTTGTGGGGCCATCTGAGACCATGCATTATGTAGGAAAAAAATTATGTTTCCAGGTGTTATGTAAGTTGGTGGGTTAATTAACTAATTACCCCTTCTAGAATTTAGCAGAAAACTCTTGTGGACCTTAACTAGTTTGCTATATGCTCTCGCCAGCACGTATGAAACACCACAATTTGATCTAATGAAATCTCAATAACTAATACGGCACAGGAGGGTCAGATGATTCAGCCAGTTAAATCATCTTGATTTAGCCACATGAACAAATATTCCATAAAACATCCCCACCAAGTCAATCGCCATTTAAATCATCATCCAAGCATCCGCCCATCTCTGTTGTCCTTCGTGGTTAAAGTCTCTCCGCTATTCCAGCTCAACTCCTTTAAAACAGGGAAACCATATTTTGCTTGTTGCTTATCTCAACAATGGGATTCTTTTCTTAAAATCTTCCACCATTGCTGCCACTGCCACGGCAAGACCAGTGATCGTAACAAAGAAACTGATAATGTAGACAGAGTTATAAGCAGCATTGGCATTTTTACCACAATCATATCTACCCTTGCTCAAGTCTGCACAACATGGCGCTTAAAATGTCAGCAGCTATTGGTGACCTGTGTATGCTTGTTCTCTCACCACCACCAGTGGGAAGCTGCACCAGTGGCAGCATAGATGGGAAGTTTTAGGAAAAATATGTCCTTATCTCAAGATCTATTTCACCATACAAAATCCTCACTGTCTGTATCATTTCGATGTTGTTCTCCAAGAAGCAGTACACTCAATCTCTCTTTAACGGGATTAAAACCTGTACTTTTTACTCATCAAAATTAGAGGACACATTATGATAGACTGGCTTGTAACTGAACACTGCCTTCTTGTATATAGGCTAGATCACAACCTGCTAATATATCAGTTTATTTGACTGATTGAGCTTTATGAGGCTCTGATTTTTCAACTAATTGCACAGAAGGATTTCAGGACTATTGAAGCCAATATAGTTCCGCACTTGCATGGAGCCTTACCCATGCAGCCCGTTGCAGGATTTGGAACTAGCATTTATGGTAAGAAGGGAGACTTGCCACCAGTCAAGTACTACAGTTATGACTTCTTATGAGAAATAGTTATAAACAGAGTTTCTACATCCAGTTTCTCTCTTTTGAGCATGGAAGGCAAAGGTAGTGCTGGTAAATATCAGAAAATCCCCCTACACACATTTCTAAAATTCTTACGTATTTAACAAAACCATAGCAACATTTTAAAAGCATAATTCTTTATTAATTTTTATTAGAAAAGATCAATGCCATGGCAAACATATATCAAAATCGACTGAAAGCAAGAAAAATAAGAAAAGAATATCTTGGAAAATAGAAATATTGTTAAAAAAAATTCCTCAGAACAAACATGACCCAGAACTAAACCAACAATTAAGGGAATTAATAAGTTAAAACATACATGGCCCTAAGCAAATATATTTGTATAGTATTTGTTTAGTTCTTCTAAGCCAACCCCCCCGCTACAGAAGTCAAGAGGAGTTTGCCTGACTAATGATCTGAGGATCTGGCACATTATAATTAACAGAGATTGGTCAGAAATGGAACACCACCTCAAGCCTGTGGGTCTTGGGTAATACTACTATAGTTCAATCTACAGTGCTTCAACAATAACCTTAACAGAGCAGAAAACAAACAAAACAGGCCTAAAAAACAGACCGAATGACACAAAATAGGACAAAATGTATGTGAATGGATAGTAACAACATGTGAGCCGGAATCTGCCTTCCTTGCACACCATAACCATTACATGGTGTTATGGTTATTAAGCCTAGTATTTGCAATTGCAAATCACATATCAACAAGGGAATCTAATCATACAGATTATATGAGTTATTTATTATACAGAAGGATGTTAAAAAAGTCTACTTTTCTGAATTGAACCCAAAACATTGTAGTAAGATGTGTGAAAAGACTACCCTGAATGTACTCCTACCAGAGTTCACTATACAACTATGTCTTTCTTGGGGAAGAGATTAAATTTTCTAAAACTGATTTCTGCTCCCAAAATTACTTACTTATTAAGCATATAACCCCATTAAGTATAGAGTACCTGATGCTTTCCTCAATAAATTAAGAGCAATTAATTTGAAATATGAGAAGGGATTTTTTAAAAAAAATCAATATTTCATCTTCCAAAATATTATATTTTGAATATTATTAAGGATGGGTTGAGGTGGGACAGTGCTAGGGAAATAGGTTCTCTGATACCATATAGCCTTTAACTGCACAAGTTCCTGCAACAGAGTTTGTATTGCATTGAATCTACAGAATTTGCACTGCAATGCATAATGTAACCTGTGCACTAGTCATTTATCCAAACCTCAGCAATGCAGAAAAAGAAGTCTAATCTAATCACTGCAAACAGCAATAAAGTACAGATGTTAGCCACAAGTATATTTTAACTCCACCTCCATCCACCCCAAATTTAGGTGTATACTAGAGAAGTTATAAAGCTATAGCTATGCCACTTGGGATGTGATTTTTTTAGCCAGTATAGCTATCTTGGTATAAGCCAGTATAACTGCCCCTATACTGGTGAAAGTACTTTTATACCAATAAAACTGTGCCCATACTAGGAATGTTCTGCTGTTTAATTTTACCAGTATAGTTACACTACACTGGCAAAACTTTTGAGCGTAGACCAGCCCATACTTTACAAATCTCCACTTAGGATACACTTTTGTCAGTATAAATATGTTGTGTCAGCAACAGCTTGAAGTATAATGTAACCTGAATTTTTGCTAGTATAGCTTGTTTGCTCAGGAGGGCTGGAATAAGCTAGGATGGCAAAAGCACAGTTTGTTGGAATATGCTGCATCTGCACCAGAAGTGCTTTGACGATACACTGTACCACTATAGCTCTACCAGCGAAGAGATTCTAGTGTACAGCTGGCTTTAGGCTTAAGAATTGACATGAGTGGAGCGACAGTGAGCACTCTGCTCTAGAAGGATTGTTTAATAATGGTTCTTTCAAGACTTCAGAAGTAAGTCCAAACATGGGAATAAGTGAAGCTTAAGAGTTGGATTCAGGATACTCCCCTTAGAAATGTCTTACAACATTTTTAGACTACGTCAAGTTACAATTTACTGTGACTTTTTGACAGAAAATGTGCGCAAGAGTCACACCTGGTTAAAGTCACGTAAGTCGGGGGCTGACTCACCAGAGAAAACTTCTGTCTCTTGACCTGTGGGGGAAAGCTACTCATTGGTGTCAAGGAAGGACAGGAAGAATCCAAATTTGTCTTCAGTCAGATACTTTAATAACTAAGGATCCCCAGTCACAGAAGCATTCTCAAGAAAATGAATTAAACTGATTCCTTTTTTAGTTAAGTCTTAACAAAGCTCTTCACACACACAACTCTCTGAAGAATCTTACCAAGCATCAAAATTGCCTTTAAGACCGCAAACACAGCTCCCACTTCAATGCTGTTGTGAGCAGCGGTTAGAAGGTGGCGGTCACAAGAAGAGCGAATGCCTGGGAATGACTTCCCTAAGAGTGGAGAAAAAGGTATACGTAGCACTGTTATTCTTTACCAGCACAGACTTCTTTATACAAGAACTTTTCTATAATGCATCAATGACTAATTCATGAGGTAAAATACTGTTTTGCTTAAAGCTATAGACCCATCTGTATTTAATTAAAATGAATAGGGGTAAGTAGCAGTAACATGCTAACAACAAAACTAGCTACGGTCATTTAAATCTATGAAAATAAGATTCTGATCCTGCCTTTAATCAAGAACCTTAAAAAAGTGTCCCAAACATACAAGTTTAAATTATTGAATTTTAAGTTATCAAGGCAAGTAAAGTCCATTTTGGTTTCAGCTATACAGGTTTATGAATTTTTCCCCCTCATCCTCTTCCACAACAAAGTCGTTATATAAATCTAACAAAATACATTTAATACAAATTTCTTGTTGTACAGTGCAGGCTGATTCTGCACCACTGAAGTGAGTGGATATTTTTCCGCATTTCAGCGGGAGGAGGACCAGGCTCAAAAATGAAGAAATGAGAAAATGGCAGTTGAACATATAAGCTTTACTATGTCCACTTATGCATATGTTTCAAGAAAGTCTGCATTAGGATCACATAACATTGTACACAATACAATAAAAAACAAAATTGTTTTTGAAGATGCGTATCTTCAGAATTTGAAAGAGGCAAGAGCATTGTAGCAGAAAACGACTTCTACCAGTTTAGTTTCTTCACCAGAATTATACACAACTGTTATATTTAAACTGAACTTTTGTCAAACGTACTATGACAAAGTAAGTTCTAGGTTGACAGGATAACATTTTAATGCGTAAGTATCCATAATCCACTGAGTTCAGCAGTGAAACTGTTTCATCTGCATAACCATTTGGTTTTAAAAGCTGTATTTTTCCAGAGAAGTCAGAAGTATGTGCTGCTGAGCTGCTTAACTATACTTCAGTATGCGAGAATATTTTGACCACATACACACAGTTTAAAACATGAAAATAAAAAATGGAAAGGCAAGCATTGTTCAGCTTCTCAGAGAACATTACTTTCCATGGCAGAATTGTATTCACTGAAATGGTTTGGTTACTTCCTGCCATACCAATCACTCTTTGGCCTCTGCCCCTTTAATCTAATACTGCCTACAATTTTCAAACCCAAGTTTGGAAAAAAGTAATGAAAGTATGATGCAGGAGACCCATGCAGAAGTTCAGAATTCACTTCATTTTTTAAAATGGCAAGAACATGCAGTTTGTCAACTTACCTGTTGCTTGGGGTAACAGGTAGAGCTGGGGTGTTCTAAAGAGATGAAGCAGAAGACGGCATGTCATTCTCGCCCCAGGTTCAGCATCTGGGTCCCCACAAGCTATGGAAAATTTGACATTGACATAAGGCACCTCTCTCAAGGATCTTAGAAATCAAATACAGAATTAACTGGAATATCCACAGAAATAATTCAATAAGACAGAATTTATTTCAAATGCAACTAGAGCATTTTATTTGATGGGAGTCAGCATTTGTAGATTTTTGGAAGGAGAGAGACTAATTAAGCAGAATGAATTGGTGGAGGGAAAAAGCAAGGGGAGCAATGGTCAGACGAGAGTAGAGATGAAGACCTGGATGAAATTATGCAGAGCATTTAAAGTAAAGATCAGTACAAATCTGAAACAGGGGTGAGAAAGAGCTAGTAGCAGGATTCCAAGCATTTTGTGATATGGTCTGATCAGTGGGCAAGGCAGAGGTTTGTAGTGACTGAACTCTGAATAGACTAGAAGAGAGCAAGAGGAGGCCACAGAGAAAGTGATCTCAGTAGTTGAAGCAGGAGCTAGCTAAGATATAGATGAGAATTTTAAGCTGTCGGAGCTGGAAGGGTTAGATTTTTGAAATGCTGTGAAAGAAGAACTAACCTGCTTTGGCAATTGTCTGGATGTGTTGTGTGCAAGAAACGAAGTAGTTATATATCCTATGGCAGGGATCGGCAACGTTGGCACGCAGGACTGCAGGGCAAGCACCCTTAGTGGGCCCTGCCACTTTGTTTATCTGGCGTTTTGACGACCGCGGCTCTCACTGGTCGCGGTTTGCCATCCCGGTTCAATGGGGGCTGTGGGAAGCAGTGTGGTGCTGGCTGTCGCTTCCCACAGCCCCCATTGGACCGGGATGGCAAACCGCGGACAGTGGGAGCTGCAGTTGGCGAAATGCCAGGTAAACAAAACAGCGGGGCCCACTAAGGGTGCTTACCCTGCGTTCCTGCGTGCCAACGTTGCCAATTCCTGTCCTGTGGAGATAGGGGACATGGATAAAAGGGAGAAGGATGGTGTCAAAGAAGTAGAATGCATTTTATATGACCTTTATATCATTTAACAAACACAGATTCTTTGATTCACCCTCACATTAGCACAACTTATGGGACCAGTGTGTTGCAAACATACAGAGAGAGTATCATGGCTGTCACATGCTGCAAAAAGTGGTTTCAGAATGAGTTGTAAAGTTTTGCAATTAACAGAAAGAAAAAAGTTTTAAAAAACAAAACATCACGAAGTTTGCAGTGTCTGGATTGATATTTTCTTACCTGCTGCAAGGAGGGAAGGAAGTGCAACATGCTGAACTACATCCTCCAGAGAAAAACATTGCCGGGCTATCAGTATAGCAATGAAAGTGGCCAGTGAATCATGGAATGAAAGGTCACTCACCTTGAAAGAAAAACAACATTGGAATGCTTTCACATTATGATACACAAATCTTCACTGCTGTGATTAATGACCAAGATATAAAAGCGAACTTGGCTTACCAACGAAGAGTAAAATCATCATAAATAAGCAGCTTCCTTCACTTTTTAATGCACCTCCCAAATATTTTCAAACTTTATAAGTTTTATAAACTTAAATATTGGCAAACATCTATTGATTTAAGTTAATTACAAAATGTACAGATTTTTTCTTCACATATTAATTTTAATTAAATGAATAGGAGACAAAGTGATTTATAAAAGATGCTACAGACGTTATCTTTAAACAGAAATTGGTGGCATACATATTCACTCCTTGGCTGCTAGCACACATCAAAAATCCTAGATTTACACAGCCGACCTTTAACATGCATGGTTAAAGAATAAATCAGCCTTTTAAAGTATCAAGCCAAGTCCTCCACTGATGGAAACTGTCATAATCTCACCGGTTTCACAGGAACTCTGATGATTTACAGCAGCTGAGTTCAGATCAATGAAGTGTATTACACCCTTATGATTAAGTGCCAGCCCAGATTAAGTGCCAGCATGCTATTTAAGAGTGGTACTGTTCGATTCAGGGAAACAGTGATTGAGAAGTAAGATATGCATATAGGTATCTGCCTGTCTCTTTCACAAGGTACTTCTCATAACCAATAGCACTACAGCAGTTCAATGAGAAAAAAATATATTTGAGTAAAAACACAACTCTATATGTAGCCTATATTTTATTTTGAATGAAACAATGAAAATGCAGAACACACAATTCAGGAGTTTCAGAAGATGTTTTGAAAAGATAAACAGATACAGTTCTAAAATTTATTCAACAATATATAGTGTTTAGTACAAGGGTGGGCAAACTCTGGCCCGCACGCCACATCCACCCACGGGACCATCCTGTCCCGCCCCTGAGTTCCTGGCCAGGGAGGCTCCCCACAGTCCCTTCCCCGCTATCCTCCCCTCCACTGGAGCCACGCCGTCACGCGGGCAGTGCTCTGGGGGGCAGGGCTGTATGCTCCTGCAGAGCAGCGTGTCTGGCAGCACGCGAGCCAGACATGCTGCTGAGCAGTATGGTAAGAGGGCTGGGGCCAACAGGTTGTATAAGGGGCAGGGAGACCTGGAGGGCTGTCGGGACAGGGGGTGGTTGGATGGGGTGGAGGTTCAGGGGTGGTGGTCAGGGGACAGGAAACAGGGGTTGATAAGCATGGGAGTCCTAGGGGTCTGTCAGGAGGCGGGGGAGTTGATAGGAGTCAGGAAAGTCAAGGGACGGGGGGGGGGAGTTGGACAGGGGGTGGGGTCCTGGGGGGCAGTTATGGTACAAGGTCTCTGGAGGGGCAGGGTCAGGAGACAAGGAGCACGAGGGGTTGGATGGGTCAGAGATTCTGAGAGGGCCAGTCAGGGAGCAGGAAGTGGGAGGGGTCAGATAGGGGCCAGGGACAGGCTGTTTGAGGAGACACCTCATTCTCTATCCAGACCTCCATTCAATTTTGCAACCCTGACGTGGGCCTCGGGTCAAAAAGTTTGCCCACCCCTGGGTTTAGTACTATGTGATGGATCTTCTAGAGGCAAATCAAGATAGATATGTTTAACTGGTATTTATATTTCAAAATACATTGAACTTACATCCACACTGCAGAGAAGATCATTAAAACCCCACACATGATTTGAAGAACAGCAAAGAGCCTTTAGAACCCCTAACCATTCTGAACTTAGCACTGTGCAGCATGCTGTCAACTCTGCGCAAAGGTTCGCTATGTCATTAATTCTAGAAGACAAGAGAAAACAAGTTAACAGAAGAAAAATGCTCATTAGCAATAAATATTTTGGAGCTAAATAAAAGTGTATGTCAAGACCTATATCTCAGATTTCCTCTAGGGCCGTCCGGTTGTGTTCACCTATTCTTGCTAACTACAACATTTGGTACACGCATTGTGCCCAGTGACTGGCATAAGTCTAATGTGCCGGTGCACAAGGCACTGCATTTTGTAGAGATCTTCCTGTGACACAATGTACCCAGGTCCACACCTTACACCCTGTTGTAATAATCTTGGTTCAATTTAAGACTTTTAAGGTGTCATTTAAAAATTTATCATTTGCTGGTCAATACTTTACTAATAAAATATGTGTAGCTACATTGTATGTGAAGTAATAACATTCTACTATATGGTGTTATTAACACATATTCCAAACTTAGGTTGGCAAACAAGTCAGTCTCAAAGAAAGGGACTCTGCTTAACGCTTAATTTGCATTTAAGCATTAAGCAGAGTAATCAGCTAGGTATGGGAGACAAAGGAAGTTTAAACAGAGAGAAAAACACATCAGAGAATATCCTTCCACACAGACTCTGTCTCCTGAATCTCAGCCAGAAATGCTTTTCAAGAGGGAGACTGACACTATAAAAAGGGGGGACAAACACCCCAAGGCACCTCTCCTCTCTCTTTGCCCTTCAAGTTGCTGCACCTGAAGCAACGGAGGAAGCCTTCACTGGATGCTGGGAGAAGGGGTCCTGACCTAGAGGGTTTGGTCAGTAAGACGTCTGAAAGCATACGCTGAGAAATTTTCTTGAATGTGATATTGTTTAAGTTGGGCACCAGTAGCATTTTAACTTTATTTTCTTGTAACCATTTCTGACTTTTATGCCTCATTACTTGTATTCACTTAAAATCTCTCTCTTTAAACTTGTTTTATTGTTTTATCTAATCCAGTGTGTTTAAATTTAAGTATTTTGGAAACTCCATTTGTTATTTCTATTAAAAAATATAACAGACTTCACATAAACTTGTACTGTCCAGAAGATGAATGGGCAGTATAGGACATACAAATCAGGCGGAGAGAGAGGGAAATCGAAAACTGAGGGTGTATTGGGGTCACTCTGTTGTATAATCAAGGCTGGTCAGAGCCAAGGTGTGGCTGCCTAGATGCAGCACACATGCAGACATAGCTGGGAGAGACTTGTATGCTGGAGGCTGTTTATAGCAGTCCACAGTGGAGGCTACAGCAGCAAAGCATTGTAAAGGGCACCACAGGTTAGAGGGCAGGGGTGACACAGCTACTCACTAGTCTGGACTGTACCCTGGTAAGTTACACCTCCTTTATCAGTTGTCTCCCCGACATGCTTCAATTCCCTCACCTGCTGGCCAACCATGAAAGGTGAATTTAGGGATATAACCCTTCCTGGCTCCACCTCATAGTGACAAGTGCTTTTCTTCCCCATCCAGGTGACACAAGCTGACACTCCTGCAGTGGTAGAATGCGGAGCAGAGCTCCAGCCCCGTCCAAGGTGGCAAATCATCCTCTCAATTATGTATCATATTGTAACAAAAGCTACGTTAAGAAACCACCATATCTTGCACAAGACCCCAAAAATCCTAGGCCACCAGCTATCAACTGTAAGGAAAACCACGCCTCACTGCAATGTAGCAAGAATAATTCTGATTTAGGAGCAAAATAAAGTGTGTCATTGTCACTTTGTGGATTACATATAAATTAAATTAAATTAATTGTGATTCAGTTCAATATTAAGTGCCATGTTGACTGGTTAGAAGAGAAGAAATGTGGGTTACTCACCCTGGAGTTCCTTTTACCCTTCCAGAGAGAAACTCCCTTGGTAACCTTGGGGTGTTGTTCTCATTGACTTAATGAATCATCCCCTTTCCACCACTCCACATTGCCAATACTCCCTCAGTTGCCTAGACTGCCTCAGACTGAGTTTTGGAGGGTAAAATGACAAAATATCAATATGCTCTTTAGGGAGGACGAGCAGGAATAACTACTACCTGAGTGTCACTCAGAAAGGGAAAAAGATTCCTGCTATGAAGCTGTCACGTTACTAAAATTATCTGGAATCATATAGATCATTGGTGCAACTAAGGTCCTGTAGGGGCACCAAATCTTAGGTAAAGGGGGTCATATAAGGTGTCTACGACCAGGTTATGGTCTGCTGATTATGATTATGCTATCTGTATGTGTGTACCTTGTTTGTAGCTAGAGTTATGAAGATTGGCTGTATAGTGTCTGTATTTCAAACTTATGCTTGCTTTTGGGTGAAATCCCAAACAATGCTACTGTTGGCCTGGCCTTCCTGATGGCCCATCATGTTCCAATCAAGCTAACAATGAACTTTGTGGATGCCCGTCCACACCTGAGCTTCCCCAGGAATGTGGCCTAGCTGGTCAGCAACTGAATCTTGGAGAGTCATGTGGCTGAAACCACATGGCTCTGAAACTCCATGTACAACTGGACTCTGAATAGCAAGAAGGAGGCGGTCTCCACCCACAAGTGGAAGTCTATATAAACCTGGGAGAGGGACTCCCATTTTGTCTTCAATCTCCAGTCTCCAGACTCGCTCCTACTTCTGGATGGGACTTTGCTACAAAGGGGCGGTCTGGCCAAAGGATTGATGACCCATTCCTCCAGGGAATGTATTCCAGAGACTCTGATTTGAACCTGCAGTTATTCTACAACTGGTCCAAGCCATTACTGCATGTATTTGATTTCCTTTAACCATTCCTAACCCTCACCTATATCTTTTTCCTTGTATAATAAACCTTTAGATTTTAGATTCTAAAGGATTGGCTACAGCGTGATTTGTGGGTAAGATCTGATTTGTATATTGACCTGGGTCTGGGGTCTGATTCTTTGGAATCGGGGAGAACCATTTTCTTTATTTGGGGTATTGATTTTCATAACCATTTGTCCCCAGGACAGGTGGCTGCTAGTGGTGATACTGGGAAGCTGGAGTGTCTAAGGGAATTGCTTGTGTGACTTGTGGCTAGCCAGTGGGGCGAAACCAAACTCTTTTCTGTTTGGCTGGTTTGGTTTGCCTCTAGGGTGGAGAAACCCTAGCTTTGGGCTGTAATTGCCCCTTTTGAAGCAATTTGTCCTGATCTGACACTCTCAGTGGGTCACACCAGGAACAGCACCATCACAGAATCATAGCTAATAATTCCCTCTCCCTTTCTTAATCCACCAGTCACTTTTCAGTAGCTTTACCAAAGTGAAGGAGGACGAAGGAGAAAGGCTGATGGGTGGAAATGATAGCTATAAGAAATTAGAGAAATAGATATTGCACATTGTATTTCATAATGATTCCAAAATCCAAGATTCTACTTAAATTTTACTCATTATGACACAGTTAACTCTGTTATAGAGTCTCAGACCTTGAGGATAACAGCTTTCAATATTTGAATTAGACAAAGGTCAGAATTAAATCTGAACAAACTTGAACATGGAAAGTTCATCATCAGCCCTTGAATTCTGACTGAATTCTTGATAAAGTGTTCTTAACAGGAGTCAAACCAGAACTTCAGATCTCAACCATTCTGATTTTAAGGGAACTGGAGTTGAAATCCAGATGTAAAATTCAGGTTCATCTCTACCTGCATTATGGGGTTTGAGGAACAGATAATTAAGAAAAAAAAAAGTCCAACAAGGAAATCCAACGCTATTTTTGGATAGAAGGAATAATTTTAACATTTGCCCATTGTTAGAGAAATGGAAAGTAATGGTGACAAAGAAAAACTAAACTTTATGAGGAAGTTGATCTCTAAATGAGGTCCAGACACTGAAGAGCTCTTCAAGGCCATACCAAAATCAAGGATAAAAGGACACAATTATTGTTTGTCATTTGTCATAAAGGACAATAGTAAAGGGAATAATCCCATAGAAGATATTTCTCTTCTGTCCTACAAGAGGTATGCTTGATTCAGAGTGAAATCTCCTAGGACCAAATCTGAGGTGTCAAAGGATAATTTTAATGAGATGGGACAAGCCAATGTTTTGTTCCACAAAATCTAACACTTTTGGCAACTCTTCTTCTTTTAATAAAGTAGTTTGAATTTAATGTGTCCTTCTTGGATGCTGAAACGATCACTGTAACAGTGATCTTTCAATAGCAGTCCTTCAATGTTTTCTCACCTGGAGGATCCCAGACTCTCGGATGGGGCATAAAGGGCAGGGCACACAGAGGAAGATGTCTGTGTGCAGGAGGTTGAAAAGGTGCATGGTACTGGATCTGCTCTTCCAACCCAAATACAAATCTGTGGCTATGGCTAATACAGAGAAGATTCTTTGAAATCCACCTGCTTTCCTTTTTTCCCTCTCACACTGATCCCTACGGTAGCTGAACAATTAAAACAAGAGAGAAGCCATGTCTACATTATGAGCTGAGGTGAGATTCTCCTGCTTGTGTATACATATTGGGGCTCTCTCTCATTGAGCTAACCTAAGTATAAATAGTAGTATGGCCACAGTATCATGGGAGTACAGAATACATGCCCACCGGTTTCAGAAAGGGTGGTACGCAGCATGGCTGAGCCATCCCTCTCCTGCTGCTACCAGTGCTGCTGCAGGTACAATGTTATTTGTACGCACACTAGCAGGATGAGAACTAGCATGAATATGTGTAAACAAGCAGGGGAACCACACCCCTAGCTCTTCGCAAAGACATAGCCAGAGAAAGGGGGAGAGAGAGATGAGGCAAAAATAGAGAGAAACAGGACAGAAAAAAAAAAGGTGGTGGCAAAGTGCCAGGAGAGAGAAGGAAAAGGTCCCCATCATTAACCAGCCTAGTGCAAGGCTGCATCACCAGAAAAGCCTTGGAACCACTATGATAGTCCCTTAAAGCCTTCTCTTCAAGAGCTAGTCATTATCTTGAAAGACTGAGCTAACAGGAACGTCCGTCTATTTTCTTCTCTGCTGTTGCAGGTACTTTCCATTTAGAGACCAGATACCATGGAACAATAGGAACATAGGAAATGCCAGACTGGTTCAGAACCAGGGTCCACCTAGTCTCGTATCCTGTCTCAACATCAGCTGGCACTAGATATTTCAGACAAAAGTACAAGAAGCCCCATAGCAAGCAGCTGTGGGATAATGTGACCCACACGCAGGTCTCATCCTAATCCTTAATAGTTAGAGGATTGTTTCAACTCTGAAGCATGAGATTTTATTTCCCTTCCAAAATTCTTCCTTAATGAATTAGCTATAACAAATCTGGATGTTCTTGTTATCCATTTAAATGTCCAATCCCTCTTTTAAACTTAGTAAGTGCTTGGCCTCAACAGCATAATGTGGCTAGGAGTTCCATAATTCGATTAACTAATAACATAGTTCATCTGGGGAAGGAACTGATCTGGTTCTCAACATTCTTTGACAAATGAGGATATTATCAGTATGTGATTGTGCTGAGATAGCAATCCAGTGTCTGAATCATATACACCTACACCCGCAGTATGCCATTTGTTATTAATCCTTGTAACAT
This sequence comes from Dermatemys mawii, assembly GCA_007922305.1. Lineage (NCBI taxonomy): Eukaryota > Metazoa > Chordata > Testudines > Dermatemydidae > Dermatemys > Dermatemys mawii. The sequence goes on along the minus strand of ML677363.1, from coordinate 20,213,690 downwards.
TATGCAAACCAGTCTGATGCAGTCTAGGTGAAAGGAAATCCACTCAAAAGAATAGTGCAACATTGAAGCAGCTAGATAGAGGAAATCTGTCAATGAAGATAAAATCAAAAGGATACAAAGGGAGCCAAAAAAGAGGAAGGAAGGAAGGAAGGAATACATGCACATAAACAGCCTCAGTTAGCTCTAATAGTATCCCAGATACTTCATTTCACTGCACAACACACACCTATTTCAACTACTTCCATAATTCCATTTCTGAATCAATTTCTCTTACCTTCCTGCATCTTGGTGCCCCATACATACATTCATTAGTGCATTACAGACAAAGCTGTAGCGATTGGCTGCATTGTCATTCAGGATCTTGCCTAGCATTGAGTAGTTGATGCTGTGAGCAGAGGGATTCTCGATAAAATCCAACATGAACTCTGGATCCCATAACAAATTGGAGTTTGAGGGCTGTACGTTGCTGTATATGGTTTGCTTTACCTTTGAACAGGCGCTACTAAGAGTTAAAAACAAGGAGACAACAATATTTTTCACTTCTAGGCTGTTGAAATATTTTTGCAGATTAAAACAAAATGGCTACCAAATATTACTGGCAGAACTAGTAGATATATTGCTAAATCCCAGAAAATCTATCATATTTCCCTAGGAGGCACTGGAGCACACAAGCAGGGTGGTGGGTATCATAGGCTGGCGAGGCTGTGCCTCAGCAAACAGCCAGGCGTGGCCTCACACGTGCTCTGCCCCCAGATACCCTCCTGCTTCCAGCTTGGCCTAGACCCAATCTCCCTGTGGGCTGGCCCCCGCTAGGGCCGCACCGCCCGCTCTCCCAGCACTCCAGGGCTAGGGAAGCAGGCTGGGGGCACTAGCTTGGGGTGGGGGCCAGCAGCTGCAGTGCGGGCCTCTGGCTCCGGGATGGGGGGCAGAAGGGGTGAGGCTTCTGGCAGGGCTATGAGCTAGCCTCTCCCAGTCAGTGGTTCACACTTCACAAGCAAATTCACCCTACTTAGATTACTCTTTTGTACACTGTTTCAGAAAGCTGTGGTGTTTTTACAGAGAGTTGGACAAACCCAGGTAGCACACAGCCAATTTGACTAAAGTTTTCCTGCAATTAATATGAACTGACAAGTTCCCATAGCAGCTTTGTGATATGTTTATTCAAAGCCTGAGCAGCTAGATCAGGCCTGCACAACGCGGAAAGCAGCAAGGGCCATATCACTGCAAAAAAAACCAGCTGCAGGCTGAAAAGCCCCGCCCCCATCCGCTTCCTCCCACCCCACTGCTTGGCTTGCCCCACCACTACTCACGCCCTGCAGGCCGCACAGTGAGCCTGTGCGGGCTGCATGTGGCCCCCGGGCCGCATGTTGTGCAGGCCTGAGCTAGATGAATCAGAGAGCGTTCACCTTTTTCTAGCAAGGATTTCATGTAGTACAACGAGCCTTGCTTACCATCCTTCTACTTCCATACAACTCATCGTTTAGAAGATAAAAAAGCCTGCATGACTTTCACCTGAAAATCTAGCATTTATTTTTTCAATACTAACAAAGCTCCTCTCCTTGAGATAAGTAGCTTACTGTTTCTGAAATGGGGAGCCTTACTCCACATTTCTAATCATTAGTGTGCTGCTTAGAGATTGAAGGCAAGATTATATCTTAAAGACCCAGTTGTATGTTGACAGGCTGAGGCTCACTTTGCAGTAGGATCCTCAGAAAAACTTAGCCAGGATTCCTCCTGGGACTCGGGGAAAGGACACATTGCAGCCTTAGCTCTACTATCCATTAAAAATGCAAGCTGCATGTATTCCTCTTGAGCCTGGCAAGGGTTCTCATTTCACTCTGCCCCTTTATTGAACCCAGTACGGTTGCAATTGCAGCATATAGCAGTGGCTTCAGTCACATTGTGGCTGCCCCTTTCACAAGTGGTGTGGTTAAAAGGGGGGGAAAGCTCATTACATGCCATCCCTCATCCATGCAGCACAAGTTACAGTCTGACCATAATCTAATAAATGCCAAAATCAACTCAAACCTTATTAATATATGTAAAACAGGCTTATGGAACACATTAGCTTCCTGAAAAACAACACAAGTATGGTATGCATTTAGTGCAGAAGGAGGCCATAACCGGACAATTAGGGACTCAGATAGCATTTTCAGAAGCACTGACATCACTTAGTAGACTAAATCTCATTGACTTTCAAATGGCCTTTCCTCTTAGATGCTTTGGAAAATGGGACTGAAATACTTCAGAAATTTTTATACTAAATCTATTCTACAGATTGGAACACAAAATGGAATTCTTCTTTTTCCTAATGGTCACAATGGTAACTATATCTTAACACAATGGATTTGTGAACTGAATTTCTGACCTGTTATGCTGAGGGAGTGGTCAGAAGATCAGACTCAAAAAAAAAAAATGTGAAGAGAGAGTTTTAAAAAAGGAAGTGCAGAAAACCTTAGTAAACAAAAACGTCTGGAAGCCCCAGTAGGCTTCCCTATGTCAACTGTTTAGGATGATACCAGAGAAACCACCTTTAAAGCCTGAAGTCAAGAGAAGGTAAGAGTCAAGTATAAAGTGAATGTTTTCTTAAATACAGCATTTTAATACATTTTGAAATTTATTAAAAGAGGAAACCAATGGAACCTGCAGTGTGGTAGAAAACAGCTGAAAGAGTGATTGGAAGTAGTTAACTAGTGTGTCACACACAGTAAGGCACCTTCAAAGACTAAACTACTATACTGCTAGTGCTTTGTGTGTACTGCTATAGTTAAGGAACTCCCTGTATTTCTTTATAAATTACCAGTCTTCAGAGGGTTTGTATTTTAAATCAGTCATTTTTAATTAACTGGACAGGAAAATCTGTCACACTAGTGCTGGGTGCAGATGCAGTTAGAACTCCCATGTTATTAGCATGCCATATTTAAATATTATTATAGAACACCAATAAAATAGATTTTGTTTGTGGGATTTTTTTTGGCAGAGGGGGTGTGCTTTGATTTTTTTGTTGCCATTTTATATGCTTTATTAAGCTGTAGCTTTTGGAGTTGAAAAACATGGGGACGGGGTTAGCAGTACAATAAACGTGTTGTTTGTTTTATTTAGACACATCTGTAGTTAAGAAGCTACCCTATATTTCCTAATTTTTTACTAAGCAACATTGTAGCAATACTGGTCACGTGAATTTATAAGTCCATTTACAACATGTGCAGGTTCTCTTACTGAGAACTCCCCCAATAACTATGCAATGCAAACCTCAAACATGAAACATGCAGATCAAAACCACAAGGATAAATGGGGAAAAAATGTGAGTCAGCTGGTTTGTAACTTTCACAATAAGCAAGAGCACAGATAAAAGGTCTTTTTCAAAATAGCCAAAAATACTGACTTTGGGTTTTCTAAAGTAAGATTCCAGTTTAGAACAGGGAACTGAAAGTTTACTATGTAGCACCTTGCAAACCACTCACACTTTTTGATGTCCCTCTACCTATTTATAATGAAAGATTTAGTAAGCAGAGTACTGTAGTGGTGTCAGCTAAGCCTTCATTATTTTCAGTGACCGTGTAGTTATTTCAGCAGATTTACAGTACTAGTACATTATGGAGGATCTTAAATTAATGAAAACTAAATTGCATTTTTACAGAATTAAACTAGTTTGCTAGCATTATCTCTATCCTGTATGCTTGCATGAGCACGTACACAGTTACTCACATAGATCCCTCCTGCACTGAGCTTTGTGCAGGGGGATCTGTGTACCCACATGGAGCTCCACTGACTTCAATGGGGTGTCAGTGTGCTCAGAGGTACGTCTGCTGCGCTGAGCACTCAAGCAGTATCAGGACCTGTTTCAAACCTGAAACAGTCTGTGTAGGCAAAATGGTTCACAACTAGGGCAATGGAAAAGTAGCATGTAGAAAAGCTAGGCTGACCAGACAGCAACTGTGAAAAATCAGGATGGCGGTAGTGGGTAATAGAAGCCTATAAAAGAAAAAGACCGAAAAATCGGTACTGTTCCTATAAAATCGGGACATTTGGTCACCCTAAGAAAAGGTGCATTTTTAAGAGCAGATAAATTGAATTAAAAGTTCATTAATACAATACAGAAAGGCAGCGTCTCCTTGTTAATAGTTTCTACAGTTAAATTTAAGTTTGTAACATCTTTGTGCTACTAACCTGAAAAGGTCCCCAAATTTGCTTCTCAGGTGGCTACATGACACGTAGAGATCGTAGAGATAAGCTAAAATACATCTTTCGGGGGAAGAACATTCTGATGGATTAACAACATGCTTGACAACACCACATAATCTGGAAAAAAAAAATCAGATTAAATTCCAACTCTGATTTTTGAAAACTTATTTACTGCTCATTTCACCTTGAATTGTATCTTGCAATGTGTTAACTTATTGCCTGAACAACCTGTTCCACCTTGCATTTCGCTGTGAATCTCTGAGTACTTTTCCCAGACCTGAGGAATAGCTCTGCATGAACTTGAAAGCTTGCCTTCTCTCACCAAGCAAATTTGGTCCAATAAAAGATATTACCTCACCCACCTTCTCTTTTTTCAATATTATGAAATTAACATACCCATGCCAATAACTAGACCAGGAATCGGCAACCTTTCAGAAGTGGTGTGCCAAGTCTTCATTTATTCACTCTTAAATTAAGATTTCACGTGCCAGTAATATATTTTAATGTTTTTAAAAGGTCTCTTTCTATAAGTTTATAATATATAACTAAACTATTGTTGTATGTAAAGTAAATAAGGTTTTTAAAATGTTTAAGAAGCTTCATTTAAAATTAAATTAAAATGCAGAGCCCCCAGACCAGTGGCCAGGCCCCGGACAGTGTGAGTGACACTGAAAATCAGCTAGTGTGCTGCCTTCGGCATGTGTGCCGTAGGTTGCCTACCCCTGAACCAGACAATGGTCTATATCCATAGAAAAGTCAAAGTGAATGCATTCTCAATAGGTATAAAGGGTTTCATTTGAAGCCTACTGTCACAATTTTAAAATGAAAAATAGTTAAGTGTAAATAGTATTTTACACATATGGGCCACATTCCTGCAGCGAATTACAAACAAGGGGATTCCTACTGACATCAAGAGGGCTCCACACAGGCCACAGGGGTCTGCTCATTGCACAATCAGGGGCATGGAAAACGGACAAAAGATTTACAGCCCTGTTCCTTAATAATAATTACTAACCTTGCACAGCATAATCTTAATGTGCACAAAGAAAGACTAAATATTTTAACTGGGCTTTGCGCCAATGGAATTCAGTTTTCAGCTAATATCACTGTAACAGTACATGGAAGCATACTTTTTATAGGTTATTTGGCACTCCCAGTGTCTACAGTGATTGTCAATAAACCACTGTTGATGAAGGAAGACCACAGTATCCTCTGCATCAATGATTTTATACCAGGACAGTTACCTACTGTACACCCTTTTTTGTTGCACTTGAGAGGCCAGCGTGTTCTACGCCTATCTGTCATTATTTACAGTGAACGCTTTTTGGGGTAGGGACTGTCCTGTATGATATTTGTACAGTATCCAACACAGTGGAGCACTTGGGAACTTATTGAAACACAAAGCAAAAACAACAACAGTATGTTACCTTTGAGTGAACCATTCTGTAACTACCTAGAGCTAACAGGACAGACAACCATTTCAGATCTTAAAGAATATTTAAAACCAGTTTACTAAATCAGTGCAAAAATCTGCAGAGAAACTATTGCGTTGTGTATAAATCATTTACAAAATGTAGTTAAACTGACGTAAAATCCTTATTTCAGTGTAAAAGTAGGTAATATCAAGTTAGCTTAAGTCAATTTCTCAATGACTTAAGCTTAATTGAAATAAACTATTCAAACTGAATTTTTGCACTAAGTTAAACAGTTTTTGAATGATTTATATGCAAAGCAGTGTATATAGCTGACATCTATTTGAATATATTATTAGTTGAATTATGCATATCATAAACAAACGTAGAAAAAATACAGTAGCTACAAACCCTTCAAAAACTTGTGCAGTCTGCTCTGGATTTAAAATTAGGCAGGCATGGTAACGCCGTAAAACAGCAACAATGCATACACATAATCCTGTTGTGTAACTTCCTGCCAGGCTGGATGACTTCAGCAGTAGTTCTGCTTCCACAACGCTCAGTTCATTTAACAGCTAAAGTATAAGATAAATACTGAACTGAATATCCTTTTCCAAATTAAGCTATACAAAATTAAAAGGAAATAGATACTGAAACATCGCACAACAACATGCTAAAATTCATTGTTATTTAATAAATCAAGTAAGCAAGTACTGAAACAGGACAACACACACACACAAAGAATATTTCTTCACAGCTCTAGAAAGTTTCTTGTGTCCAGACAACTGTTGCAGAAGACAGAAGTGCTTTAGATTAAAATAGCCATTGAAACCATATTAAATAAGACATTCTGGACTAAGATGTTCTGGAAGTGCTATTTTTCAAAAACTACAGCACATTTTAAAGACAATTGGAATACATTCTCCAATTATTAAGAAAAAATAAAAGTACAGATGCAAACAGGTTCTTATATAGCCGGTCTGATCCATAGATATCCAAGGACTGCAAAAGGGAAGTTAAGTTTTGGCACCTCCATTTTACAGGTAGGGGAATTGAAGTATGTGTAGGTTAAGTGATTTGCACAAAGTCACACAGCACCAAATCTAGAAGAATCCAGATCTCCTAACTCCCAGGACAGTGTCCTAATCATGAGACACATGCCAGTCAGATACATATTTAATATCAAGGTATAATTTCATATTTATAATGTGAGGGGGGGAAATCTACTCTAACACCACAGAATCTTTATTTGTAGAGCACATGACTCTGCATGTGACTTTGTTAAACAAACTACAAGCCTACTTGTTAGGCACCTACCATTGGTGGAAATGTCACATTTTAGCTTTGTCTTGACACACATAAGAACAAAGTAATTGTTTTGTTACCTGTATAGCAAAGTCAATAAGCCCATTGATATTGAGTGCTGGCTCCATAAGATCAAAGATAAGCTGTATGTGGTGAGCCAAAGGAAGATGGTATGATGTACCTGAAGCAAAGCTAGTTATTTGTTCTAGAACATTACTAGAGATCTGTGAAAATGAAAAACATCTGTGTATTAAAACATTATAACAACTAAGTAATTCTTTTCCTAAATATTAACACTTCTAACATCAATTTAGGCAAGTGATTTTCGATAATTGTTTACTAAAGCATCAGATAATAAAAGCACCTTACAACATGTCAATGCTCTAGTAACTGATAATTGAGGAAAAGTTTTTTATTTACTGGTTTACTACAATGTATATTAAATTCTGACTTAGTTTTGTGTTCTATGCCAGCAAAAACAAGACAAAAATTGTGTTAATTTACTTTGTGGCCTAAATGGGTCAACTTAGTCTTAATTTTTGCAATTTTATTATTTATGAGATGTTTTAAAAATGTAATTTGAAATTAAGAGTAGTGTTGAATCCATGTGTTTTAATTTTTAGAAATTCGGATGATTTTAAAATTCATACTTATTTTGTTGATCATTATGATTAATTGCTAGGATACTATACTAACAAAAACCAATCACAAAACATGTATAGAAAAATAATTCAAAAAACTTGACTCAAAAATGTGCTATAAAAAGTTTTTAAATCTATTGAATTTATAACCACTTTTCTTTTATGATTTGTTTTTGGTGCCAATCTAAAAATATATTTAAAGGAAATATTCCTGGCATTAATGATATTTTATATAATTAGCATTAATAACTTTCAACATTTAGTAATAAAGTGATGTTGACAAACTAGCTTGTTTTGAATGGAAACAAATTTGCAGTTCTTGATGAAAGACTCTCTGTGGAAAGCACACATGTAATTTAAAACAATTCACACATTATTTGTGTTTTGTAGTTATTTACTAAAGTAGCTTTGATAGCAGAAGCAAAAATAAGCTAAAAAAATCTTTAAATTCTTTAAAAAAATTAAAACAAATGAAGATTTAATCTCCCTTTCTCTAGCTCTCATATTAAACAGAAACATGGAAAAGATTTCACCATCTTTTATGAAAAAAGTTAATGATAATTTGCACCCTAGGCCAATGAGTGGCGTACTGCACAAAACTGATGATCTGAAAAGAAGCATTTAATTTAGTAATGAGCAATAAATACATCGCAGTCAATTAATAATCTATGCATAGAGATTGCTGAATATTATAGCGATAGTTCAAAGTATTTCATATGTACTGTACAATATTCGTGACATTAATAATAGCTTTGTTAACATCTTGCCAATACAAAATAAACAATTTGGAGAAGGTATTTAAAATACTGAGGGCAGCATTTCACGGCCTTTAAAGTACTAGTGCATTAAAAATTAATACTATGTATGGATCAGAGTTTTTTATTATAGAGTTTTCTTCCTACTTGATATGTCAACAGCCCAACTTAAATGACTACAATATTATGCAAAGGGAGTACCTGAGATGTCACCTGATGTTGATCAAAATAGGACAGTTGCTGCAGTTTTGTGAACACAGTCTCCAGAGTTGGAAATGCTTCTTGTTTGTTCTTTCTGGCTTTTTGCCCTTCATCACCAACTTAACAGACAAAACATTATTTTGGTCATTTTATATTTAACAGAGCCCATGTACTTTTGCATTTTTACAGCTTCAAAGAAACTAAAAAAAAATGTAAATGCTTAGTTCTGTGTGACCACATAAAATACTGATCACATCAGTTTTCCACTGAACTTACCAAAAAAACATTTCACAGCATATAACATGCTGCAACTTCGGGGGAAAACATTTTAAAGTCATTCAAATGTTTAAAAAAAAAAAAAAAAAAAAAAAGACATTTAGCAAGGACCAAAAATATTTAAACAATTTTGCTAAACTGGTAGTAAACATATCTTTCCAGGCTGATATATTGTATTCCAGATTTCAGCCTGAACATAATTTTTACAGCCAAGTTATTAATATGGATAGAGACACATATAGTTAAATGACTAACTGTACTGGTGCAGTTATAAGGCAGATCTAGTCTAGGTATTTCATGCTGTAGGTGTAGTATCAGTATCTGATTGATTGATTATGAAGGAAAGAAAGTAATCATATTATAAATTTGCCTGGGTCTAGCCAGAACTTTTTCTACACAGTTCCTACATTATGCATTACAGACGCTGGAAAGCTCAATATTTACCCTCCGTTTCAGTAGTACTTTTCTTATTCAGGATTTTCAGGATATCTTTGGTAATCTTCTTCAGTTGATGTCTTGCGTCATCACGCTCTTTGCCAACACCATAAAGAAGAATCATGCGCTGGTTACATTCATGACTAGAAGATTCATCCTGAGAAACAAGCAAAGCAAGGAAATTGAGCAACTTTCATTTTCTCTTGCTGATTGCTATTAAGGAATAAGAAAAGACAATTAATTATCTTTCCAACAGTAAGTACAACCTGGACTTACTTACATGGCAAAGTTAACCTGTGCTAAGTTTGGAACTGCCAGGTGTACAGCACTTTCGAAACTCAAATCACAAACTCAGATGCATAAATTATTAAATATGAATTTGGCAGTATTCACTTTAGCCCTTGCCAGTTCTCTATATTCACCTTCTCCCATACTGAATAGCAGAGATCTCAAAAGCAAAAACAAGTCCTAATGAACCTGTGACCCAAGGACCTATTGATGCCAACTGGCAAATGGCACAAGGATCCCCTGGATTCACCAAAAGGGATCATGTAAGGTCTCTACAGAAAGTGTGTCACATGGGTCATCAAAATCATTGTGAGATATATGTATAGATAATACATGAGTAGTTATGTGTATATATATGCTCAAAATTACCTTCTATAGGCCTTGTGGTTAAAGGCAGGTCACTCAAAAGGAGCATGCTTTGAGATAAACTTCTCCAGACAGAAAGTGGGAGACATTTATCTTCCTAGTGGACCATTATGTATTGTGTGTCTTACAATGGAAGTCTATTAGCATATCAAAATGCTAATGAACAGCTTGTGGAGACTTCAGAGGAAATGAACAGGAAGAGGTAAACAGAAGGAGCTTGAGGGGCATCCTGTTTTCAGGTGAAGATCAAAGGTCTGAGATGCAGAAGACACCCTGGCATCCTTCAATATGTGAAGATAAGCTGCTAGCAGGCTTGCAATTTTGTAAGGAGGCTATCAGATAGCCTACCTGAAAATGCTGGGAAAAGTATTTGGAATAAGCTAACTTGTAGGAGATAAAGGAATGCCTTGTGAGTTAAGTTTAGGCTTAGAAAGAATGCTATGATTTTATTTGTAACTACTTGCTTCCAATATTTTTACTTTCCATACTTTCCATGTATGTATGTATGTATGTATATATATATGTGCATGCACGCACACACTATATATGAAATTGAGTGGTGATCCTGATTCTTGTAACATGATGGAGCTACGATCATGTGTAAGTAGTTTCTTGGCTTATCAAAGGCCGTGATCAAGTGGCTTGGTGCTTTTAGTCTTTTGGCCTCGAGATGAAAACTTTGTCTGTCTCCCTTGGACCATGAAGTAAAAACATTATTCATTTGGGAGCAATGAATTTGAGACTTATTTTCGTGTTCAGTGGATTGGAGGCTGAACACTCCAGAGGGATCCTCAGAGGTTGAGGTGTGTCTACTGCTAACTTGTGGAAAGAGAGCAAATCCTATGGAGGCCTGGAAGGCAGTGCTTCTGTGGCCAGAGGCTGGTGGCATTAGGGATATGATCCATAGCAAGCCCAGACAAGACTTCTTCATGCTAAGTGCAGGTGGTAGTGAAGTGCCTCACGACCCTGGGAACCACAGGGAAGCATCAGAGTATTTGTGCCTCCTCAGTAACACTTGGTCAGCATCTGGACAAATTTTGGACTGGCGCCTGTGCCACAAACTCCTACAATCACCCTGTAAGTAGATTCTCCACCATGCCCCACTGTTTTATATCAGTCAGGGCTGCAGTGAGCAATACTAATACAGATATTTCCCATCTGCATTGAGATAACAAAGATAAAAGATTTGAGCTTCCTTTCCAGAAACCAGCACAAATATAGTACTAATAGCCATTGGTACAACTGAAAAACCACATAAGTCCAGTGATAAATCAGTGCAATAAGACTTTCTCCTTTAAGCTACAATACAGTCTATAGAAAGTACATTTGCTTTAGGATCCTCTCCAAAAAATCTAACAGGAGTTTACAGGAATACTCTATTAGTGCATTTTAGAGGAAATGCCATTTGAAACAGGAAAAGACCTTGATGGGCAATGTTCCAAAGAAAGAATCTGATTAAAGAAGCAGCACGAGCGAAAGGAAAGCACACAAGCCCGGAAAAGAACTCTAGTTCTCCCACTTATTTGCTCCACGGTTGCAGGCATGTTACTGCATCTCTTTTAGCCTCAGTTCTCCCAACCATAAAAAAAGGGGATACATTGACTTTCCTACCACATAGGGTACTGTGCGTGTTGTCATTTGTACAGTGTGATGAAGTGAAGTACTCAGAGAAAATTATATGATCAATCATTGAAATACACACAAAGCAGATGTGTTCATTCTATGTAGACATTCTTCATTAATAAGAATGGCCTGGTCTGTTTCAAATGCATCCTACAACAAAATGTCTTAAAAGCAGCATTTCAACAGATGTTTAGCAGTCTGGTTCAATATCACCACCCATCATATTCAGTACTGTGCTGGAATTACTTTTCCCTCATTATTCAAAGCTGGATAGTGTTCATACAATACACACTTTACTTGGACTGTCATTTGCTTTTTTTATGAATGATTTAATATGCTTTCATAGAAGCATTTTGTTAAATACACAGATCAGTCAATCAGTTCTCACCATAGTGATTTCAAGTAAGATAAGGTGAAATAACAGTTTTTCAAAATGAAAGATCTATCTAAAGCCCAACACCCTGTGGGTGATAGTGGGTAAGAGACCTTCAGGATTCTGGGACCAATATATATAGAATATGTCTACACAAGCTGCCATTCACACCCTGGCTGCAATGTGCCCACAGGGGCTACATTAGCTACAAATATATATCTTAGCATGTTTCCTAGGCAAACCAGTGACAACTTCTTTTTGCTATCAGTGAAAAATGTACATGGTAGAGAAAAGTTGAGAGAAAGACGAAACATCAACTTCTTCTCCACACATTTCAGCTCTGAAACAAAACTTATGTGAAGGAAGTCAGTGGTGAACTTACTGTTCATTGGATTCTGCAGATATTTATTCACTGAATCCACATTGTACATGTCAGAGAAAGAAAATAATACTGAATGCACAGCCCGTAAGCCTCCATGACATTTCACTCTAATCACTGACCACTCCAGAATTTTGTTTTAGAAACTCGGAGAAGCGAATCAGACTCCTTACAAAAATTAAAGAAAATCTAAATCATTTAGGATTTTATAGGACTGTCACAGCCTGGGTCAAGTGCCCATATCTGGGCACTCATCAAGTTGTTGGATTTAGATCAACAGGCTGGGGACTGTACTCTTTTATGCTCCCCTTTGATCTGAGCAGACTCAAAGCACTATCTTCTTCTTCAACCTGCCTGAGTAAGAATGCCACAGATTGACGTCCGAGACCCTCTGGTTTATTAATTCCAATCTGTATTTGAACCACACACACCTTGCAATTACAATCACTATTAAAGTAGGAAACAGCAGACATGCAGAAAAAAGACAATGGCCAGTTATCGTCTTCTGGGATTCAGAAAGATTATGGAGGTGACAAAGAGTCCTGTGGCACCTTAAAGACTAACTAAAGTATTAGAGCATAAGCTTTCGTGGCCTAATACCCACTTCGTCGGATGCATGCAGTGGAAGTATCCAGGGGCAGGTGAGATTGATTATGATGGATTTTTCCTATGGAGCTCCAACTACCCCTAATAATTCACCACATTTTATACATATGTAAATTACATATTCATGAATACTCTTCAAATCACCATTAAGAATTATGTATATTGTGTGTCCTATGCAACTCATTGCAATACGTATACCTAAACTTCAATTGGCTTGATTTTGTTGTCCTTAGTATTTTCATGTTATTCCTCTTTCCTAATTGATTTATTACAGACCATGCACTCATGATACATGCTTGATCAGACCACTTTTATCCTTCATGTGATTTACAGACTTGTTTTTCTCTAATTGGCTTTTGACAGTACATTTTGTGTATCCATTATTCTCCAGTTAAAGCACCTGGTCAAAATAGCATCTTTGTCCGATACAGCAGCAGCTGTAAGCAAGTTTATTTAATAATAAAGTCACTAAGGCAACAATCATGTCAAAACTAGGCCAAAGCCAGCCAATCAATATAATTATCCAAACCTATTCATTTAGAAACAACTCATGTCAATTCCCAATAGCCGGTAGGCCTACTCCCTAGGCATAGGCACTCTGTCTGGCATCCCACTTGGGAGTCAAGCCACACAGTCCAACTGCCCTAAATGTCAAGCCCAATGCTGAATCCATCCCCACAAAGGCTACCCAGTAGCACACTTTCCCAGAGCTCCAACCTTGTGGGCACTCTGATTTAGAGTTACAGCTTCATGGCCAATGATAATAAAAGTAAATTAACGTACCTTGAAAAAAGATTTCTAAAGCAATCATTCTTTCCTTTATACAACACGAGAGAGACAGACCTGTGCAAAATAAGGAACAGCTATACACAACTCTCCAGCTCAATTTCCTTACCACTCCTGAGCATTTTGGGGATTTGGTCAGAGTCCTCTAGGAAATCCAAGGTCCTTCCTCTCTCCTGGAACAACTTTGCCTTCTAGTTCTGGTCTCCTCTCAAACAGCTAGAGAGAGAGACTTCTTTTTATAGACTTCCAGTCACCTGGTCAAAACTCTGACAGGTGATCAAAGTTCCCTGTTAGATGCAGTGGTGTTTGATCACCAAACACTCAGAGTCAACGTTTGAAAAACTGCTTTGACCTGGGCAGTAGCTGTCTCTTTGTACAAGGATGCTTCCATTTGAATGGACAACAATCAAGACCTAAAGAACTTTCACTGTAAGTCTCTGCTAGATGCAAAAATTTCTTCTGACACCTCTTGTGTGTTCCAGCTCAACATGGAGACTATAGAGCCATGGTGAAGTCACAGAACAGATTTATACTCAAAACGGTGCTCAGAAAACAAACTGGAGTTTGTAGTTGATATAGATATAGAGAGAGTTCATAATATCAAACAGAATTCATAGCTTGTAAGTAGACAGATTCCCAGGGTGACCAGATATCCCGATTTTATAGGGCTTTTTCTTATGCCTGTTTCTATTACCCCCACTCCCTCTCCTGATTTTTCACACTTACTGTCTGGTCACCCTAGGCTCCTCAAAACTGTTCCAAAGGCGTGTTTAACTTGTTTCCCACAAACTTGTATTTTTATTGTTTTTCAAAATCTGAATTTATTAATCGTAATCTTCAGCGGCTATATAGCAAAATGCTGAGCCATACCATAGTGTCATTTACGTTACTACTATACAAATCAATTTTTAACTGAGGGAAAATTACATTTTGTTCATTCTTAAAGTTTCAAAATGTAAATTTATTTAATAAGCAGAAATGGAATGGGAAAATTATATGAAATATTTTGAAATCTACTTAAAAGACTAGTACATTGTACAGTAATATAATTTTCTGCTCAACAGTAATAAATCACCACTTCATCTTCTGTTAAACACAATCAAATGTTTTCTAAGCAAAAAAATACAATCTGGAACATCTTTCGTAATAATAGATATGTTACCACGAGGCAGAAAGATATTGATCATATTATTCTGAACTTTTCAGGAGTTGCACAAAGTAACAACTATATAAAAGCTTTTAAAAAACATGATGTGTAGCTTTCACAAAGTATTTCATTGGATTGAAAGCAGAAGGCTAATGTCTCTATTTTTTTTAACCAAGTCTCTTTTCCCCCTTTTACAGGAATTAAAAGAAGCAGCATCGAGGCTGACACCTGGAATTTGAAACTGTCTGCACAGCTAAGACACACAAGTTTCACACTGGAGAGCAGAGCGTCTTTCTAAGTACTAAGGCTGGGATGTGCAGCTTCCTTCTCTCTCACTCACATTCTCTCTCTGTTGATATGAAGGATTTTTACTGAAGTAAGCTACTAAACTGATGCTACCTTCCGAGTCTCAAGCTTAGAAAAAGGAAAGAAAACCAGAGGGGAAAAGGAACAGCAAATGATGATCTGCCAGCAATATTAACTTCCTATCACAGGAAAGACCTAATATTTCAGTATTTTTCTACGGTTATAAGGTAATTTTCTTTCTCAACATATTCTTTTCTGTTTCCTCAAGCTTATGTAATAGCCATTTAATTACAACTGATATGTGCAGCTAAAAATATATTTACATTTTAAAATACATGTGTTTCATAAATTCCTGTCATACAATCATTTACAGTTGGAAATACAAGTGAGCACCTTTTAATAATGAAGGTATCAAAGAGATGTACATATCATCTGATAACTCAGAGCATCTAAAGCAGGGGTAGGCAACCTATGGCATGGGTGCCGAAGGCGGCACGGGAGCTGATTTTCAGTGGCACTCACATTGACCGGGTCCTGAAGCATTGGTCTGGGGGGGGCTCTGCATTTATTTTAAATGAAGATTCTTAAATATTTTAAAAACCTTATTTACTTTATATACAACAAATGGTTTAGTTATATATTAAAGACTTATAGAAAGAGACCTTCTAAAAATGTTAAAATGTATTACTGGCACGCAAAACTTTGAATTAGAGTAAATAAATGAAGACTCAGCACACCACTTCTGAAAGGTTGCCGACCCCTGATCTAAAGTTATTTATAAACCCCCCACTCCCACTGGGATAATACTGAAGTATAGTGATTTTTATGACTGCATCACTGAAGGGCTTGAAGTTAAAACTTAGCTCTTGCAATCTTCTTTATATGGTTTTTCACCCTTCTATCCATATATCTTTGGATTACATAGTAGACCATTTAGATCATACTTTTGTACTAATTGCTGGGAAATCCAATGTTCTTACTTTTGTAAACAACGGGTAAACAAACTACAGAAACAAACCAGCACTTTGTTAATTTATTTGACAAGTGGACTTCAATTCTGAATGATAACAGTTCATAGTACATTACTAAATATTGTGAAGTTTGAACAGACTTAGCATGAGTCCATGCTACAGGACACTGCCAACACAGCTTAATCTTTGCATAAAAGTGGGGAGAGACTGCCATTTGCACATATTATGAAGTACACACTTTATCAACAAGCAAATTAGTGAGGTTCTATTTTTTTCTCATGGACATAGATCACAGATGTTCTTGTTTTTGACAATAAGATAATATGCAATTTTGAAAATAAAGTTGCATTATATTCAGTTATTTGAAAGAATCTGTTGATAAATATTTTGAAATCTCAAACTACGTTTTGTTTACTTTTTGTTTGTTTATAACATGTTATTAGTTGTAATTAAAGCAAATGATTCAGAGCAGCATCTCTCATCCTACATCCTATCTGACCATTCTTCCCTTTTGGAACAGCAAAACTATTTGGGTCTCCTTACAAAGACTAAGGAAAGCAATGTACAATTAATAAGTAGTAAATAATCGTAATACTACTTTACAGTTTTGTAGCATTTCGCATTTCTGGATCTCAAAGCACTTTAATATGCTTGGCTTTTTGATCTTAAATATCAACAGCTGGGTGTCAACTCCAGAGACTAATGAACTAGTTGTGCCATCAGCATGGCTTTCACATTTAAAGTCTGAGATAGTTGGTCCTTGGTCACATGCAAAGTATGACATCAGTTGGTGTTTGTGGGTAAGGAAGGGATTATTCATAATGGTGGATCTGGCATGCTTTATGCAGTTTGTGCTGTCCTGTGGGATCACTGCTGGAGGAGCCGGACCAGTTTACTTTAAGAAGCTTTTGGTCCGATATCTGGCTGGGGATCACCGACCATGCCGTTCTCAAAAAGCTGCTGAGCAGTGCCTCGAGATTTTCATTTCATGTTATTGCGACAACTGGAAGGCAGGACAGGAGTCCCTGGCAGTGTAGTGTCTTCATGCTTTGTCCCAAAACCCGGGGACAGAGTTTGGTACTTGAGATGGAGCAGCGACAGTATGCGGGGAGGCAAATCTTGTAGTACACAGGTTCAAAGCCTATGTCTGCCTCCATGCGAGACCTCGTCTCCCTCAGAAAATGGACTGTTAGGGGACTTGCAGTTTGGGTACCACACCTCCTGGTGCCGAAAGGTTAGAAGCCCACAGCAGTAATAGGTGACTTCAAGGATTTATGAGGGATTTTAAACAGATTTCCTGACTGTGGGGACCATGCAGCATCAAAACATTTTCCTACAATTTTTCCTCCTCTCAAGCACTGCAGCTCAGCAGTTGGTGTGAGAGTTGGAGGGTGCCTCAGTGCGTTAGCCAGTTAATTGGCCAGATAGAGGATTGAGGACAGGAAGCAGCTCTAGAGATGCCTCCTGCCTCAGCTCACAGCTGGAGTCCCCTCCTACCTTCTTGGTGAAGCTGATGGCGGAAGGTAGAATCCGAAGCCAGTCTACAGGGACAAATCTGGGGCAGAACTCATCCTCCCCTACCCACTCCCATCCATGGGTGGCAGCAGCCAGGAGGAGAGAGGATCCAGAAGTTCCTCCTCCTTCCCTTCCTCCCACCCTCCCTCCCGCTGCACTCAGAATGGGAAAGTCTCTAGAGGCTGCAGCATGACTAAGGAGAGAGACATGTCAGCACTTAGGAAGACAGGGAGGAATGACCTTTAGAAAAGGCACAAAGTGAGGACAAGAGACAGTACTGAGAGAGATGAGCAGCAGATGGAGAGACATCATAGGAGGAGTCGGGAGAGGGAAAAGAACAGCAGAAGGAGACTGGGGCAACAATATGCAAGGGTTAGGGGCAACAGAGAAGGGAAATAAAAATAATCAGGCTAGGAGATAGGTCCATAGCTGCCTAAAAGTCCTGGGGTGGAGGACTCAGATAAGAGAAAGAAAAAAGTAGTATATAATTTACTGAGCGCTGTATATGATTTCCTTTTAGCAGCTAATCCAATTATCACTGCTAACTAAATTTGTAGCCAAAGCAACTAATATAAGCAATCCCATCCCTGTATTAAAAAAAATTGGAAGAACATTTTCCTTCCCCATTTGAAAACTGTGGTCTGGTGAGATCACTATACAGGCAAAAAAAATGAAATGATAGCCTGTATTGCCGCTGAATTCATTGTTTGTGCTGTTGTGAGTCAGCAGTTGTGGCCGAAAGCTATAACCCACAACTGTGTGGAGTGCATTATTGCTATCATCCACAAGGTGGTATTTGCAATGCACAGATACAGTACTCAGAGTTATCTTAGCAATTCCCCACAGAAAATAAGTACTAGGAAACCACTTGGAAAGATCATGCATCTCCAAAAGGAATAATCCATGAAACATATTCAGAGAGGAGACTGTTGATGTGTCTTACACATTCTTCTAGCCCCCAACCCTCTGTCTGTGTGTCAGGCCAGTTTAGACTCAACATCCATTTACTGATACCAGTGTGTAATTTACCCATACCCTTAGCACATCACCTCTGTGACCCTCCTTCAAAAGAGAGGCAAGGAAAACAAGGTTGTAAGAAGGCTTAAATTTATTAGACTTTTCCCTATGTAACTTTAAACTTTCTTTTAATTTCATCTTCGTACTTGAAACTCAAGCTTCTCCAACTTACAAACGTCTAAGAGAGTCTCACTGAATCTAAGAGTTCCTATCTATGTCTGAACTGATCATGGTTGAAATTACTCTAAATTATTTTAAGAAAAACAGCCTCTGAACTTAACTATGTATCTGCAGATCTGTCTTCCATGGTGTGGTGATAAATACACAAGACATTATGCTAACATAAAACCCAACAACATTCATATACACAGAATAACCAGAATACAATGCAGGTAGATAGATTTAAATCACTGGTTTGAATTATGATTTAAATCAGCAAGCAAGAAACCTTGATTTAAAGAATTGATTTTAATCATATTTTGCATTTGTACTTTTTAGTTATTTTCCTAAAGAAAGGTTGATTTTCATTAGTTGTTAACCATTAAAATATGTTGTTTTTCTTCTAAATATAACCTTTATACTAAATTTGGTGCTTTTTGCTAATCAGGAGGGTCTGTATATATTTACATATTTATTTAAACAATTATATAGTTAACTTACATTTATTCAGATTAATTTTTACATTTTATGTTAGAAAATGGTGGATGATACATTTCTTATTTACTAGATTTTTTTTTGTGATTTGTGTCAGTCTCTATTTGGATGGAAATTCAAAAGCAGCATTTCTTTTAGCAAATGAAACTACCTTAAACACGCTGAACACAACTTTTTTCTTTATCTGCATTTAAAACTAACTGCTTTATTAAACAAAGTATTATCTATCGTTACTGAATCGGACTGACCGGTTCTTTCAAGATTTTAGAGCTAATAGATTTCATCCTTTCATACTTAGCTTTTATTAATAGATTAGAATTAAAAAAAAAAAAAAAAAAAAAAAACCACTTTCCTGATTTTTCAAATCCCAATAGGCTTTTTAACTTTGAACGAATTAGTCCTTGAACTGAACTAGCTGAATAAACTGAAATTAAAAAGATATCCTTTCTGTATCTGTAGAAGATGCTACTGCTGTCAAAAGCTAGATTAGCACTTCAACAAACTCGGGGTACAGGTGCTAAGCCAGTGACTTCCACTAGTTCAGCTATTTGACTTGCTATGAAATGCGGCAGCAAATATATTCTGTTCAATATAATTTTTAAATGTAATTTAAATGAGTTTAATTGTGATAGGCTTATGTCTTAACATAAGATGTCAATTTCAAAATTAATGTAAATGTGTTACATTTTTTAAAAAAATAATCGGATTTTTAAATTAAAATACAGGTTTAAAAAAATTATATCAGTGATGTTTATTCACCCTGAATAAAATGAATGCTGCAGTTCTTTGCCTGATAAACAATAACCCTGCATCTTTTATTTTAACAGGGTGAAAAGATATCGAAGTACATATGAATGCCAAATACAACTCCAGCTATCCTGGAAATGAAAGCAACTGCAGCAGTGATAACAAAATCAGCCAAGTTCTCTTTCCCTTGCTCTACACTGTTCTCTTTTTTGTGGGCATTGTCATGAATGGCCTGGCGATGCGGGTGTTTTTTCAAATCTCCAGTAAATCTAATTTCATCATCTTCCTTAAGAACACAGTCATTTCTGACATCCTCATGATCCTGACCTTTCCATTCAAAATTCTCAGTGACGCAAAAATGGTACCTTGGGCAGTGAGGGGATTTGTATGCCAGGTCACGCAGGTCATATTTTACTTCACCATGTACATTAGTATTTTGTTTCTCGGTCTAATAACTATTGATCGCTATCAGAAAGCTGCCAGACCTTTTAAAACATCAAGCACTAGCAGCCTGTTAGGTGCTAAGATTCTGTCCACAGTAATATGGATATTAATGTTTATTCTCTCACTACCTAACATGATTCTGACAAACAAAAAACCCACGCGCAAAACGGTGAAGAAATGTGCTCACTTGAAATCAGAATTTGGGTTAGTATGGCATGAAATTGTGAACTACATTTGCCAGTTTATCTTCTGGGTTAATTTGGTCATCATAGTTGTATGTTACATACTCATAACTAAAGAACTGTACAAATCATATAAAAGAACAAGATGCAGGGGAAAGGTGTGCAGAAAACCTGTAAATATTAAGGTATTTATCATTATTGCGGTGTTCTTTATTTGTTTTGTGCCATTCCATTTTACCAGAATTCCCTACACCTTGAGTCAAACAAGAGATGTTTTTCAATGCTCTGCTCAGAACATATTATTCTATATAAAAGAGAGTACCCTCTGGTTGACATCTTTAAATGCGTGCCTAGATCCATTCATATATTTTTTCCTTTGCAAGTCCTTTAGAAAATCCTTGATAAACATGTTGCATAAACGCATCAAGAAGCAGAACAATGGAGATAGTAGTGATGAGACTCCAATGTAAGGCTACAACACTGGGTCAATAGCAAATAATATATGTATTTACATGGTTATTAATAAGAAACACCCAGGTCTTACTCCCAATAAAATCAACGGTTAACTCCCACTTACATCTCTGGGAACTGAATCTGAGTTATTTAAATCTAGGTTCTATGACAGAAGCACACACACATTGGAATAGAGGAACTGCTGGTTATGGCCCCAATACAGCAAAGTGATTACGTGTATGCTTAGTTACACACAAGTAGTCTCTCAAAAGTCACTGGGAATACTCTTGTGCTTAAAACTCAAGCACATGCTTTATCCAGGCCTATTTCCTTATTAAAACAATTATAAGGGGGAAAAAAGCTTTCTAGTCATAGAATACTAGAGATGAATTTATAAACTGGGAGAACTCAGAGAAATGGTGAAATCCGGCTCCCCTTGAAATTGGTGACAAAGCACACTGACTTCAAGTGGGAGCCAGGACTCACCCAAACCAATTAAAATATGAAAAATGCAACTAAAGAAAATACCCATAAGCCAGATATTTTTTTAAAAAAGAATGCTATTACCTTGCATCCAAATGCCAAACTAAGCATGGGGGAAGGGGGAGCTATTTACATGTGCTGAATTAGCAGAATGAACATTTTAATTCTGGCATCATACATTTGCATTTTTAAGTTGCTAACCATTTTATTAATAATTGTATCCAGTAAGAAATAATGTATATTAAGCAAATCTATTTAGATTGAAGATAAAGCGTGGAGTACCCCAGAATACAATCTGAAAGACCAACCAAAGAACCATGGTTTTACAGTGAGCAATATATACATGGAATTTAACCATTTTCAATTAAACTAATTTTACACAATAGTTCCTGGGTTTAATGGGATAGAAGCACTGAAAGGGTAAATCAAATACGAGGGTTAACATCAGCTTTTGCTTTCATTATACTGAAAGGGTAAATCAAATACGAGGGTTAACATCAGCTTTTGCTTTCATTATACTGAAAGGGTAAATCAAATACGAGGGTTAACATCAGCTTTTGTTTTCATTATACTAGATTTCTATCTATGCTTTTTAGTTATAGCTATTATGCATTTTTAGTTTGGAAAATTGGGAAATCAGGAATGCAATTTTTGGTAACAATTATGTACACAATTCTGACTGCAGATGGCCCTAGGTTGCAGTTAACAACTACTGGACGACTTACTGTTGATAAAACTACTAACCAGACTCCAAGTCTGAAAAATCTTTCACTGACATGTAAGGCTCTGATCCTACGAACAGATATTACCTTCTGTATACTTTCTATCATCAATGGAAGCACACACAGAAGTAACTGTTTGTAGGATGGAGACCAACTACTATATAACTTGTTAAAATGTTCTTCGCTTGTATATAAATGTTAGTACTAAACTTGTAATACATGTTTTATGGTTTATTCTGATGATCCACTAAATTATATCAACAGTAATTATAAATACTCCTGGAAGGATTAGATTTTTATCAGTCAACATCTATTTCACCATAAACATAACAAAATGATGAAAAAATATGTTCATTGATAATAATCAGAATGTGCATACAGGCAAAGTAAGATTTTAGGGGCAAAATCAAGTGATTTATGTTTTTGAATTAGGCAGGTTACAAATGGACTAGCAAATGAATAGTAAAAAGGGGTATGATTTGTTGATTTAAAGATATTTGCATTGTATATTTTGACATGTGATATTGACAATTTTTGTTTTAATAGTTATTAAGCTAACTATTTGAATATCAGTGTCTACTGCCATTACATTTTCTGATGCCTCCCAATTTCCTATAACTGTAGAAATTTAAATTCATATCAGAAAAAATACTTAAAAATAAACATCAATATTATCTGCAGAAATTGTAATAACTGAATTCTGCCAAGCCTAATTATAAAGTGCAGTTACTAATAATTTAAGTAATGTCTTAATTTCCCCTCCCTCTAGGTGTACAATGAAATCCCCCTTTGGAGAGGGGGATGCGTCATTTCCTTTAGTTTACTGGTAGTTCAAGTTACTTTCTGAAACTCCAGATTTTTCAGTGATCTGTGAAACACCATTTATTTCCACTTTTGTGTGCACACCTGTGTTCCCTCTAAGCCGCGTGGTCGCACGACTGCCAGGAGCGATTCAAATGCTGCTTACTTGATTAGCAGAGCCACACACATCTGGCAGTGTGTGTTGAGGTGCCTCTCCCCGACCTCAATGCTTTGCAGCCACATTGCTCCTGCAGCAGCTCCAGTGGTCCTCCTCCTGGCTGTGCAGAGTGGGGGAGGAAGTGCTGACATCAGGTTGTCCCCTGTTCCTCACCCTCATACCCCATCTCCACAAAGCAGGAGAGAGGGGACAGGGCTCAAGACTCGCAACAGCTCTGAGGTCTGAACAAGCCTTTTGGGCGGTGAGTGAGTGCCTTAAAGATGCAGAACACTGTCTCTCAGAGACTTCCCTAGCAGCCAGCACACACGCAGGCCCTGTCTACACTGGCAAGTTTCTGCCCAGTAAAGTAGCTTTGAGCATTGTAACTCCCAAGGTGTAAACACTGTCAAGCCAAGAAATTGTGCATTTATAGCACTGAAAAAAAAATCCTGACGAGAGGCATAGAGCTTTCTGTGCCTGGACTACAGCACTGGAGTACTAGTGTAGACACTGTGGTCAATTACAGCGCTGCAATTGGCTTCTGGGAGGTGTCCCACAATGCCTGTTCTCATCTCTCTGGTCATCAGTTTGAACTCTACTGCCCCGTCCGATAATGCATACAGTGGTCTCAGTACATCTTTCCAGGTAGCCAGGCCTGCTCCACGCACCAGGCGATCCCCTACTTGGAGCAATGCTGAGCTGCTGGACCTCATCAGCATTTGGGGAGAGGCGGCTGTCCAGTCCCAGCTGTGCTCCAGACGTAGGAATTATGATAC
This sequence comes from Dermatemys mawii, assembly GCA_007922305.1. Lineage (NCBI taxonomy): Eukaryota > Metazoa > Chordata > Testudines > Dermatemydidae > Dermatemys > Dermatemys mawii. The sequence continues at coordinate 20,189,684 of ML677363.1, read as the reverse complement.
CTATGGACCGAATTCACGATGCATGACAGAAAGGGGCCATAACCAGGACACACTGCAGTGTGGGGTCAAAGTGAAGGAGCTGCGGAATGCCTACCACAAGGGCTGCGAGTTTTACAAAGAGCTAGACACAATCCTCGGTGGCAACCCCACCTCCACTGCAAAGGCCACTGTGGATACTTTGGTGGCTTGCACACCAGTCGAAACTGGACTGAGCCAGGAGAAGGAAATCTTAGATGAGGACAGGGAGGCGGAGGGGGACCCAGAGACAGAGGATGACTCGGAGGTCAAAGATGCATGCAGCCAGGAGCTCTTTTCTACCAGGGAGGAGGCTAGCCAGCCATCAGATGTCACAGGTGTCAGATGTTGGCGAAGCACAAAAACAGGAGAGGAGGTCTCTGGTAAGTGAATCTCATTTTGGGAATCACTGAAGTGAGTTGTTGGGGGCAGGAGGGTTGCAAAAAGCAGGCTTGTCTCCCACCACATGCCTAGTCTGAGCGGCGGTACAGGCTGTTGATTGACTCCCTCACTTCATGGGAATCTCCATCAGATCTCCAGGAAACTCTGGTGGAGATACTGGACAAGTCACTGCTGCAGGTTCTTTGGCAGAGCTGCTTTGTTTCTTGCCCCATTAACTAAATTTCCTGCGTCACTGTGCTGTCACGGGAAGGTTGGGGGAGGGGAGGGAGACGGGGGAACCATTCCTGCATACAGGCGAGATACACAAGAGCCAAGGCAAAAGCTGCGTCTTGGAAAAAAAACCCTCCCTTGATTCCCTGTTCGCCCTCAGCAGTGAGGTATCTTCTATAATGATCACATCGTGGGGAAGAGCGTGGGGAGAGGAATGATTATCAGACCGTCCCTACAGTACTGGCTCTCCCCAAGAGCCACATGCCCAGTGTACAGCAGGCTCCAGGAAGAGTGATTTACCCTGCCCCTGCAGCTACTCACTATTTTGGGGGTCTTGTGGCTCATGCGTGTTTCCCTGGGGTCAGCTAGTTAGTGACAGGTGTGTGAATAGTGGCTGTATTTTAAATCACTGAGTCAGTTTTCTCTGTGTAGCAAATAATACTGCTTCTGTAAAATAATGCATTTAAACTTCACAGAAATGACCTTGGGAGCCCAGCCTCCTGCTTTATCATCACTGGCTCAATGGCTGAGGCAGCAGCTACTGCAGAGGTAATCGGTACTGAGGCAGAAGGTACAGCTACAATAGGATTCAGTGCAGGGCTTGGTGCCATGGGGTTAGTACTGAGAGTGTCAGGATTGCCTCCCCTCTCTGAACTCTAGGGTACAGACGTGGGGACCCGCATGAAAAAAGAAATAACCCCCTCAAGCTTATTTTACCAGCTTGGGTTAAAATGTTTTTCCCCAGAACACAACTTCTTCTGTATCTGGACCTGGTACACTGCCACCACCAAACTAGGTCTAGGGTAGTCTGGGACCCTTCTTTCCCTTTCCACTAACCCCCCAAACTTCTTCCTTCCCTGGGAAGCTTGAGAGAAAAAAACCAAACCTCGCCTGCTCCTGCGAGACGTGCCCGATCCAAAACCAGGCTCTTACACAATGAAAAACAAGCAGTCAGCTTCTTAAAAGAAAGATTTTAATAAAAGAAAAAAAGAAAGGAATAAATCCCTTATAACCATCAATAGAACAGCATCTACCATAATCAACAAAAGGATTCAGAAACCAAACCTCTCCCCCGAGGCAACCTTCTCCCACTGTTGATATCTCTGCTGAATCTTACAATTTCAAGAAGCACCCAGCCAACATTCACCACTGAGAACCCTCCAAGTGATAAAAAGAAGGTAAACTTACTGATTACAATACTTGATAGAATCTTATAGTTACAGTGAAAGACATAGCTGTGTTCATCCCATAGCCGAGGTGAACAGAGAGAGACCCAGAGAGAAACAAACTTAAAATCCTTTGTCTCCTGAGGAATTTCTCATTGGCCAGTTGTCCACCTCTCAGGTTACCTTTAGCTTAACCCCTTACAGGTAAACAATAATTCTAGGCTACTTCACACTTATGACAGAGGGTAACATGGTCTGCTAATTTAGAAGTTACTGTATACTCTGCCCTGAAAGTCAATGCCAGGGTACTCAGCATATTGGTCCCTTGAAGTAGGAGCCCAACATGAATCATGCAGCTAATGATCCTTCAGTTTCTTGCTAGGTGGTAGAGAGGGAATCTGCACGTGTGTTCATCCTTACAACAGTGCTTCTGTCTGCCCCTCTCAGATGTTAATGCTAACGTAGGAGTGGACAAATGGTGCCCAGGAGTAGATGTGGCCCAGAACCGCAAAGTGTTACCAGGTTCAACAGTGCACTGATCAAGTGCCTCTGACCAAAAGATGTTTGAGGCTATGGTGTATTGATGTCTGAGGCTCCTCTTCTTGAGAGGAGACTGAGGATGTCTGCATTGACTTCTTTAAACCAAAAAAGTTTCAGTTTTGCCTTCCTCATTCTCTGAAAAACTTGGAGAAAGTGCAACTAACAGAGCACCATGGTGGGACATCTCCAAGACTCAGCAGGCACAAAGTGGCCTGCTGAGTCTTGAAGGCTGATGGGCACTGAAGCACCACATGAGGGACAGATCTAAAATCCTGGTGATTTCATTTCTGCCATTACTCTGGGATGGTCTTATAGCAACTCAACTTTCTGATCTATATACACTGTATTTATTTAGCCAATGGACATAAAAAGAAAAACTACACTATCACCGACTATGCTAATACATCATACAAGGCTAAGGAAATCATACAGCGTGCAGAGTAAGCAGATATTGCAAGGGATCACTCTCTCTCTCTGCCTTGGGTGGTAAGAAGGAATTGAGGGGTGGTTTGGCCACTCTGCCCTTTAAGGTAACATGACCCTGGCCTCTGTTTGTCAGAGGGTGGTGATGGATGGCAGGAGAGAGATCACTTGACCATTGCCTGTTGGGTTTACTCACTCCAGGACAGCTGGCATTGGCCGCTGTTGATGGACAGGATACTGGGCTGGATGGAGCTTCGATCTAAGCCAGTGCGGCCATTCTTATATTCTTATGCTTTTGGGTGGGGAGAGGGACACTTAGGGCACAGGCATGATCCCAACAGATACTGCTGCCCAAAGGAACCCAATCTTTCTAGGATTTAGCACATGTGCACCAAGAATGGAATCTGTGTGAACACTCACTCAAAGTGGCACTCACAATTTCTCAGAGGAACACTGTGGCTAGCTACTCTACATCAGCTGTGAGAAAGCACATTGAAGCAGAGCATCCAGAAATTTCTAAAAGCAGCACAGAAAGGTTAAATAGGGAACACCATGTATTCAGAATTGTGATCCAGCCACAAACCACAAGGATCATGCAAAGAAAAATGAAGTACCATGCAGACTCAGGATAAGCACAGAAGGTGGTGTCTTCACGGGCTGGTAAGTTTTCATATTGCCCTTGGGGAAATAACAGTAGCTAACAACCAGTCATTTCTACTGTGGAAGATTTGTGAGATCAATAAGTCTGCAAAGACCCTATTAGCACAACGGACGTCACACCTGAATGACAAATCTTTAAAACTACACTTTTCTCTGAAGCACATGCTTCACAGTATTTACACTTACGAAGTCAGGAGGTTTACACAGTGACTTCACCACAGTAGCTATGGAGTCAGTCAATGCTCTTAAAGTGCAGTTTACTATTAAGTTCAATGGGAATTTTGCCATTGGCTTCCACGGAGGCAGAACAGGATTATTAAAAAGAAATGCATGCATCACAGCGGGTATTACAACAACTTCAAATAGAGGTTGCCCACATTAGGGGCAACAAATTGGTTAACTGGGTCTCTCATTGCACCGTCATGGGGAAGTGGTTCTCTCACTAAGAAGACAGACTGCTGAAGGGGAGCTGCATCAGCCTTTGAAAGAGATCTGAATGAGCAGCAGTTTCCATATCGATGCAGATGGTCAAGTTTAGGCTCACACGTGCAGTATTAGCAGTGAAGAAGAGAGTATGCTTTCATAATATGATTGAAGGCTGCTTATGGGCTACGTTTAAAAATAAAGCTGACTCATGATAAGTGAACTCCAGCTGGAGGGATTATTCAGCAGATTTTATGCCCAGTTCTTCACTGCAATGTTAAGAAAGGTTATTCTTGCCTCCAGTTCCCCTCACTATCTGGAGGCAATTTCCCATGCCACGCAGTTATCGAATAGAGTTCACAAATATGACCGTGCAACTCGCATGATTTTGTAGTTGAGCAAATCTGTAGTTCTTTGTGCTTACTTAAAACAGGATTTCCTATTACTTGTGCAATAGTTATGGGAACCCACGATAGTCATGTGCAACGTAACAATCAGGAAATGTTTCACTTAAAGACCTTTTAGCACTGTATTGAAATATACAGGAATTCACACACAAAAATTAATACTAATATTATAGTGGAGTCTGATTATTATGTTGGAAAACATTCTATATACTGAGAGACACGAGGACAGAACAAAGGAAATAATTTCAAACACCACACTTATTGTCAGAGACTTTGCATATAGAGGAGGCCCAGCATGTTTGGCTATTCTGCTGTTTTCAGCTGCTTGATCCAATAAGTGCTTCTCTCTAACAGAAGACAAGAAAGAATGTATAGTGTACCAGTTTTCCTACACATCAGGTGGGAAAGGGAGGAGGAGAGAGACAGGAAAAAAGTGGGGATGTTGGTTGATGGACCCACTAACCATACTCCCCAAAATCTCTGCTCCAAACTTCTGTCAGAGAAGTTACTGCATAGCAATCCTTTGTCTGCATAGTCTACATAACACACTGAATCCGGACTTTGACTCAGATTTCAGCCCAAGACCCCGTTTCCGTTCACAGACAGAAAGTAGCCTGACACACATTTTGCAGTGTGGATGCAGCTCAAGTCCAGATCTCCAGACTTGGGTCTGAAGAGTCTGCCAATGCTATCCTACAATCCCCCTGTGCTGTGTTGCCCAGCCCTTCAAACCCAAAACTTGGCACTCACTTCCCCAGAACTCGAAGCAACCTCCTGATTCAAATGCAACCAGTTGGTATTTAACTCTTTATTTCATGCAGACTGCTCAATTGGAAATCACACAGTCAGTCAATACTAACGTGTATTAGCTACGCCCAGCAGCAAGATGAAGTCTGACATCAAAAGCACACTGCTAGTTGATCAAAAGAACACAACTGGCTTCTATTTAACCTCTGTTATCAAGCAAGCAATACACCTGACTTCACCAAGAGCACAAGGAATGATCATGTCTACAAAATTACATTGACACAACTGGCAGCATTAGAGATTGACTGGACAGCAGAATGCAGAGAGTGAACTAAGTGGCTGAAGACAGACTACTACAGAGCCGAGGATGCCAGCTCATGGGCCTATGAAGTTATTAATACAAGCTGGGACTTTTGTCATTTTCTATTCATGGCAGAAACCACACCACTTCTCTATTGACCCTCTGCCTCCTACCACTTCCCTTCCCTTCCCCCCGCCGATGCCACATAGTTTCAAAATGCACACAGTGAAAAAAGAAAAAAACGTTAAACAAGCAGTTACCATGAATTTTTTAGCAGTTATTCATTGATTGTTTTAAGTGCAGGTTTGGACTCCACAATTCACAGCCTCACATACCCTTCTCAAATAATATAGCATGCCTTAGAAATCAACTGCACCAAACTCTCCTAGAGCGCCCACGAACTGAGTGCCTAAAAACCTGGCTGTTATGAATGCAAACCAAACCACCTCACGCATTTGGTTAAAGGGATGCAGTATGCTCATAAGGAGGCTGTACTATGTCTTCATGCTAAATCGGTAGAAATTTTCACCCATTGCTGATTGGTGATGAAAGTGAACTTCTCACAGAGTAGGAACTCCAGACAGTCTGTTATGTTCTGGGACAGGGCATTCTTATTTGGGTTGCCTCTAACTCTCAAGCCCCCTCCATTCCATGACATGCTGTTGGCTCTCTAGATGCCTAAACAGCTCCTTAGCTGGCCTCAAACAGTAGTTCATACTTCCATTTGGGGACCTCCAAAATATCAATGTTCTCCAGGAGCCTACCCTGCCTGACAAGATTGAACAATCATAGCGAGTAACTAGACTTCTCATAAACATGTCCCAAACAATTCCTCCCACCCCCAACCCTGAAAGTTGACTTGAATTTTCAAGCTGTCTCTTACCATGATGTCTGCCAGTTTTTAATGCTGCTCAAAAGGATATCCAACATTATGGTAGTTTTGGTGTGAATAGAACAGAATACATCCCACTGATAAATTCTGATCTTGAATTAAAGCAGATCCTTTCATAAACTGTGAAACTTATTTTTCATGTGCTCAGATAATCATGTTCTCTCTCTCTCTCTATTTTCAAGGTCTTTCCAAACAAACCAATCTATTGTTGGGTAAGAGAATGTCTGAGATGAGCTAGTAGGAGACCTGCTACACAAAATTAATTAGCAGGTACAGAAGAATCATGTGCAGTTTCAAAAGGATAAGAATGCATGCAGGGCGGAGAGAGACACAGAAGCTGCCCAGCATGAGGGGAGATTGGCAGACAGATTTATGGAACATGACTGCAGGCTGAGGGAGGAAGACAGAGCACAGCAGAAGAAGCTATTCAAGCAATTACTTGCACTCATAGCTACCTGACTGCAGGCTCAAGTCCCACCTTCAGCTCCTGCATCTGACCCACAGCCTGAGTCCCCTCTCCATTATTGCGCCCTGCAGAGGATTTCTGGTTCTTGCGACATGTAAATACTCATGTAAAATAAAATGCTGAATTTGCACACAAGGCTAGAACCACAAGTTCTATTATATGTAATACCAAAAGTGGCACAAATTTTTATGAGTGTCATCCCATGCCCAATCTCAAACTTTCATAATAAAAATTTGAATTTGTCACAGTATTCTATAAACTGTACATGGTGGTACCTTGCCAGTATGGATAAAATGCATAATCCATCTCCATACATTTCATCAAAGTGTTTTCAGAATTCATAATGCACAATACCAATACATTCACAAAAATCATCCCCTGCTGGCTCACATTCATATAGGGAACAAATTCAAATAGCATTTCATTTCCCCTCATGCATGGGACAGGGAAAGCACAGTAAGCACGCACTAGTCATGACAAGTGCACAGTCTCACTGTGTATACTGGTTCAGCAATCCAGCAGTACCCAGAGTCCATTCCTGATAAAAAGATTCCCTATTCTCCTCTCAGACAGTGGGCAGAGTACAGTAAGCCACAATAATGCTGACTGCATTAATGACACTGGCATCCAAATGGTTTTGAATGCAGTGTCAATGGGATTTCAGTCTGCTAAATGCACATTCCATCACCATTCTACAGCTACTGAGTATATATAGTTGAATCTTCTTTTGCCAGGTCCTCCGAAAATAGCGTATGGTTTCCCGAGCCATGTCAACAGGGGGTAGCATCCCCTAGAATAACAGTGGGGATAGTGACTCCATTTATAACGATGTCATTGAGTGAGAACAATGTCACAGCTTCTCCATGAAGGTGAAGTCCAATCTCCAAACACCCTGGCTTTGTGCATACTGTCAGAGCATTCCCATTAATGTCCATGAATCTTCTCCTATGGGCAACCAGTGACTGCATAACAATGGAGTATCCTTTGCGGTTTATATACTCATGTACATCTTAAAGAGGGCACAAGTCCCATCAAGGGTCCTGGCGTAATATGGAAAGCCTATTCTCTGACAACCTGCAATTATTTCAGAAACATTTGTAATACCCACCATTTTTGGGTGCATCAAGAGTCCTGATCACCTCACAAACCTCCATCACCACTGTAGCGGGGCGGTCTGGTGCCCAACCGCCCCGCAGAGGGACGAGCCTCCCCAGAGGCAGGAGGAGGCGGAGCTGGAGAAACCTGCGCCCCTCCCCCAGAGGTCAGCCGGCCGACCCGGAAGGATAAAAGCTCGGCCCCGGAGCTCACTTCGGAGGGAGCCACCGGAGGAGCGAGAGGCTACGGCCAGAGCTCCTGACCGGGAAGCCCCGGTGACCCAGTCGGAGCCCGGGAACTGGCCGAGTCTGCCCTGCGCCCGCTACCCGGAGGAAGAGGGACCGAGCCTCCCCAGTCCGTGCTACCACGAGGAGCTTCCTAGTCTGCCCTGCGCCCGCTACCCGGAGGAAGAAGGACCGAGCCTCCCCAGTCCAGGCTACCCCGAGGAGCTGCCGCCCCTACCGCCAGACAGCGACTCAGAGGAGCCCATGGACGTCACCACGCCTCCCCAGGTACCCTTTGAGGGGGAGTTTGGAAGTGGCCCGGGGAATGAGTTTGAACCTATGTCAGTGTGTTGCGGTCTGGATCCCCACTGACTGCAGCTGGCTTGTAACCGCTGCTAGGGCCCCGGGCCGGGACGCAGTGGAGCGGGTGGGCCTGCGTCCCCCCTGCCACCCTTAACCGTGGGTGGCAGTCTCCCCCTCAGCCCGCCGTCATTCCTCGCTGTCTGCTACTGCTCAGCCCCTGCTTGAGGGTCTGGGCCCCTGACTATTCCCTGTGTTTGTGGCCCTGCCCTGCCTCAGGGCCTGGGCCTTGCAAACTGTTACTGCTCAGCCCTGCTTGAGGGTCTGAGCCCCTGACTGTTCCCCGTGTTTGTGGCCCCGCCCTGCCTCAGGGCCTGGGCCTTGCAAACTGTTACTGTTCAGCCCCTGCGTGAGGGTCTGAGCCCTGACCCTACCCCGTGGGTGGGTTGCCCGCCCGGCCTTTGGGCAGAGGCGGGCTGAACGGACGCTGCTCAGGCCCGACTGAGCACTTGAGCCCCGGGCCCGGGTATTCCCCAACCCGGCTGAGGGGCGTGTAGCAGGGCGGTCTGGTGCCCAACCGCCCCACAGAGGGACGAGCCCCAGTGGCGACCCCCTTACAACCACAATCCCCACATTTGATTTGCCAGCTCCAAACTGGTTAGCCATGGACCTGTAGCAATCCGAGGTATCCATCTTTGAGAGAGTGAATTGCTTCTGGATCAGCATGGCCCTCCTCATGTGTGCACTCTAGCGCTGAAGGGTTGGGGCAATCTGCTCATAGACTTCCAAGAACATCTACTTCTTCACGTGAAAGTTCTGGACCCAAGTCCACAAGACAGTGTGATCCCACCTGTCTGTGCTTGGGGCCTTACTCCAGAAGCACCGCTCTACACAGGGGAATCTGCAGTTAAGTCAATAGGTATGAGCAGCATCAGCTGGTTTGGAGCTGGCATGTCAGTATCCTCCTCCAAGAAATGCCTTGGCAGTTCAAAAACCTGCTGCTGAAATGTCCACCAGTATCTCTCAGCTGCTCCAACTGTGTCCCAAAAATAGGGCTGAGAGCATGAGGCAGAAAAGTCCTTCCACTACAGTGGATCCATCTTGGCTTTGCCTGCAGGAAGCATGTGGACACAAAATGACTCAGCTAGATATGTTTGTGGACTACAACCACCCAAAATGCTTCCAGTCAATTGCCTCGAGACAGACAGACAAGTTCTCCCATAACCCACTATGAAAAAAGCCCCTGTGCAGCCTCTGCTGGTGAGGGCACCAGGAACCTTGGGATACACTAGCACATCCCAACAGAAAATCAAGTTCTGACTCAAATCTGACTACTGCAGTATGGACATGTCAGCACAACTTTGAAGGCCAGGTTTCCACTGCAGTGTGGACGCTTAAGCATGGACTTGGAAACACAAGTCCGCAACATCAGGTTCCTTAGCATGCCATGTAGACATACCCCCTGTAATCTGACTTCCCCACACAGCAGAACCATAAGGCTCCACTGCTTTATGGTCCTTCTGCATCAGGAGCAGAAATAACTGCAGCTGTGTATCTGTCACAGAACACTGGAAACAGCTTTCCTATGAAGTAGGTGTATGCAATTAAGTTAATGAACAGTACACTAAGAGAACTATTACTGTGTAGATTAAATTATGTTTTTGTTAGCGCCATGCATTTTTAAAGGGAAAGACAGTAACAACAGTACAATATTTCTTTCTGTTCTCCTCTCTTGTTCGTTTTCTTTTTTTAAGTGTATATATTTGCTCATTAGGTTCCCAGGGTGTAATAAATGGTTTTAATGCCATTCAAATATCTATCTTCCCACTTGAATGAAAATTATTTCCAGCACCAATATATTTTAAATAAGATACACAAAAATTGCAGTTGTGAAAAGACAAAATGATCCCACCATTCAACTTTTGGAGGTAACAAGAATCCAGATCAGAACATTTCTACTTTGGACCAGAAGAAATGCTTATGGTGTCCATCAAGTCCAGTATCTTGTCACTGCAAGGGACCAAGTCCAGAATGCTATCAAAAGAATAAATCCTGCGGTAGGCAGATATTGGATAGCCTGCCCATAGGGAAAGTTTCCTCCTAACTTCCAATAGTTAGAGGTGCATATGACAGATTTGGAGTTGCCAGAAATAATTCATGAATATTTGCTGACCAGGTGATTGTGATATCCACTGTATGCATATACTTAGTTAACAGGATCACCCTGAAAGGAGCAGGAAAGATAGATCCTGATAGACACTTATTAACAAACACTTCTGAGACAATACAAGAGCAATTTATCACTTTGATTCTCTAGTGTGACCATTTGCTGGAGTTCCCACACAGGTTTACCCAGGAGTGAACCAGTATCTGAAAAGGAAGTGGGGGTGTCAAAGAGACGAGAGAGAGAGAGAGAGAGAGAGAGAGATTATTTAGACTGAGAATACAAGGACTGCTGCGTGGCAGTTCTGGCGAGTTAGACCTATAGAAGGCCCCATCAGGAGGATGGTTAGACTCCAGGTACGATAGACATAGCACGTACACCTTCCGTTTTAAAATCTTTTTTCTTTTAAAATTATGCATTGTGTCTATGGTTACGCAAATAACACTTTTGTTGTAAGAAAGTAATCCAGTGGATACAGAGTCACAAAAGGTAAGTGCAGCAAATACTGAAGCCAATCAGACTTGCAAAGTAAGAACAGTGGAAACATAGGGTTCTGCAGCCCAGGACTCAGCCTGAGGCCTTGTCTACACCAGCTTGGAGAAATTGATCTAAGTTATGCAGCTTCAGCTACTTGAACAACATAGCGGAAGTCGACGTACTTAGATCTACTTTCCACAGTGTCTTCACTGCAGTAAGCCTACTGCTGATGCTCCCGCATCGACTCCGCCTGTGCCTCTCATTCCGGTGGATTACTGGAGTCAAGGGGAGAGCGCTCAGCGGTCGATTTATTTGATCTTCACTAGACGCAATAAATCAAACCCTGCTGAATCAATTGCTCCTGAGGTAAGTGTAGACATGCCCTAAGAGTCAGAGAATCACAGGAGAGGTACAAAACATGAAGCCTGAAACCTGAAGAGGTATACTCAGAGACCAGAGGGGGGTCAGAGGTGTAGCTTGTATGGTAACCATGACAGCAAGCCTATAGCCCAAACTTTCAAGGTTTACATTCCTTCCAAAACAAAACTTACCATCATATTTGGAGATTGTTGTTATCTATATAAAGGTCTATTCCTTTTTTGACTCCTGCATAGGTCACAGCATCCACGACATAATGTGGCAATAAGTACCACAGTCTAACTGTGGGTTGTGTAAAAAAATAATCTTTATGAGTTTTGAATTTGTCACATTCCAATTGTATTGGCTGTTCCTTTTTTCTTGTGTTATGAAAGAGGTTGAATGATCTACTACTCCGTACCATTCCTCTTTTTGTAGTTTTAGCATAACAATCTTATTCACCTTTTCTCTTGGATAAACAGTACCAGTCTTTTCAATCTTATTTCACATTAGAGTTCTTTGGTCTTGGGTCCATTTCTAGTTAATAGTAAATATATTATTTTTAAATGAAAGCTAATGATTAATTTAGTAGACCCAGAATGGGTTAACTAATTCTGTGCATGAAAATGAGGAAGGAAAATTAAAAAAAAAACAAAAAAAACACCCCACAATTATGTTCCGCTGTGAAGACAAGTTTCACTATTCTCAATGTACCAGTGAAGATAACAATCAGCATAGGAACAGTAACCAAGTATTCCTTCAACACAAAGGAGAATTTCTTTGTATCATAACCTTTACACAGGTACCTTCAATATCTATGTTCATAGAGATGTATTAAATATATAGACTATGCTATTGACTTAAACTGTATGTCTTCTGTTCAGATGAATGTTTTAAAGTTGTCTTGAGAAAAGAAATATGGTTTGCATTAAGCAAGAAACATTAAAAACCCTGAATGCTATTAGTAACCCAGAGCAGTTACTCCCTTTAGAACATGTTGCTTTTAAACCCTAACCTTGACATTTAAACTCAACAGGTTATCTTTTTTTTGTTTGTTTGTTTCATGGAAAGATAAGCTGTCTTCTAGCCACTTGGCTGTGACACCAAGCTATTATAGTATATTAACAGAGTTCTATGTTAATTTCTAATATATTAGAAAATAATAAAGTAATATAGAAAATCTCTCTTTCCTTAAGATTTACACAGGAAAAAAAAAAAAGACAGGTTTAACATTTGTAGGCAATAAAACACAAATTTGGTCAACAGATGTAGTTAATGCACTGAATATTAAGATATTTCTGAATATATAATGCACAGGTCAGTAGAATGTCGCATTTGAAATATTAACCTTCTCACTTTTTTGAAAATAACTTTCCTCCTCAGCTTCTGTTTTAAACAATGAACTGGAGTAACATCACCAATGGAACAACATCTTTCTCCGGACAATGCCACAGAGACACCAGAATTGCACATGTGGTGTTCCCGATCCTATATACCGTTATTTTCTTCACTGGAGTTATACTGAACAGTTTGGCTATTCGGGCTTTTTTCCAAATTCAAAGCACCTCGACTTTCATCATCTACCTCAAAAACACATTGGTTTCTGATTTCATAATGACTCTTATGCTTCCCCTGAAAATTCTTACTGATTCAGGAGTGGGACCATGGCAACTTAAAGCTTTTGTTTGTCGCTTTTCAGCTGTGGTATTTTATGAAACCATGTATGTTAGCATAGTACTACTTGGACTTATTGCTTTTGACAGATTTCTCAAGATTGTGAGACCTTTTGGGAAGTTCTGGGTGCAAAATGTCACTGCCGCAAAAATTCTTTCAGGTCTTGTTTGGCTTTTCTTCTTTGTCCTCTCCTTGCCAAATATGATTTTATCAAACAACAAAGCAACTCCCTTTTCCGTGAAGAAATGTGCTTCTCTGAAGAATCCCTTAGGACTGAAATGGCATGCAGCTGTCAATTACATATGTCAGTTTATCTTCTGGACTGTGCTAGTTCTAATGCTTCTTTTTTATGCAATTATTACCAAAAAGGTATACAAATCTTATATAAAAACTCAAAAGAAAGATCGAAAAAGCAAACAGAGGGTTAATGGAAAAGTATTCATCATTGTAGCTGTCTTTTTCATATGTTTTGCCCCATTTCATTTTTGTAGAGTACCATATACACTAAGTCAAACTGGCAATACAAGTGACTGCAATGTACAGAACCTATTATTCATTGCTAAAGAAAGTACTCTTTGGCTAGCTACTACAAATATTTGCATGGATCCTTTGATATACATAATCTTGTGCAGATCGTTTGTAGAAAAAGCATTCTGTGTTAAAATGAAAAAATTTAGAAGTACAGTTCGGGAAAATCCAACAGTCCCCTTGGACACCGGAATATCTGTATAGGTTCGTGATTTGGTGTAACTTTGTAGCTTTCTTGTAATTTGTACTAAAATATTTGCGAAGAAGTTAAAGGCTACTTTGTGTCAAGATGCTTTATTCTAGAACTGAAACTTAAAGGTCATTCTTCTCTGAAATGTGACTTTGTAAAAATGGCGTAATATAATGTTATACTATCAAAAGATAGTCTACTTAACAAATAAAATGCTGTTTCTCTAATTGCCAGACCCAAAAGCTCAGCTTGCAGTCTAAGAACTAAGCTAGGTTCTTTCCACCTGGTGTATCATCGTCATGACTAACAAACGTTCCATCAGCCAAACATTCCTCAATGACACCCGTGCAGCCACATCTTCACGTTGTATCTCAAGTGATAACCATTCAATTTCACTTCCTTCAATGGGGTTGCACAGGTGTTAAGACATACAGAAAAATCACATTGATGGTAATGCATTAGGTGGAACAGAATCCAGTTCACACTCTTGCATGCTGTGTTGGCTCCAAGGGGCTAACAGGAGTAGAAAGCACTAAAAAAGCTTTTTCGTCACTAAAACAAGTAGATAAGGACAATACATGCAGCGATTGGAAATAGTGAATATCAAGATGGACTAAATATACTTTGCCTAACTTGGATAACAAGAGGCACATGGCAGAGTATATAAATATTTAAATTATATCTACTGCAAATGAGAAACTAGGTATACTGTAGTATAAAGTTTACTGCCATTTAAAACAAACAGCAGATTTTTGCATATTGAATATGGAGGCTCCTATTCAACATCAAGGTTTTGTTGCTCTTTACAAATGGCACTGTTGGTTGTCGCTTACTGTATATGGAATCACAAGGCAGGGGAGAGGAAGAAGAATTTTGCTTGATACAAAAAATTATGATGTGTATGAGGCAAATCATCTCCCTTTCCTCCCCTTCTGCACATCACATCTCATTTTCTTGCCTCCATCACTCACTTTTCCCTCCTCGACAGTGTAGTGTTGAGGAAAGGAGAAGACTTTTGTGGGAGAGGCAGTCCTGGAGCAACAGGAATCAACTCGGGGGCTGTGAGGCACTGGAATCCTCTTCTCCCATAGGGCCATGAAGAGCCCAGGGTTGCAGTGTCTTAGGAAGACTAGGCTGAGAGCTGTTCAACATGCATGAGTAGGTAAGACCGGAAATATGCCTCCTGTCCCTGAATCACCTGAATTCAGTAACGCTATGTGGAGAGCCTGGAATATGTAATATCAGAGAAGCCCTCTCCCCTCCTATCCTGAACTGCCCACCATACTGGTCCACTTATTCAAACGGGGCTGAGTCCAAGGAGTTGTCACTCTCTTTCCAGTTTAAAGGGAACATCTGTTGTTTAAGCCACCAACTGCCTAATAACCACTGAGTTAAAGTCTTGAACTAATCAAACAGTAAAAAAACAAATATTAAAACTTGCCAAGTTTCTGAAGATTTTTAATTCCTTCTGAATGGCTATACCCAGTCTGTCCTCTGAAACCATCTGTCATCCAGGAAAACAAATTAAAAAATCCCTACAAAAACTCAGTTTTGATTTTTGATTTGATTTTTTTGAATTTGATTTTTTTAAAAATTTCAGTGGGGAAGAATTAAAAACATTTGTTCAGGTCAACTCAAAATGGTATTTTCAAAACAAAATGTCAAAATGGTTTGTTCTGAAAATGTCAAAACAAAAATGTTTTGACATTTCCAAAACAATTTTTTTTCCATTTTTTTCTGGCTGATACGATTTATTGAATTCGGGTCAAGTTCAGCAAATAGCATCAGCATCCCAAAAAAATACATTTCTGGCAAAAAAAATTTTTTACCTGGTTCTAACCATCATGTCTTGGGATGGTTGGTGACAATTTTGCAGGGTTAACTTGTGAGGGCAGAATGCATCAGAATTCAAACCCCTCTCTCCCTAAGGTGTTTTCCATTTTAATCCCCGTCAAGCCTTGTAGAGAATCTTCTTAGCCCTTTTTAAACGGATGCACAGTATGTGGTTATCTATTTTATATTTGTGGGTTGTGATGTTGAGAAGCAACCTGGCAGAGGGAGTGGAGTGAGCTACTTATTAATAACATTTTTCTTGTTCTCCCCTTAATTAGATAGCTATAATTAAGCCTTTCTTTTTTCCCCCTTCAGCCATTATTTTCTCCTAAAAGCATCAGACACTTTGTATTTTTGTTTTTTTCCCTTCCACGTTTTTCCCTGTGTTATTTTCAGAACTTCTGATATCCAAAGTAACCTTTTACAGCCACACTAGTTGCTATTTGGACTTTTTCCCAAAGCATTTCTAGACTGCTATACCTTAACTACAGCAGCATTTAGGATTCCCCACCACACTGCTGGATTTAAATATTATTTCGTATTTTAATACTTGTTACTTATTCATTAGACATGTTAGTTCCACAAAATGCACCTTCCTGAACTGTAATAGCTTTGTACAGTTGAGGCCTCTGAACCTATTCTTTCAAGTAGTTCTTAGTTTTGAACTTCACTATTATCAATGTTTTCAATCAGTTCCTTCCTCTCAGTAAAAATTGCTGTT
Source organism: Dermatemys mawii (assembly GCA_007922305.1). Classification (NCBI taxonomy): domain Eukaryota; kingdom Metazoa; phylum Chordata; order Testudines; family Dermatemydidae; genus Dermatemys; species Dermatemys mawii. The sequence continues at coordinate 20,173,469 of ML677363.1, read as the reverse complement.
GAGTGTTCAATTGTTTCTCCAATCCTTAGCAGAATTATTTTGATTGCTTTGGCAAAAATGAACATAGAACCATAGTTATCTATTTCAGTAGTGCCTGGAAGTTAACATACTGTCACAGCTTTATCACATATTCAAGAAAGGTGGTAGGAAATAGACAGAGAATGGAATACGCATTATTGATCCCACCCACACATCATAACCATTACCACTATGGCTAATGCTAAATTTAAAAAAATGAAAAAGCAATTCATATTAAATTAGAGGTAAGCCCAAACCACAACATTGTATCTAAAAACCTATTCCCTCCACCCCCAATTCCAGTATTTTAGGAAAGTTTGGATCTGATTCAGAACCAAACTTTGCAACTCAGACATCTCCTTATAGACAGAGCCATAGAATCATAGCCTTTAAGATCAGAAGGGACCATTATGATCATGTAGTCCAGTAGTGGACAAACTTTTTGGCCTGAGGGCCACATCAGGTTTTCAAAATTATATGGAGGGTCGGTTGTATGAGGGCCACCTCAAACAGCCAGGCATGGCCCAATCCCTGCCCCCTATGTGACCCCCCTGCTTCTTGCCCTCTCACAGCCCCCCTGAGACTCCTGCCCCATCCAACCCCCCATTCCCTGTCCCCTGACCGCTCCTGGACCACCCGCCCTTGACTGCCCTCTGCCGCCCCATCCAACCCCTCCTCATTCTTGACTGCACCCTTCCCCCCCGGACCCCTGTTCCATCCAACCACTCCTTCTCCCTGACCGCCCTGGAATCCCTGCCACTGATTGCCCCCTGTCACTCCTTCCAATCCCTCCTTCTTGACTGCCCACTGGGACTCCTGCCCCCATTCAACCTCCCCATTCCCCACTCTCTGACCACCCCAACCCCTATCCATACCCTCACCCCCTGACCACCAGCCTGAACTCCCCTGCCCTCTATCCAACCCCCCTCCCCCGCCCCCTTACCACACTGCCTGGAGTACCAGTGGCTGGCAGTGCTACAGCTGTGCCACCCAGAGCACCGAGACAGGCAGCCACACCACACGATTGGAGCCAGTCATGCCATGTTTTCTTCTTATTTATATGGCTATAGAACCTTTTACCATTTTCCCTTTGCAACTTTCCAAAATTCCCTTTGCAACTCTACATGGCTTTTGGCCTTTCTCACTTTATCCCTACATGTTCTGACTTCAATAAGGTAGCTTTCCTTGCTTATCCCTCCCATCTTCCACTCCTTATAGGTTTTCTGCTTTTTCTTAATCACCCCACTAAGATGCTTACTCATTCAACTTGTTCTACAACTCTTGCCTATGAATTTTTTCCCCTTTCTTGGGATGCAGGCTTCTGATAGTTTCTGCAGCTTTGACTTGAAGTAATTCCAGGCCTTCTCCACCTTTAAAACCACAAGTTCTTCAGTTCAATCCACTTCCTTAATTAATTTCCTTAATTTTTTAAAGTTAGTCCTTTTGAAATCAAAAACCCTCGTCACCGATTTATTTTTGTTTATCCATCCATTTAGTTTGAACTGACTTAGCTCATGATCACTCGAACCAAGGTTGTCCCCTACAATCATTTCTTCTGTGAGGTTCTCACTACTCACGAAAACCACATCTAAAATGGCATCCCCTCTTGTAGGTTCAGCAACTGCTTGGTGAAGGAATCCATCAGCTATCGCAGGTAGGAAAATCTGAGCCCTATTATTACTAGCACTTGTCCTCCAGTCTATATCTGGGAAGTTAAAGTCTTCCATGATCACACAATATACATTAGTATTTACTTCATTAAGTAAACACATTAAAGAGGTCTCTATCCATATCCAAATCAGATCCTGGTGGTCTATAGCACGCCCCAAGCACTATCCCAGGGGAGGCTCTATAGCTTTTCTTTCCCAATGTGATTTTTGCCCAGACACACTGTTTTATCTATTCCATCAGTTCTTATTTCTTTATAGTCTACCTCATCATTGATATGCAACGCTATTATACCAACTTTGCCTTTATTTCGGTCTTTCCTAATAGCACATACTCTTCAATACCTATACTCCAGACATTCTACCACCAGTATCACCTATTAGACCGGTATCTACACTACCCTTCCTCCTTACGTCCATTCCCTTACCTATGGCTGTGTCCTTTCTTACTTCGTTTTCTTCCCTCTCAGTGTTAAAATCCAGCATGGAGATTACCTGGACATCTCCCAACCATCTCCCTCAAATTCCTAGTTTAAAGTTCTCTTAGACAGTTGTCCCAGCCTCCATCCTAGAAGTCTATTTCTCTCCCTACTCAGGTGAACTCCATCCTGAGAGAAACAGTCCTCTGTCTATGAATGCCTCTGTCACAGGGTCCGGGCTGCCCTGTGTTCTCTGCACTCTCAATAACAGGTCTTCACACCAGTCTTCAGTGTTTAACCCAAGTGTCCTTTATTTATAATACAAGTGCGTGGCTTCCAAGTAGTAAACAGTGTTCCCCCAATCCTCAGACATTTACCTCACTATCTTGGTTCACTGGCCTCCAGACTCTTGAGGCACCTTGTACACAGCCAGGAGACAGAGTTACTGCCTCCTGTTCCCTGCCTAGCCTTCACCCTTCTGACCGTGAGTAAGGGCGTTTTGTAGCCAGGTCAGCTTCCTTCCCCAGCTGTAGTCAATCAGTCCCAGCTAAGCCTGCGAGCCTAGGCTCATTAGGGCTCCCAGCTGGGCTCTCCTGCCGGTCACTACCAGCTCCTGCCCCTCTGCCTCCTGCCAGGAAGCAGGGTTTAGGTTACAGAGGCAGGGCATTTCAGTGGTTTTTACCTCTGCTCTGCCACAGCCTCCCAGTGGCCATACATCCCAAAGTCCTTATAGTACCACTGCCTGAACCATCTGTTGATCACACCTAATCTTGTCACAGCTTTGTTGCCTCTCTTTAGGAACAGGCAGAATCCAACTGAAGATCACCTGAGCCTTGATTTCCTTAAGTGTCTTCCCCAGCCTGGCATAGTCCCCCAAGATGCGTCCCAGCGAGAATCTAGCCATATCATTTGTTCCCACATGAAAGACAATCAGTGGATTCTTTCCCACTCCAGTTAGGATCCTCTTCAGCCTCAGATCTGCAACTCGTATATTAGCACCCAGCAGACAGCACACCCTTCTGTTCTCTGGGTCAGGTCTGGTTGTAATTGGCTATACCAGAACTCTGAATATAAACAATTCTGTGACTTTTAGGAAGTTCAGATATGGATCCATTTCTGAGTCTAAGCTCTAACTCAAGTTTTTCTTTAGTGTAAGCAGATAATGGGAGAGAGTCATGTTCATTGTACAAGATCTCTGTGATAAAGCTCAATGCAAATTTCTAACAAATTAAAGAAGGAAACTTCTGATTTTGTCTTTTATCATCTGCTGTTTTTGAAACAGCAGTTATTTAATAGCATGTGTAAATATATGCTGGAAAATATACTGCGCAGCACAGGTAGCAAGAAGATTGCAACTAATAGTGGGTGTAACCACAATATAAACTGAGCTGTTCCTTAAGTTGTTCCTTAAAACCAGGGTGTGCCAAAGGTTTTTACAGAAGCCTGAATCAGCTTTTCTTAGCTGCCCTCATCTTAAGACACTGACAGAGAGGCAGGAATGCAAAAATTTATAGTATAGAAGGGCAGACTTGTTGCAAAAATGAGGGCGATCCAATTTTTGCTCACTCTAGAGAGAAGCATCTTAGGTTTTGAAATGTTTGCATATTCTCCAGTTTTTTGGGGTTCCCTCCTCCCCAGATTTTTGCAATTGTAGTTTCTATCTGGAGAACAGGAAACAAACTGTCAAAATACCATGAGAAAAGCTGACCCTACAGCCTGTTGTAAATATTATTTAAAAAAGCATGTTCTCCTGAGATTTCCAGCCCAACTATACAACTCACGTAGTGCAGATAGGTCAGAAAACATTTCTGATTTGCCTAACATTAGTTTATACTGGAAATCTAATGCCCTATAGCTTAAAAGAAAATTCAAACCCATAGCTTCTTTACTGGAAGTCACATAACCTTGTCAACCAACTTGGCATGCACTGATAAACCAAAGAGATAACACTGCATTTATTAAAATAAGGAATGGACAGACTGGGATAAACTTCCCCCTAAACCAAAGTTTCCTAAAACTTACTCACTCTCTCGCCCTCACACATATGGAAAGTTTAATTTTTTATTTATTTTTTGTTAAACTTTTCCATTCTCACAGTTTGCCTCCATCCTTTTTGCTTCTGTCTGAAGCTGCAAGCAGAAATGTTTCAATAACATAAGAGAAGATACTCATGAGACACTCTGACTTTACCACAGCCAGGAAGTAGCAGAAACTCACCACGAAGGCTGTTCTTTTTCAGCTCTCTTTGCATAATGAATGGATTTACATAGTTCAAATAAAACAAACAAACATTTCACACTTCTGGTGGCTTTTCCAAACCTGACCCTTTTCACTAATGTGATTTAACAGGGCTGGTTGGAGCATCTCAAACACCAGAACTGATATTCGAGAAATATCCTGGTTTTTCTTGATACAGCAACCACACACAGGAAGAAAAAAACATGTATATTATTTTCACGCTAGGTTTCTTTGTTTTGATGCATCACTACTGAAGAAGAGCTTTTTCTTTAATTTGGGCATCAAATTTCTCTTTTATGTACTACCACTATGCTAAGGAAAGGAATAAAACACACTATGTAATGACCAGCTGGCCAATTTAAGCCTCATTCTGGTCTGAACTGGAACATTTTTTTGTTGTTTGTATTGTCTCTGAGAAATAAACCTGACTCCAGGCCCCTATTCTTTCACCACTCTCATCCTCTTCATTTTTACAATACTGCAAATAGATCCTGAGCACCATTCCTTTATGTAGCACTTGGCAGTCTGGGCTTCCTGTGACATTTCCCCCAGACATTTCCCCATGCAAGCCACTTGAGTTTATTTTGCCCACTTTCAATCTGTTCACAAGTTATCTTGTTTTCCAACAGAAGTATTTTTAAGAGGGCCATGCAGCATCCCCACATGCTAAATACAATAGTTTTGAATAAGCCGTAATACAGTCCTTGTCTCTGTTTCTCAGTGCCTTGTTTTTTAAAAAAAAGAATATGAGAGCTGGTCTTTGCATGGTATTTCCACTTTTCAGATCCCCAGATCTCATATTTTTTCAGCTCCAGGCAGGCATCAAGAGTGCACAAAATGCCCCACAAACACCAATTCTAGACCCTATATATACACTTCTAACTTTTAAGAAATGGTAATGCAAACTCTTCTAACAAGACAATGATACCTCTTCTCACTACAGAGCAATACTCTCAATTCATCAGAGATGCAGAAATAAAAGGATGTATTGTAGATGGTAGTTGGAAATCCAAGGAAGATATGCAAGATGTTTAACATATGGGGTACCCAAGCTTATAGGTACTATGTGAAATCAATCCTAAGGCAGATATTGGCAGAATCTTAATATTATAGGAGTTAAGCCAAATGAGTCAAAAATACAAGCTGTATAGTTCTCCTTCAGAAATGAGGAAATAATCAAGAGGCATAACTCCAACTAGTGATGCATTAATGCTAAGGTGAAAAACCTAAGGGACTGAAGATGGAGGGTAGACAAATGAGAGATACTTTGTATATGCTGATTCTTATTAAAATCCTTTCTTTATTTGCCCTTTTAGTAGGGTAGGTATCAAGACAAAGGTAAATGTACATGACTTCAGTAAAGTAGTAAGCAGAAAAATATCATATATCACAAGCCAAAAACCTACAAATGCCCATTAGAGGAGCCTGGACAGGCATTAACAGAAAATGTATGCATTTCCAATTAAAGGAAGGTGATTAGTGGACAGTGCCATATGAAAACTGAGAACCTCCTCCGATGTGATTATGTCATTGTTCTCCTAATGCACTCAATTAAATCAACATCATCTCATGAAATGGCACCACTTTCCTTAGTTATAAACAGAGATAGGCATGTCTTCATAGTAATCTATGGTGTTACTAGAAATAGAAGAATTTGCTACATGCAGTCAAAACTCAGATTTCAGAATTACATTAAAACACATCAACTCTGGCCTCTGCAGCTGAAACACACAGAACTCAGAAGTTTTTCTGAAAATCACTTTAGAAAGATTGAGGAACCATCCCTATATTGAAGCTTGGTTCATTTCACCAATTTTCTATTAAAAACACCATAAATAATCACACATGTATTATCCAGGTGGTAAATGTATATTAAAAATAAATCTAACATTTGTATTTTCAAACATGACAATAAAAAGGTTTAGTGTGAAGCAACAACATAATTCTTCTAATAAAGTTTTTCAAGACTTATGAAATATGAGAATTACTCTATAATCACTAGAATACTATATACACAAGCACATTCAACCTTTAAATAATCTGAATAATAATAAAGTTATAGGGTTGGCTTTCAGCTGCTCTTTTCATCAAAGTTTTACATTTCTTTCACACCACGTTCATGACTAACCCCATGGTATTCCCTTTAGATGCTGACTAGCCTTGACAAGCTTCAGCTTGAGAACTGGCACACACATTTGGATTAAAAAAAGCATGTAGGATCTTATTTTTAACCTTTTCATACTCTTGTCCCTTTTAGTCTATGTAGTTATTGATATCATGACCACCACAGCTGTAATTAATCATTATTAAATAAATCCATCTATGGTATTTTGGGGTACCAATAACTAAACCCTTGGACCTTTCTAACAAGTATTTAAAAAATCTCAAAGAAATGTAGTTTAATTTTTCATGTAATTGTGTATGTATGTTTGCATATGTGCATGTTATGTGTGTCTGTCCATCCCACATTTTATAGGGCAGTTGTGCCCCAAAGGAAGAATTGATATGGGCCTGAAAACTTCACAAACCTGTACTAATGAGTAACTACAGATTAGTAAGGCTTGTAGACTAGTGAGTGTCTACAACAAAGCCAACAGGGACCTTCTACCCTGTATGGACTTTGGGAAAGTATCACAAAACCTACCGGGAATTCTCTTAGCACTTGATAACACTTCGGAACAAAACTAGTGCACCTGCAGTTAATTACAGTAGCTGAAGCATTGATGACCAAAGTGTAACTAGCCAGCTGGAATGAATAACCTGGTTACTTGGACCAGCTTGCAATTTTTGATAAAAGAATAAAAGGTAATATATAGAAGTGTAATATATGTTTCCACTGGCTCCCTTTGTATGACTTCCATTCCCTTCAGTAATAAGCACCACCAGAAAATTCCTGAAATCGAGAAGCACACATTATTTTTGTGGAGAAATGCAAAAGCAGGTGGAATCACCTACCTTTGACCAGAACTGGAAAAAAGCACAAATGCATGGATGAGGGTATTCTCAACTCAGACTCTGGTGTAGGCTTTTTTGTTTTGTTTTGTTTTAAAACAGACAACAGGGTGGAACAGTTCACTAGTACAAGGATTGGGGCTGCCCATTAAGCAGGTGGTTAGACACAACTGGTATTAGTACCGTGTTTCCAAGCAGGAGGTCTGTTTAAGACATTAAAGTGAGAAAGAGGAGGACTGTCTCTTATCTATGGCATGTCTGGGTAGGAACAAGTTAAGTATCACAGACTTTTGAGGAAAAGATGGACAATATATATGTACAAGACAGGGAAAACCCACAGGGGCTCAATTATGCTCCAGAAGAACTTTTGTCTTGATGGTCATTGCAGGGAAGTTCTAATAAAGGTCAGAGTTTTTTCAGAGACCTGGTAAAGCTCTGCAGAGACTAGAGAAAAAGGGAATTAACCACCTTCTTCTCCTGATTTAAAATAAAGTTACCTTTTCCCAACTTTCTCAACAAACAATAGCCATTAACCTCATTCCTCATTTAAACAAAGACGTATGCAAATCTGCCTTTCTATGTACCTGGAACCCTTAACTGTAGAAATGCAAGAGGCACAGGTAGAACTCAGATCCTCAAAAGAATGATCTCGTAGTAATTAGTACAAAGTGAATGGAAGTTTAGTTTTCTTAGTTAACATCTGTATGTAACATTTTCATTCTATACATCATTTAGAACAGAAGATCTAATCAAAGGACATTAACAAGATATCTAAATATAGACAGAGTAAAAGAAATCAACAGGTAACATTATGGTCATGACCAACAGAAGATAGATTTACATATGTCCAGCACAAAAATTTAAAGCACCACATTAAATTCATATTTTCTTTACTAACAAGGTGGTATTAACTGAAACACAGGAATGATTACATAGTTACTGCACAACATGCATTCAGACACTTCACATCTCCCTAACTTGAATACTTCTGGCTTTAAAGACACTAACCCACTGCTCCAGGTGAATCACTGTCTGTTTCTTTAGCTAGTATTACTCCAGACTCAGGAAGTTTGCAGATCTTACCTACATACTGGCATGTGAGTCACTCCCAGTAATGAGAAAGCCAGTTGCTTCAGTTGTTCCTGACAGGGAATTTTGACACTCTGATCAGGTGTCACAAAAAGCAATCAGAAGGTGGCAGAATCACTTTAAGTGAAATAGCTTAACATCCAGAAATGATTTCTATTGCTACTTTTTTGCAACAAATACTTATATGCCTGTTTTAGTTTCAAGATGAATTTGAGGAGCCTAATACATTCTGAACACACAGCAAGGAGACAAACGGAGTACAATAATGATGACAGGTAAGTGATTTTTTACTGCGGTCAAAAGGGTCAGATAAGGTGCTCATTACATGTTTTAAAATAATAATACTGTATCACCTTGTTTTTAACCATTCTTAAGAAAGTAGGAAATGGGAGTTAAAATGTCCCTGGTTAAAAGTGCTTAGAATCATAAATTAGATATCATATTAATATGAAGCATTGAAGTTGTGCCCAGGAAATGACATTTTACTACTCTTCAATCCATTCAAAATGTCATGAAAACGCATTGTATTTTCTAGTCCCAAAACTTAAAAAGATTAATATTTTTTCTATTTATTTCTCTTACAATATTTATGTAAGTGCAGGAGTCTTATTGAAGTGCTGTTTCTTAAAGACAAAGTAGCTGATATTGAAAATAAACTCCATAAATTTCCAAGTTAGTTAGAAAAGGTTTATGTTCAATTCTTGTTGCCTCTTTCAAAAAGGGGAAAATATATTTGACTTCTGTTAATTAAACTATAAAGAATAAAGGTTCCCTTCCTTCATAATCTCTGAAATCATGTTAACACTTGTTAGGTTTAAGAGTCACTTGAAAGAACCACATAGCTATTAAACAATGTAGCAACTGTATGAGCTGTACTTCTGATAAATCTGTAAATTTAGATTTACAGGAGGCAAAATACATTTGTCAATCTATGACACTTTCAAAAAACCTATATAGCTTAATGATTATTCTACACTTGAATGATTATTCTAAGGTACCAAGGACTCAAAAGTAACAGTGTGACTAATTTCTATATTGTTAAATATGAATGTGTGTTGTGTAGTGCATCAAATGTACTGTAGCAGTCTATAACTTCTTCCTGCTTTACACACTTGCTTTTGTTAGGAAAAGGGGTTGGTTTGTTTTTTAAAATCAAGTGGTATTTAGAGGTTTTGCAGCTTGCTTTAAAACAATGTCTACCTGGACTCTTACTACAAATGGCCATCAAATGACACATAGTTAGTGTTCACAAAAAACTGTATCAGTCTGAGGATATGGAAACCCAGGACAGTACCTCTCTGAAGTTAGAATTCAAATCAAGTGTTTCCTGACATCATTTTACCCTTTCAATGTGAAATCAGTCACTTCACAAAAGCCTTTAATTATTTTTTATTGACTTGTAAATTAGATTTCCTACCACTCTTCTCATTGCTAACCCTGATGCCAGGGACACTGCCCTAGGTGGTTTAGAAGAAGAAGAGACTCATCTGATTGAGGGGGGATGCTTATCCTCCGTGGATTTGAGTATGTGGTTTGGTTCCTATAAGGAGTAAGAGTTTACAAGTGGAGGAGATGGGGAGAGGGAAGAGGGTCAGAGCTTGGACCGTGTGAATGGGTTTTAGAAACTGATGGCAACTTTTTGTTGTAGAGGTGAGGAAAAAACCAAATTGATGGATTGTCACAGGCGTTGCTCTTCCTGCACCTTCCATGGCCCTTTTTGTCTCCCTTCCTCCTCTTCCAGTTTCCTTTCACATTACAACTTTGCAGTCTCATCCTTAGTTCCCACTCCCTAACTGCTAGTGCCTTCCCTTCAGGGTAGGGAGGGGAGGGAACTCTGGGCCCAGATGGTTCAACACCTGCACAAGTCAACCATTCATGCACTAGCACGCAATCAAGTCTGAGCTGTTCCAAGCGCCAGAAGCCCTCAGGCACTTTGGGCTTTGGAACAGCCTGGACTGCATTGTTACTACATGAGCAACTGAATTGGAAAGTCATTCGGAAGACAATGCAACACTGAACCCTGCATTCCTTTAAACTGCAGAGGGAGTAAAGACCAGCAGAAGGCATTAGAATGGGGAAGCAGGCATGTCAGATATGTTTAATCTGAGATTTTGTCTTGTTCTAAATATAAGCATCTGGTGTCTTGAATATAAGCATCTGGTCATACTGCCCATATAGAAAGGCAAGTGGACGGTATAGCTCCCCAAAAAATGCCTTAGTAAAATTACTTGATTTACTGGAATGGAGGAATTTCCTTCCTCTCATTGGATATCCCAAGGTCTTTTAATCTCTTTTTGTGAAGAGTGTTCCCTGTTAAGTCATTTATAAGTTTAAATGCATTTGGCTGACCAAAATAAACAGTAGGCGCAGTCAGCCAGAAAAGCAATAATGGAGACTGCGGTGTCAAACATATGGTCTAGTAAAGTGTGCTACAGTCATTAAATATTGTAAAATATTTTATGTTGTTGCTAATGATCTTTCCATACCACCACAAAGAAAGGACATGAAATGCCTTTCTAGAGTCCTCCATGTCCTCTTCGAACATCTTGTTTCCTCAAAAGGCAACTGAGTTAAATGGAACAGAAGTCCAAGTGCTGATAGTGAAGGCAGAGACTCCTATATTTTAGTTGTCAAGCACTCTCTACCATAAAATATTCTTGCAACCTTTTCTTAAGATACTCTAACTCCTCTTCCCTGCTCCCCACGTTGTTGACAACAGGCCTTTGAAATACAGCAAGGGCAAACCTTTTGAGTTACAGAAGAATATTTTCTTTGTCCCATGAAATTCCATTCAGATTTGATTGAAATATAAACTATTTCAAGTCTCCAGAATTTTTAAATAAAATTTTAGGAAACAGTAAACAAAAAACTATTTCAAAAAAAACTTAAGTGGTAAAGTCAAGAACTTGAAAGTTAGGAAATATCAGTATTAAGGTTGCCATGAAACCTCAACTCATCCCCCTTGTGCATATGCATCATAATACAACCTTTAATTACATGATCATATACTATTTTTTCCACAGGATCCCTGCCAAATTCAGTGCACAGGATGGATGCACAAGGAGCCAAAATTACAGTTGCCTGTGTAACCACAGGTCTAGTATTTCCTAACATTTGAGTGCTCAATTCTCCAACCTAAATAATGATTTAAGCTATTTTGTACATAATTACAATTTTAGAATAACTTGGAAGATCACTTAAATGCAATACAGTCTATATGTCTTTTAAAGAAGTATCTGCATGATAAGAACGAGGTTGCTTGGCATGAGATTGCTCCTGGCTAAGGAGCAGCATGGAGGAGGACATAAAGACAAGAGTATGAAGAGACTGAAGGGAGTGGTTAGGAAAGAGGAGAAAATGACCATACAGAGATTTATGCAAAGTGAAGGTGTAAAGAGCCTTGCCGGGAAGAACTAGAAATTTATACTTGACGCAGTGGCAAGGGGAAGCTAATAAAAGGAATTCAAATGGGGAAATTACATGATCCAAGCACCAAAAGTGGCAGCTTATTCTTTCAGTCATGTTTTGGATAGATAAAAGGGAGTAAGGTTTGAGGAGGAGGGAGATTTCCAAGGCCATAGTCAAGAATTTTAGCAGAAGAGACAGAAAGGAAAGGGTGGATTTAAAACTTGTATGATTTGGCAACAGACTAGATATGGGGACAGAAGACAAGAGAGAGGAACAAAGAGGGTCAATTCTGGGAAGAAGAAAGGGAGAGAGAAAAGGATTGGGGCAGAAAGGGGGCAGTGAAAGGAGTTCAACTTTAGCCATTAAGGGCTGGTCTTCACTAGGGCGGGGGATCGACTGCAGATACGCAACTTCAGCTACGTGAATCACGTAGCTGAAGTTTGCGTATCTGCAGCCGACTTACCTTCCGTCCTCACGGTGACGGCAGTTGGCGGTGCGCTCCCCCGTCGACTCCGGCTTACTCCTCCAGGGGAGCTGGAGTTCCAGAGTCGACGGTGGCAGCACTGGCGATCGATTTATCATATCCTCACAAGACGCGATAAATCAATCACCCTAAAATCGATCTTTCCCCGCGGTAGTGAAGACAAGCCCTAAGTTGGTGGCAGAACATCCAAAAGCTGTCAGAAAGAAAAGCAGACATAAAACTGAACAAAGGAAGAGATTAGAGGTGGTGAAGTTTATTTGGGAATCATCTGCATAAACATGGTTGTTGAAGCCATCAGAAAAGCTGGGGTCACCCAAACTTAATGTACAATGGTATGAAAGGAGGGGTTCCAAGACAAGAAAACTGAATGAGTTACTAATGTGATAGACCCCAGGATAAAGCCCTAAGGCAGACAGACACTGTCAGAAAGGGTCTTTTCCTTCCCCCTTTGAACACACATCAGAGCTATGGGGAAGGTGCTAAATGAGCAAGAGAGGTTAATGATGAGGGAGAAGAAAGGGATGAGAGAGGAAGCGAGGCAGGAGGAGGGTTCAAGGAGACAAGTTAATCGGTTAGAAATGAATGGTTAAAGAGAGTTCTAGGAGCCAGAGGTCAAGACTTTGCTGAGAAAAACAAAAGATTCTCACATATATCATCTTTGTTGAGAAGGTTAAGTACATTAAGAGTATGAAATTTGCATCTTTTATGACAGAGATTCTCAAGGCTGCCTTAGAACCAGTGATTTGTGAGGCTGCAGCAGTGCCTCCATATACCTGCAGAAGTGACTAAAGACAGGAAGAGAGGAGAGGGTATTATCCAGCTTTTCTTCTCTGTGCTCAAGCCACCATAGGAATGAAAGCATATCAATGATCTAATAAGAAGCTGACAGATTCAGGAGGGGAAACATGGGCAAAGCAAAGGCTGCCACCATTTAACTGCACTCCTCTGTCCTTCACAGGAAAACACATCTGCCAATTGCATAATGGAAAGCAGGCCATGCCTGTGGGTGGCTCCCTTGAATTCATTTCTTATAGCAAACAAAGCCTAAGAGAGGTGTTTAGCATTGCATCGCTTGTAGTTTTGCCCCTTTTTTGTATACACTATCCTCTGCTTAGAGCAGATTACAACATTGAGTCTGGAACTGGTATGGCACAACAGAAAAGACCAACACCCACACTGAATATGGAGTAGCAATTTCCACTTCACTCTGTGACCATGAAATATGGACATGCTCTGAAAATATTTCATCAACATCACTGCCAGAGAGGTAGCCGTGTTAGTCTGGATCTGCAGAAACAACAAAGAGTCCTGTGGCACCTTAAAGACTAATAAAACTATTGAAGCATAAGCTTTCGTGAGCTAATACCCACTTCGTCGGATGCATGCAGTGGAAGTATGCAGAGGCAGGTATAAATAAGTAAGCAAGAACACTGTAGGAGAACACTTCAGTCTCCCTGGACACACAACAACAGATTTAAAGGTAACCATCCTGCAGCAAAAAAACTTCAAGACCAGACTTCAAAGAGAAACTGCTGAGCTACAGTTCATTTGCAAATTTGACACCATCAGCTCAGGATTAAACAAAGACTACGAATGGCTAGCTAACTACAAAAGCAGTTTCGCTTCAGCTGCTAGAAGAGGACCTCATCCTCCCTGCTTAGACATAACAAATTAGTTCAGCCTAATTGAACTAACCTTGTTATCTCTAACCTGGTTCTTGCCTGCTTATTTATACCTGCCTCTGCATACTTCCACTGCATGCATTCAGTGAAGAGGGTATTAGCCCAAGAAAGCTTATGCTTCAACACTTTTGTTAGTCTTTAAGGTGCCACAGGACTCTTTGTTGCAAGTGTCAAACTGTTATGCATATTCTAGGAGAAAGATAAAATCACCAACAAGTATTCAATCAGTGGTAATAAAAACACAGCTTTGTTGGACTACACACATCCTCTGCAAAGGATATAATGTGCTCTTGAAAAAAAATGTTTAGTCAACTTCTACTTAGCAACAGATTAAGAGGAAAGACAAAGAGAAGAAAAAGATATCCTGAAAAAACTCATTAATTGAGCCCTAGCAGAAATCAACAGGTAAGAAACTACAGCAGCAAACAAATCAATATGGAATGTCAAAGTTAACATCTGAATTAGAACATTTTGAAAGATATTAGTCAACAATGTGAGAAGAGAGCAGAAAGAGGAATTGAGGAAAGAGGATTTGAAAACATATGTAACTAGCAAACATTACTCCATTTCCCCAACCAACCTGGGGAAAGGCCTGTAATTCAAGAAGTGGTGCCTTCAGCCACCTAGGGGTTCAAATAAGCTCTTGCTAAATCACTGATATTACACAAAGGAAAAACTGAAATTTCACAGGAATAAATTTGAGGTTTGACAGAACCTATGGCTTAGTGGCAGCAGAATTGTTATGAACATAGGTTTATTAAAAAGAATTGGTTGCACTAAACATAAAATTTAATTTGGAAAAATAGTCATACACCTTTGTACATTCATGTTGCTGGATATACCTCCAGGCATGCTGAACTCAGTACTAGGTTGAAAGAAAAAAACATCATTCATGTAAAATAGCACAATTCTTTCGTTTGTCTATGCAAAACACTATACTATGCAAGTTCTGACAATATTAACAGTAAAGGTGAGAATTTTATTTTATCCAAGCATTGTGAAGCTGGCATGTGGATTTTATACTTTAAAACACTGGATGATGGACTCATTTTTCAATTCTACATAGAACTTGCCTAAAATGTTCTCTGTACCTGGTTCCAGCACTGCTTCCTTCAGATCAGTACACACAGATTAAAAAAAGCTACGAAGTAATAAAAACTTACCTTCCAAAAGCCTCTATCCTCATGTCACGCTCAGGGACGTAGAGATCTTGATTCTAAACCCTTTTTTGCCTCCTACAACTTCCTGATCTATAACAGTACCTATTGCCAGCTCTGAAATTAAACTTGCATACAGCACTACCTTTTCCTTGCTCTGCAGTAAGTCTTATTCATGCCTTTGTCCACAATGGGCTTAAGCAGTGTTATGCAGAAAGAGCCAAATTGTACTCAGTTATGAGTGTAAATCTAAAGTCAATGAAGTTACTCTGACTTTAAACCAGAATAGATGAAAGCACAATTTCACACTAAGAGCAGGTCTAACAAGAACAGTCAGTCATTATAGCTATGTTGGTGAGATTTTTTGTTGACATAGCTAAGCCAGTAAAAGCCAGTGTCAATGCAATTATATTGGTATAAGAGTGCTTACTTATAGCTTATTTCACTCAGTGAACTTGGAATAAGTTATACCAGCAAAAGTGCAGTTTTGCCAGAATAAGGTATGTCCACAATAGGAGCACTTTGCCAGGATATTAATCTAGTCTATCTATGTTCTTATACTGCATTCATCACTGTAGTATCTGAGTGCCTTACAGTAGTGTATTAAGCAATGCTCAACATTTCATGCATTTGTTCTCTCATTCCATCCGCAAGAGAAGAAACATGCAGTGGAATGCCTTAGTTTGGTAGGATATTTTGTGGGAAGAGTTCATTTTTTGTTAAATATACATGTTGGTATGTACACCGGACCCTTGCTAGAACGTGCGTCTATATAATGTGAATTCCGATAGAAGGCGGTCGTGGATCCCAAATTCAGTAACGGTCATTAATTTTCATTGTAAAGCGGTCCCTGCTAGAACACAGGACTTGGCATGGATCCCAAATCCTGTGTTCAGCGAGGGTCCAGTATATTTATGCTAGAGTAAGCAGATCAAAGAAATGAACCTTGCAGTTGGAGTGGAACTTGTAG
Organism: Dermatemys mawii; assembly: GCA_007922305.1. Taxonomy (NCBI): domain Eukaryota; kingdom Metazoa; phylum Chordata; order Testudines; family Dermatemydidae; genus Dermatemys; species Dermatemys mawii. The sequence continues at coordinate 20,157,385 of ML677363.1, read as the reverse complement.
CTTATGATGATCCTTAGCTCTCTTGGAATAAGTTCCCTGAATCCCCAAGAAAGCTGTCTCCCACACATGCGACCACTACCCTTATTGTTGAGCTCTATTGTGCCAGAGGAGCATAGCTGTTGACCATGATCTTCATTCTAAAACTTTAGGCAGTCTTCTAGGTATCCTAGACCCAAGCCACAAAATGCCTCTTTACAGCACAAAACCTTGGCATAGCTATATGGTCAAAGCACTCCTACTATAGTCCTGTCTTAGGCCCGTTAGACAGTAGGTGCTTAACGACAGCAAGGTAGGCACTTTAGGCCCAAACTCTTCACTGAATCCAGTCTCTATAGGCCCCAGTAGAGCTGAGGGTCATTTGACATCCAGTTACAACTTCTCAATTCTCAGGCTGAATCTAAACCAGCCATGCTATAGCCTACATGTGCCTGGAGAGGCTGCTTTAATCTAGGAAAGCTGGTGTCTGTCCTCAAGAGGCTGTCCATCAGCTGAGAATAACGGGAGAGCATAGCACCCCATCGGTGGCTCTTCATACCTAACAGAATGCATCCGACAACAGGCAGGGAAAGAGATGTATAAAGGCGGGCTACGTTGACTCTATGCCAGGTGAGAATACTAGCATACCAGGGAGGATTCTTAGCTGGTAGGATGCGGCAAATTTCCAACCAATCTGTAGTGCAAAGGGATAACAGAATCTGACACCAGGTGTATTTTTTCCCCTTTATTATGTCTTTGAACTGCAGTTTCATTAGAATGTAGTGGCAGTCTCCTTAGTTATACCTAGAAATAGGAACCATTTACCCATCAGCAGAAAACTTCTCATGCATTTCTGTGTTCAGTACAAAATTCACTGTTTGGTCTCCTAGTTCCTCCTTGGATTTCCCCTCAACCCTCACCTCATCTCTTCTTAAGCTCATCCAATACCACAATTTATCACTCAACCAGAGAGCAGTAGAACTTCCTCAAAACCTGCCTCATCACAGAATGGCTTTCCTGACTCTCTTCAATCCCATCTCAACAGCCACCTCTTCTCACTGCCTCGGAGTTTCTAACACCACTAGGAAATGGGGAGTGACAATTTGATGGCTCAGGGTAGATAACTGACACCCCCTATGAAAGTGTCAGCAAAAGTATTATGCAGACAAGTATATTGAACTGTTCTCTGATCTCTGAGAGGTGGCCCTCCAGGTCTGAGTTGAGGCACATAGCTGTGGTACCAGGTGGAAGCTCGCACTGTAGCTTATTCAGGCTGCTTTGTTTCCTAGATAAAGAGACTTTCATCTCTCTCAATCAAAAAAATCACTTTTATAAACAAAACCCTCCACAAATCCTTCCCCCGAGTCTCTTAGCTCTGGTCTACACTATAAGTTTAGGTCAAATTTAGCAGCATTAGATCGATTTAACCCTGCACCCATCCACATGACGAAGCCATTTTTGTCAACTTAAAGGGCTCTTAAAATCAATTTCTGTACTACTCCCCAACGAGGGGATTAGCGCTGAAATTGACATCGCTAGGTTGAATTTGGGTTAGTGCGGATTCAATTCAATGGCTTTGGCCTCCGGGAGCTATCCCACAGTGCTCCATTGTGACCGCTCTGGACAGTGCTCTCAACTTGGATTCACTGCCCAGGTAGACAGGAAAAGCCCTGGGAACTTTCGAATTTCATATCCTGTTTGGCCAGCGTGGCGATTTCAACAGCACAGGTGACCATGCAAAGTCCACCATCACAGGATACCATGCAGTCCCAGAATCGCACAAGAGCTCCAGCATGGACCATATGGGAGATACTGAATCCGATCGCTGTATGGGGAGATCGCTGTATGGTGGCAGAACTATGTTTGAAAAGACGAAATTCCAATATATATGCCAAAGTTTCCAAGGGCATGATGGACAGACGTTACAACAGGGACCCGCAGCAGTGCTGCATGAAAATTAAGGAGCTCAGGCATGCCTACCAGAAAACCGAAGAGTCAAACGGACACTCCGGGTCAGAGCCTCAGACATGCACTTCTATGATGAGCTGCATGCAATGCTGGGGGGCCCCTACAAGTACCCCACCTCTGAGCATGGACACTGGCAAGGGGGGAGTCACACACAACAGGGATGAGGATTTTGGAGGCGAGGAAGAAGGAGGAGGAGGAAGACGAGGTTGAGGTTAGCACACAGCAGGCAAGCGGAGAGACCATTCTCCCAGACAGCCAGGATCTTATTATCACCCTGAAGCAACTCCCCTCCCAACCCTCCCAAGGTGAAATCCCGGACCATGAAGCCAAAGAAGGCACCTCTGGTGAGTGTACCTTTGTAAATATAATACATGGTTTAAAAGCAAGCAGGTTTAATGATTAATTTGCCCTGAGGACTTGGAATGCATTCGTGGCCAGCACAGCTACTAGAAAAGTCTGTTAATGTGTCTGGGGACGGAGTGGGAATCCTCCAGGGACATCTCCATCAAGTTCTCCTGGAGGTACTCTGAAAGCCTTTGCAGAAGGTTTCTGGGGAGAGGAGCTTTATTCCGTCCTCCATGGTAGGACACTTTACCTCTCCAGGCCATTAGCAAATAGTCTATTATCATTGCATAACAAAGCCTGGCAGGGTCTGGTCCCGGTGTTTGCTGGCATTCAAGTGACATCCGTTCTTTATCTCTCAGTGTTATCCTCAGGAGAGTGATATCATTCATGGTCACCTGGTTGAAATAGGGGAATTTTACTACGGGGACATTCAGAGATGGCCGTTCCTGCTGAGCTGTTTGCCTGTGGCTGAAAAGAAATCCTCCCCACAGTTAGCCACGCAGTGGCAGGGTGGGCGTTCATGCTGAGCTGTTCGCATTTGGCTAGCAGGGATCTTCCCTGATACCAGCCATGCGGTGGGGGGAGGGGTGAAGCAATCATCCCAAAGAATTGGATAAAGGGGGTTAGTTGGGTTTCTGCTGCACATTAACCCGAAAACTGCAGCACTTCTTTTTAAATGGCCAACTCAACAAAGCTTTGCTTTGCTCAGTATGGGAAAGGAGGGCACTGCTTTTTGAAACCATTCCCACATGTTATGAAGGATGAAGAAGCTAAGACTGTAGCTTAACATAGCTGACTGCAAGCCGAATTCTGTTGCCCGGACCTGCGCGTGTGATCTATCGCACCAAACCCACAGGCACTCAATATAAGCTGCAAAATGCGACCTTGATCCGAAAGGACATGTGCTATGTAATGTGAATAGTTTGGTTCACTGTGAAAAAGTATACCCATGTTCTGTAAAATGTATCTTTTTAAATACTACTCTCCCTTTTTTTCCTCCTGCAGCTGCAAATGTTTCAACCCTCCCCCTATCATCTCCCTCCCAGAGGCCAGCGCAGATAAGGTGGCAAAAAAACGCACACGCAATGAAATGTTCTCTGAGCTCATGCAGTCCTCCCGCACTGAAAGAGCTCAGCAGAACGCATGGAGACAAACAACGTTACAGTCCAGGAAAGCGGTAAATGAATGTGAGGACAGGAAGGAATGATCGAGATGAGAGGTGGCGGGAGCACAATGACAGGATACAATGCTGTGGCTACTGGGGGATCAAACTGACATGCTCTGGTGTCTGGTGGAGCTGCAGGAAAGGCAGCAGGAGCACAGACCGACGCTGCAGCCCCCCCAGTCACTATTCTTGATAGTAGCAGCTCAGTGACTCGACTTTATACAATCTGTTGCAAAATCGACTTCTATAAAATTGAGCTAATTTCGTAGTGTAGACATACCCTTAGTTTCCCAGATGCAACCATTTGCCCTGAAACTTAGGCATTTAACTTTTCTTGACCTCTTAACAAATGACAGCTCCAAACATTACCTGGTAACATGTCATACAATGAGTATGCTATACTTAACTTGTATTTGAATGGTGCCAACTCTGTCCACATATCTATTCAAATGACACCACCATAGGACCTAATCACATCACCCGCGCCATCAGGGGCTCATTCACCTGCACGTCTACCAATGTGATATATGCCATCATGTGCCAGCAATATCCCTCTGCCATGTACATTGGCCAAACCAGACAGCCTACGCAAAAGAATAAATGGACACAAATCTGACATCAGGCATCATAACATTCAAAAACCAGAATAGAACACTCCAATCTCTCTGGTCACTCAGTAACAAATCTAAAAGTGGCAGTTCTTCAACAAAAGAACTTCAAAAACAGACTCCACTGAGAAACTGCTGAACTGGAATTAATTTGCAAACTGGATACCATTACATTAGGCTTGAAGACAGACTAGGAGTAGCTGGGTCATTACACAAACTGAAATCTATTTCCCCATGCTAAGTTTTCCCCAACTGGTACTCACACCTTCTTGTCAATGGTTTGAAATGGGCCGTCCTGATTATCACTACAAAAGTTTTTTTTCCTCCTGCTGGTAATAGCTCACCTTAATTGATTAGTCTCTGAGTTGGTATGGGAATTCCCATCTTTTCATGGGGGGTGCGTACGTGTGTGTGTGTGTGTTCCACTCTATGCACCTGATGAAGTGGGTTTTAGCGCATGAAAGCTTCTGCCCAAATAAATTTGTTAGTCTCTAAGATGCCACAAATACTCCTCACTGAACTTTTACTATAATTTCTACAGGTCTCAAAAGTGTGCTAATTTCTTAACAATAAAAATAAAAAGGCATGGTCTTTGATGATCCATTTTGGACATTACACGGCTAGTAAAAGTAACCAGCAGTAGCTTTAGGGGTAAGGAAGTGCAAGGATTACAAAAATAAGGTCATATTGTTAATCAGTTATGTTTCATGAACATCCCAAGAGTCCCATTAAAGACTGTTTGTTTGTTCCCCTTAAATGACAAATTAAGACTTCTTGTAGACAGCATGGAATAACTATATTATGAAGGACCTGAGCAGTGAAGGAGAGAGTAGAGTGGCTTGGTTCATGAATTGGACAAGATGTTCCAAGCACAAGGGGAAGCACAGAGAAAGGCACAGAGATGGGAGGGGAAGAAGGAAACAAAGGAAACATTGGGGTTTGCTCCAGTGGTGGAGTGGGACAAGGGTGCTTGTAAAGGTAATGTGCACAAATATACTGTATTACATTGCAACCTAAACTGTTTTCTTTTTTAAAAAATCTTGTGTATTAATGTTTTCCATTAAATACCTTGTAAAGAATTGGTTCTTTTAGGTAACACACATACAGCCAGTCAATGATAAATTTAATATTCAATCTCTTTTTTCCACTGTTTAAACACAAGTTTCACATTTTAAAAAATGTTAAACAGATATTAGACTTATGACCTAACATATGCAAGCTAGTCCAGGGAAAACAAAAGTTGTAAGATAAAATAGAAAATTAGTGAATTAAAAATCAGGAAAAAAGTAATGAGATTTACAGATGCAGATCTCCCCACAACTCCCCACTTCTAAAACTCTCTTCCCTGCACAACATTTCCAAAACAGGTCAGGGAACTCAAAGCTGAAGTAATTAGAAGCACTATTGACTCATCCCATATCTCCCTGTGTAGTGTCTTGTAACCTATTATTTAAATTCTCGTATGAGGTTATATCAATCATGCACATAAACTAGTCAATCAATACTAGTAGTAAAAGCTTGTATCATCTATGCAATAATATGTACTTAACCTACATTTATTGCAGCTGCAAACCTTTTATTTTTACTGACACTAAACACACACAAACCACAAAAACGTTAAAAATTGTCATTTAAGGTCCAGATGAGTAAAGATGCAGGTTCTACTGACCCCTTAGAGTCACAGCTGAATAGGCATGAAGGACCCATGGAATAGCAGGATTTTTACTACAGATGTAGAGATATGTATAAGATGGGAGGTATGAAACACTTGCATGGAATGAAATTGGGCAAGAGAAAAAAAAAAAGACTTTCACTCAAACTTAGGTAACTGGCAGTAAATAAGTATAAGAAGGTAGAGACCAATCTTGTCTATCACAGAAACACCGTTTACATGGAAGGAAAAGGATCTGTTTCAAGAGTGGACAAAGTCAGTCACAAATTAAATGAGACCCTGTAGCATTCAATCAATCTGTCCCCTTTTTTATAGCAAGGAAAGGAAGGAGGAGACTCTTCATTTCCAAATCTAAGGGTGAAACAATATGTGGAAGTGTGTGAATTCTCCTGGGAATATGAGCAGGATGGTGACATTTCCTGTGATATGGGCTGCTTTAAAGCAAAGAAGTCCAGAAGTATACTAGAATAAGAACATAAAAATGGCCATGCTGAGTCAGACCAAAAGTCCATCTAGCCCAGTATCCTGTCTTCTGACAGTAGCCAATGCAAGGTGTCCCACAGGGAATGAACTGAACAGGTAATCACCAAGTGATCCATCCCATGTCACCCATTCCCAGCTTCTAGCAAACAGAGGCTAGGGACACCTTTCCTGCCCATCCTGGCTAAAAGACACAGATGGACCTATCTTCCATGAACTTATTTACTACTTGTTTGAATCCTGTTATAGTCTTGGCCTTAGCAACATCCTCTGGCAAAGAGTTCCACAGGTTGACAGTGTGTTGTGTGATGAAATATTTCCTTTTGTTTGTTTTAAACCTGCTACCTATTAATTTCATTTGGTGGCCCCTGGTTCTCAAAGATAAGCTTACAGTTCTCATTCATCAACCCCACCCTCCTACTGAGAAACCTCATTACACATAAGTTGTCTTTCCTGACTAACACTTATTGACCTGACAGAATTTCACAGAAGGCAAAGATGCCTTCTCTTCAGAGCATCTATATGGAGCCTTAACTCTAAGCAGAATAATTTCCTCACAACTGTACTACTTCAAAATACGTGCTTCCCTGACTAGACAGATAATCATTATCCAAAAACTCCATTAAATTGATAAGGTGTTTGTGGAAGGAATGATCTTTTTATTATGCACCTGTATAGCTCTTGATTGGAGCCTCTAGGTGCCATCACAAAAAGATAAAACATACACCACAATCCATATATTAAGTTGCGTGCTAATGATAGCACTCTCACTATATTTACATATGTATAATATATATAACACCACAGAGGTATACTCTGGCTGTGTATTAAATTTTTTAATTTGAAAAATAAAAGATACTGCACTTAACATATATTTTTCTAAGTATTTTTCTTCATAGCACAAGATATAATCAGTATTTTATTCAGGAACCTTCTTTTGTACCTTGCAGTTTATCTATAGAGAGCATATATGTCTTTCTGTCTGTGTCAAGACAAAGCCGATAGAGGATCCAGTGACAAGAGCAACAGCCCAAACTGGCCATCAGGAATTCGAAAATAGAGAACAGACTTAAGCATATGTTCATCCAACAAGGGATGGGCATAAAGCCCAGGTTCTTCATCAAGGCAGAAGCTGTCCATTGCAAGAGCAGCTCCTAAGGAAGGGGAACAATTGTTGAAGTAGCAACCAAGGGCATTTCAATAGTTAGGATAACAGACTAAGCAAAGTGAGGCAGTTCTGTTTGAATATTAGCATATGTCTGCACACCAATCCACGGTGTAGTGACAGAAAGACAGGAGAAAAGAATTAGGAAATATTGAGGTGGAAGAATACCAATGAAGTGCTCAGACAACCACCTCTCTGATCAGTTTTGTTTCTGAAATGCTGGAGGATGCTGCTATTGCGCAAAAACTTATGCTTATTTTTAATTACTTTTTATTTCCTATATTTTTCAGAAGTTAAAGCTGGTACAACCCAGGCTGAGCCCACGGCCCATGAACCCTGTGTCTCCTGAAAAGTATTTCAGCTGAAAACCAACAGCAACAAAAATAATGGGGTTCAACTTGTCATATGGAAAAATACCAGGTAAATTTGGAAGAATTCTCGAAAGTTGGAGTTAACTGAGAAAAGTTTATAGTATTCCCCATTTAGAAATAGTTACTATCTAGAGCAATATTTTTTAAAAATACGTCCTTTTAGAAAAGGCTATCAAAATATTATCATGCATTTCCTCAATGGATTTCCAATCTGATTTAATACACCACAGAAGTTCAAGGTAGAGGTAATTTTAAACAATATTATTTGTCATTTTTTTTAAAAAAACCATTTAGATAAATTAACAATTACAAAATTGATATTAGACATCTGATCACAAATATTTGTGCAAAACATTAAATCCATGACTATAATTTTGTGCTTTGTGAATTTAAGTAAATTAAGTTTCATATTTAGCAATTTAATAAGGGCCAAACAGAAATTCTCACCTTCCCAATTCTGGGTGAGTTAATCATTTTAAATAAGACCGTGTTCTGCTATGATAAAGAACCAGAAGATGCCCTATAATTAAGATCAGCAGTGCACCAGTGTACTGGTAAGTATAACAGATAAACTCGGATTATACTGCACTTACACAGGTTGTGTCAGCTAAATCTTTACACACCTACATAAACCATGATATCAGCACTGTAAAACATAGGACCTAATCCCATGAGATGCTGAGCACTCAGCTCTCCTTCGAGTCAAAGGGAGTTAAGGTCAAACAAGAACTTAAAATTAATAATAATGGACCAGGTGATGTTAATTAATTGATACAAATATTCCTCTGTACAGTTAGAGTCCACCTTAGTTCGCTAAATACTCCAAAAAGTCTATTAGATTTGCCACTTTTCCTTATGGTCTGCCATTCATTTACATTTTTGCTCAGAATACTGTACAATCTATTCATTATTCTCACCAAAAAAAGGATTTTAGGTCATAAATGTACCGTACTGTCCCTACAAATGCTTAATTTTCCTTCCACCTTTAAATTGAAAAGCAGCATTACAATTCCTTAAAATGTCCTGTTGCTGGTCAAAACAATAGGTACAGACTAGTGAAGGGACTGCACTTTACCACTTCATCTATGCATGGCCTCAGGAACGTAACACCTCGACTCAATTCTGGTTCTGCTCAGAGCAGATGCAAGCAAGCAACAGAAGTGGCATAAAGCCACTTCATTCAGAGGCTGGCAATCGGCTGCTTTGACATCTAGAGGATCGTTTTGGCATGCGTCTGGCTGTCTACAGCCCTATGGAGTATTCCAGCAGCCAGGAACAGCTAGAGCACAGAGATGGTCTGACTTACTTTTTATGAGGATGGCGGTCCTGGTGTGCCCACTGAGCACAACAGAGAATTGCACCCTGTGTATCTCAATCTCTTTCCATAGTTAAATGGAAATAATAATGCCTCTAATCTGTCTAACAGAAGTACTGTTTTGATTAACAAATGTTAGTACAGTGTGTTGGAGATTTAAAGTGCTACGCAGAAGTGTTTGATTATTATATAATAGCAAAAATAAGTCACAATTTTAAACAATGGTGGTAAGATACTACATTTGTATCTGCAGGCAGAGAGTCATTGCAGCTGAGAACAAACCTGTTAGCTGGGTGATTCCACCCAAATACCTTGCTTACTTACCTAGTAGATCACAAGATCTTTTATACTGGTGCCAAGCCATCATTCCACCCACAAATTCTACGGCCTTGCACATCTAATGTAAATCTTGTGCCAGCAGAAACCACCCATTCTCGCACTGTCCTAGCTGAGCCACTGAGAATACTGAGGTGCTGAAATTGGAATTGAGGGGATCTCTTCCCTGTCAAGTGCTCCAATTTTGCTTCTCACTGGTGTACTACTTTTATTTATTTTTAATAGCAGGCCAAATGAAATGTACTGAAAGCATCATGGTTTGAATGAATCTATTTAATATAAACTGAATACATGGAGAAATTTCCCAAGACAACTTTCCTGACACTTCAAGCTTTCATCTCTTGCAACTGAGTTACAACAGCAAATGTCTTTTCTGATAGCTTAGGACTGTAGCATCAAGCCCTGTACCTTGCCTGAAAAAGCAGTAGTGTAACAGCCATTTTCTTGAAAGAATGGATAGCCAGGCTAGAAGCTGATCTTTCACAGCTCCACCTGCCCGCAACCTCACAAGACCATGAGCCACACTGTGCCAAGCTCAGCAGCCCTCCTTCTGAGCAGCTCCCTTAACCTTTCTGCCTCCGTTTCTTAACCTGTAAATGTAGGGTTAATATTAGGGATGTTTGGGATCCCTATCCCATAAAGCAGAAACAACTGTCAAAACAAACTTACATTATTTCTTTCCATCATTCCTATAGATTATCATCAGATCCAAGAAGACATTATTTCAACTAATTCCACAACAGGTCTGCTTGGGAACTCCACACAAAATGAATTTACAACTATTGTTTTGCCAGTGCTTTACCTCATCATATTCCTGGCAAGCATCTTACTGAATGGTCTAGCGGTATGGATTTTCTTCCACATCAGAAACAAAACAAGTTTTATCTTTTACCTCAAAAACATTGTGGTTGCAGACCTCCTAATGACAATGACATTTCCATTTAAAATAATTCAGGACTCAAGACTGGGACCATGGCACTTTAACTTTTTTCTATGTCGATATTCCACAGTTTTGTTTTATGCAAACATGTATACTACAATTGTGTTTCTTGGACTCATTAGCATTGACCGGTATCTGAAAGTGGTAAAGCCATTTGGGGATTCAAGAATGTACAGTATTACTTTCACCAAGATTTTGTCTGCATGTGTTTGGGTTGTTATGGCTTTTCTAGCCTTACCAAATCTGATTCTTACCAATGAATATCCAACAAAGAAAAATATAGATGATTGCATAAAACTTAAAACTCCCTTGGGAGTAAAATGGCATGAAGCAGTCATTTATATTAATACCTGCATGTTTGTAGCAGTGCTTCTAGTACTAATAGGTTGTTACATTGCTATATCCAGGTACATATACAAATCAAGCAAGCAATTTATTAGCTCATCAAGCAGAAAACGAAAACACAACCAAAGCATCAGAGTTGTTGTGGCTGTATTTTTCACATGTTTTCTCCCATATCATTTATGTAGAATACCCTTTACTTTTAGCCACATAGATAAACTTTTAGATGATTCAGCACATAAAATTCTGTACTACTGCAAGGAAATGACACTTTTCCTGTCTGCATGTAATGTATGTCTGGATCCAATCATCTACTTTTTCATGTGTAGATCATTTTCACGAAGGCTGTTCAAGAAATCAAATATGCGAACCAGGAGTGAAAGTATCAGGTCACTTCAAAGCATCAGAAGATCAGAAGTGCGCATATATCATGAATATACAGATGTGTGAGGTTATCCACACAGAGACTTTTGTTCATTTGCAAGAATATATTTGTAAAACATGTAAATAATAAAATAAGTCTTTTGATTATCGGTGTGCTTGACATATATTCAGCCAGACAAAAGCTGAATATGCTTATTAATTTAGTAATGACCAGCTGTTTACTTCTTATTCACCTCAATTTTCTAATAGCTATCCTTAATCTTAAAAAAAAAAAATTACACTGAAAGACCAGGATAATAGATTCTAATATTCATCAGGTAGAAGTTTTTTAGGCCACCAGAAAGCAGCAGCAATTTAAGCAACGGCCTTTATGTACCTATGACTAATCTCACTAATCCATAGGTATTTTTATTCCTTCTGGCTTGAAGTTTAATTAGTTCCATTGACTATCCCACAACAAAAATTTGAAGGAAAATGAGAATAAAACTTGATATTCAACATTGAATCCCTGGTTATACTTCGCATGACTTCTCCGTAGAAATGACCAAGACACTGAAGGCAACATCTTCCCCTAATCCAGTTAAAGGGAAGTGCAAAACAGTGGACAGCAGAGAATTCACAGCTCTCACTGCTGGTATTGGGCCAGATGGGTCACTGGGATTAGAAGCAATACGTTCCTGCTACAGCTCAGAAATGGAGCAGAATGTGCACTGTCTTGTCTGCCTGCACATATGTATGATGTCTGAACTAGGAACATGCCCCAAGCACATCTGGGGGATAGAGCACCAGCAAGTACATTACTAGCTGAGATCTTAAGAAAATGATAGGAAAGTATCAGGCCTGGATTTTGGGGTGATAGGCAAGAGGCTCCATATGTTGTATTTTCACCAAACAATACAGTACAGCATTTTGCCTCCGAAATACAGCTGAGGAGTCAAATTCTTTTCAGCCATCTAGCAGGGTAATAGCTATAGGGAACGGATGGTTTTATCTTTCTGAAAACTGCGCTGGTGTAATTCCTGCCTCCAGCTTTTTTTTTTTCTTTGCTTTTTTTTTTTAATATTTAAATACCTCAGATCAAATCATACAATGAAATAAAATTAAAATTATTATACTTCTTTCGTGTGTCATACACTATAGCAGTATGTCTAGCACATAGGGAAGACTGTACTAACTTCAGCTCAGGTGTTAAGAAAGTTAGTTTTGTGTGTGCAAGAGGAGTAGGATTAATTTTTAATGGATGAGAGGCTCAGCAACAGATTCGCTTACTACTCAAGTTAAACAGCACCATCTAGTGGAGACACCTGTTTCTATTTTCAATATATCTAGCTCTCCAAGATTTATAAATGGCCAATCACAGCATTATCTAGACTCAAACCTACCATCTGAATCAAACACAGCGTTTCATTTCATCTTGATTTATGGATTTCAGACTGATTAACTTAATTTTGGTGTCTTTTTTTAATAAGGAAATATTATAGTAATAGACTCTCTTTTTTTAGAAAAGAAATGCAAAAAAAATTACATTTCCCTAGTTGTCCCCACACATATCCTCCAGACTTTACTGAGAAAAGCATAATAAAGAAGTAATGGTTTGGGAAAAGATTCATCTGAAACAAATCACTTCTACTGAAAATTGATATATTAACATTTGAACACTCAACAAAAAAGTTGCATAGGTTTCACAACATGAACAAAAACTTAAGAAACTGCTCCTGTGAGGTGCTGAGCAACTTAATTCCTGGTGATGACAATGAGAGCTACGGGATATCAGCAAATGTATGATTGGACCATAAATTTTCAAATCATTCACAGAAAAATATCACACTCTCTTCCTTCCTATACTTTTGTCTTGTAAAATGAGTACAGTGTCTATTTCAGCAAACAAGGGTCTAGATATATGCTCACTCACACTTGCACTTCAAGCTCTAGATGTTTTTAGCTAGGGCAAAACATAATACAATGCATGCAAGCAGGTAAAATTCACAGTTTGGAGAAGAGCTCCCACAGTGCCCTCTGTGCCATGGGATAAACATATGGTCCCCTTCACAGGGGCTATTACCCCAAACTGTGAAATACATGCGATTCAGAATAGTGTAACAGTGGATGTGTCAAGAAAGAGCTGACATAATTGGTGCGGGATAGGGAGAAAAAAGCTGCATCGGGCATCAATTAGTGTATCCATGTGCCAAAATGAAGGGTGTTAACTAATGAATTATTCCAAATGAATGAAGAATATGTGGGGAAACCTTTTAAGTTGAACCCCAGGCAAACTTTGTGGGCCAGCACTTTTTACCTTGAATGCACACTGACAAGCCCTATGTTTGTGAACTGGTCAGTCCATCATTTAATTCAGATGGTCCACATTCTAAAGTAATAATGCTCTTAAAGGTACATTTTCAAAGCAACATATAGGGTTTTAGCCACATGACATATATTGACTAACAGATTATCCCCCGAATGCAGTCAAAATAGCAATGATCTTACCTACCAATTAACAATTTGAAATAATTAGAAGAGGGCAAGTATTCAATGCATCTCAGAGTTATAAGGGAGTTATAAAGAATTACTATATTGCATAATGGGACAAAATGCTCACAGACATTCTTAAATGGGGGTTATATTGTGGCTAACAATAATACATCATAATTTGTCCTTTATAATATATTTTCTGCACTATTGATATTCTGATTTATAAGTTTCTCTCACATTTTTCCTGTATGTTTAAATTGCTAGTGCCATTTTATCCCTGAGAGATAGAGTATGAAAAAGTCTGTGTAAAAATCAATAATCCTGATGAGACAAAACACACAAGTTTAATTTTACTTTGTGGCTAGAGAAGAAGCAAATTTGGAATGGGGGAAATATATATGCATAGATAAAATGAGCTTTGTAAAGAATGAATGGAGAATTTAAAATATAGGCTTGGGTTTTTTAAACTAGAGGAATTTTGGAATTTAGAAAGCAAACAGTTATAAGCTAAGGAAGAGATTTCATATCTAGATCTTCCTCCTTTGTAGAGTCTTCATTTTTTCTCAGTATCTCAACAGTTATTTGTCAGGAATTCCAAGCCCTCCCTTGAAAATGTTTCATTATTTACAAATTTCTTTCTATTCAACATAAAAATTACCTTCCTGTTCCATATCTGCTGATTACTGAAAATAATCCTCACCCTGACTCCTCACCACATGCATACTTCTTTTCTGAACGACCTATACATACTCAAAGACCTTCATAAATCTTCACTCTTTTCTGCAGGCCATACAAATTAAATTTTCTTTAATCTCTCCTCAAAGGTCATGATTAGTTTTTGCCCTTATGTGGATCCTCTAATCTATCAGTGTTAAATTTTGCAATACAACTCATCATAATCCTCGGTTTTTTTGTTTTCTCTCTCTCTAGCCAACATGCTCCCATTCTAAATTTGTGCAATTGATTCATCCTCCTCAGATAAACAATGCTGCATTTGTCCTTCATGAATCTCATTTTATTGATCCCATCTCCCATTTGTTTAGTTTATCAAGTCCAAGCTGAATTTTTATTCTCCTCTAAAGTGTTCTCTGTCTTTCCTATGTATTCCATACCATGCTAATTAGTTTGATCTGTGTTCATTTTCTATGCTTTTAAAAAACTGCTTGACATTCACAGCATTATTTGATACTCCATATCAAGACGATAGCACACTGTCATTAAATTAACTTGCTTTTTATTTGTTTAGACAATGCTATTATCCATCTTCAAACAATTCTGCCCAAGCTCAGTTTCTCAGGAAGAATGCCATATCATGTGGAATGATATTGACTTGTTGAATACTTTACTCAAATACCATATAACACATTCATCAATTATGTAGAAAAAGAGTCAAATAGATACAAAGTTATTTTGGGCTCATCAAGAACACACTAAATAGTGTGGACCTTCAGAAGTACCTGATAAGCCTACCTGGGGGGCTGCATACTAGCAGATGAAATTCAGTACTGACAAATAAAACAAAATAAAACATAGATGTAAGGTTGTAAGAAATAATTTGAACTACTCATATCCAGGAGTACTAACTTAACTAATCACTCAAATAAACCTTAATGTGTAGCAGCATTCAAAAGGTAAACAAAATATTCAGAAGTATAAAGAATAGGATAGAAAATAATACTGAAAATATTACGTCATCACCTAAACTCCTGGAATACCCTCACCCTTGTTCAGATCTGGTTACCATACAGCAGAAATAGGAGTTCAAAGACAAACAACACAAATTATTAGAGGCAGAGAGAGAGTGGAAAGATCACAAATATTACATTAGTGAAGAGACTAATTAAATGGGACCTGACAGACTTATACAAAATAATGATACTTGGAAAGTAAATTCGGTAGTCTTGTTTACCTTCTTTCATGATACGAGGACAAGGGAGCATTCAAGGGAACTAAAAAACAATGTAGAAGTAATAAAAGGAAATACTTTTTATTAAAATGCCTATGGAACTCACTGTCACAACATGACTGAAGTCAAAAGCTTAGCAGAATTCAAAAGATATTGAAAATATTTGTATAGATAATGAGAACACCCAGAGCTTTCCATTTAGGAGTCAAAATGGAAAATCAAACATAGGTGTACTCTTCCAAATTCTACTTATACGAGAGGCTTCCCACAGTACTATAAGCAGATGTTCCAAATGCAATCACATATGATGTCTGGACTCGACCCCTACTTCCTGTAGTCTAAATACACAAGGGCTCTGCTGGGCTACTTCTGCTTGGCTTTGTGGCAATAAGGCTTGTATACTCCTTTTGAGCTTCTTGATATTAGCTCTCCCTTGCAGGGTTCAGATGCTCTGCTAGGCAACTTAGGATTGGCTTTTTTGTTTGTTTATTGTAGGGAAGATCATTAGTGGTATCCCCTAAGCCCACTCATTTATAATGCTGAAATGAGGCATTAATCACAGTACATTGTGCAAATCTCTATAATTTGATCCTCCTCCTTTCCTACATGCTTATGCGCAATGATAAAATGTGGACATTTAATGTATTATCATTGAGGAGATGAGTTAGTACCCACTAAGATGAACAGGGCACTTGTCAGAAGTATTGTTCCAGGTTCTGCAAATGCAGGCAGAGATCACCAAGGGATTTAAACAGGGTATATAGACCCATACTTCAGCTCAAAAGTCAACCATTAACTACGATTAGGAATAAATGTTCTTTTATGAGGACACAGTTGTCCACTACAGGGTTTCTTGCATCTTCCTCTGAAGCATCTGGCTATCATCAGAAATATAATACTAGATATAATGAAGCACTGATCTGATCAAGTATGGTAATGCCTATGTGTGTGTGTCACATTCGCTCTTTTTCCTCCAACAATGAAGAAAATCAAGCAACCTTGGTAACATTTGGCTATTACAACTCCTGGTGATAGACCATGTAACAGGTTTTGAAAAACGGGATCATTCTTCTTTTCATATTCATTGACTTTATCATAACTTCTGTTCTGTAACACAGAAACAATTGTTGGAGCGATTTTGGTTTGGACACAGTATTTTATATATTATTTTCTTTTCTAAATTGCGTAATTCCCATTTTACAAATGATCAAACCAACACAGTGATACTGATAACGTTATCTGTGGGCACACAGTGTCAGCAGCAGACCTGGCATTAGAGTTAAGAAGTTACCGACTCTTTTTTGTACTTAATCCACCAAACCAGCCTCCCTTTGTTACTAGTTCATGGTATTACCAGCTGAACAACTAAGGCTTTGTCTACACTACAGCTTAAGCTGACATAATTGGCATCACTAAGGGTGTGAAAAAAACACCTGCCGAGTGATATAACTGACATCAACTTAAAGTGGTGTCCATACTACATTATGTTGACAGGAGACATTCTCCTGCTGACGTAGCTTCCACTTCTCATTGAGGCGGAGTATTACATCAACATGAGAGCGCTCTCCCATCAACGTACTGCATCTTCACCAGATGCAGTAAATCAGCACTGCTGCATTGATGGCAGCGGTGCTGATTTAACATGGTAGTGAAGACAAGCCCTAAGTAAAAACACAAAAACAAAACAAAACAAAAGCAAAAAACAGCAGTAGTAATTAATTCCCCAGGCAATAGAGCTAATTGAAGGAAAATTTTGTTCCTTTTACCAATTTGAACATTTCAAAATTTTCTCCACCAGCTCTACCTGTCAAGGATTACTAACATCAATGCTGATTGTTTACAGTCATTACTACTTCAGTAACCATCTGCAGTGTGAAACTGCATAAACAGCAATATTTCACGCTGTCAATATACGCATTATAGCCCAAGTCTTGTCTTTTTTTTTTTCTGAAGTGCTACAATGGAACTTTATGAGAAACTATAATCATAATAGAAAAAAGTAGCTGTCAAACTAAATTTGGCTACCAGGAGCAAAAGGGGTTTGCTTGTTTGTGCCAAGTTCAGTAAACTGTAATGTTTTTGTGAATTTCCTCTTCTCCAATCATACATATTTCCGTGGGGATTAAAGCAAATTGGTTAGAGTAGAAGCAATTTGTATGACAATATCATCAGTCTGAACAGAAATCAATAGATTACAAGCCCCCACTGCTGAGTGTCTTGAGCTCTGGTAGTTTAAATATATCCTATGCAGTGCACTTAAACTGCACAATCAGAAGGTGGCAATAGTTCATCATGTATTTGCTTTGCTCTACCAAAACTAAAAAACAAAAAAAAAAAAAAAAAACACACAAAAAACCCCACCACCTTTTTAATGTAGAAATGACATCTGATTGACAAATCTGACAGAACAAATTTCTCTTAGTAAATGCAGTTTCAGCAAAATTTAAGTTTTATGGGAGCATATTTATCTATTTCAGAAAAGTTTTTGACAGGAAAAGGTCAAAACAATTCAATTAAACTTTCTCGATTTCATTTCTACAATGCCAAGTTATTTCATTTTAACTACTGTTTCACTCAATTTTGGCTTTTATGTTAATTTCATTATGTTCATGTGTTATTGCTATTACATGCATTTAAAATAATAATTTATATTATAATGGTTCAACGTTATCAGAATGAACTATTGCAGCATTTCCTTCTCACTAAGAAATTCAACTTTTCATTTTGATTCAAAACTCAGACAAGTTTTGAAAGATCTGAATTTCCCACAAGAAAGAAATTCCATTTTCCGATCAACTTTAGTAGAAACTGAGGTACATACAGAAATTTAGGCCTAATTCTTTAACAGGATCTGACTAGTATGGACTTTTTGGATCCCACACAGGTGTAAAGGTCCATCCTAGCATATCATGTAGAAAGATTTGGGCTTTGAAGACAAGTGTTTACCTTTCACATTTCTTTATAGTGATATTAACAAGAGTTATAACTGAAAAAAGTACAAGGGCTTGATTTTACAAGATAAGAAGCATACTTCTCAGCTCCACATCAAAGATCAGATTTATGCCCATAGACTGAAACAGAAAGAAACAGGAAAAGAAGCTACACTGACTAATTTATTCAACATCTTGTCTACTGTGATAGAAATAAACAAGCAACATGCAGGAGTATCGTTTGCTTCACAGTCTGAACAGTAAATCATAATATTGTTTAAATTGTCTGCCATGCTGTGTTGAACAATTATAGCTTTAATCTTATATATACACATCTCCTTATAATCTCTGCTTTGCATCATCTTTCATGTGACCCTTTGGCACTTAGAATAACCTGCAAGGCCTCCCAGTGATGAGCAGGTACATCTACCCTAGTCTCTCTCCTCCAAGCTATCTTGTTCCATAAGACCTTCCTATAGTGACCTCATGTCTTATGTCTTTGTGTTTTTGATCCCACATTATAACATGTTTATAAGGGTCCAAATCTTCCATGCAATTACTATTAGGCACAGCAACAATCTCATTCACTGAATGCCTTCCAACTTTTCAGTCTTACAATCTTACAGCTCCCTTACTAACAACCCTTCTCCTTCCCACGCAATGAATAAGGCAGGTGTCCTGTGGAGGAAAAAAGCATGTGACCACATAATTAAAGACTGCATTATAATGCATATGCAGAATGGGGGATGAATTAAGGTTGCACAGGCAGACTTAATTCTGGCACTTCTTATCTTTAGAGTGCTTGACCACAACCTTAATTATGTTCTTTTAACATAGCATGCATGTACCTGTGTGTAATTTCCTAGTTTATTAAATAGAAAGTGAAAAAAACTCATCAAGTGGAATCATATTGATACCACATGCTTCAGCAGAAGGGTTGTAACCTTCAGCTCCATCATATTAACCTCTGCCACTTGCACTAATGGAGGAATTGATTCTAATTGTAAGTTATCTTCTATGAGGACCAGCACTAGAGGGGGATGAAACATTTTGCCAGATATTTGTTGACAGCAGAGGAATGGTGAGACTGAGGAATCCTGAATTCCTTTCCTGGCTCTGGATAGGAACACACAGTAGAACACACAGTAGAGAGCAGAGACTAACCTTGACCCTTCTACCTGATCCCCTCCAACCTTGTCCCTGTGCTACCTCTTCCTCATCCCTGACTCTTTGTCCCAGTCCCATTCTCCTGGCCTATTACCACTCCATTCCTCAGGATTTTCATCCCTGTCCTACTCTTCTTGCCCAGCTGGTCCTTGCCTTCTGGCCTCCACATCCAATCTGCATCTTCCTTTCCTTCCCCCTGGCTCCCCAACCTACTCTTCCTCTCTGGCCTCCTCATCCATTCTCCGTTTTCCCCCATTGTCCTTCCTTGGCTCCCTATCCCAGTCCCAGTCTCCTCCCCTTCCCTCTGCTCCTCACTCAACCTTAAGCATTCCCATCTTGCTCCCAGTCTACCGCCCCCCACAGACACATTTCCCTCACTAGTTCCCAGTCTAGCCTCCTTGCCCAGCCAGTTCCAGCCTTCCCTCTGCCTGACCTCAAGTCACCCACCTCCAAGCTTCCAGTTCAGATTCCTTGTCTCAGTTTACTCCCTGCCCTCCTCCTTGGCTCAGCTTTTGTCCCCTCCGCATTTGAATCAGACAACTGCCTCCTCCATGTTGTCTGGATGCCAGCAGGCTAGGTCATCAACAGCACAGGAGAAACAGGCTCCCTGCTCAGTTCCACTGCCTGGTCCTATCCTAGTCCAGAACAGCCACAGCAGTGCAAATCTGGCTTCACTGAAGTATCTCTGAAATGGAGCATGCACCATCAATATAGGCAGGAGCTGAGGGGATTGAACACACTCAATCTAATCACACATAGGAGGCTCTGAGGGCATGGAACATGCACAGTCCAGTCACACACACGAGCTGTGAGAGACTTTACTGTGCTCTGTGGTCTTCACAGATTTTAACTGATAAAAAAAAAATCAAAGATGTTTTTACTGAGCATGTGCCAACTGACTTAAAAGATTTATAACCTGGCCAAATTTGGGCAGATTTTCACAGGGATGCCAAGAAGCATCTTCTTAACACAAAGGCCATTCTCCTGCTAGATTTCAAGTCCCTGCTCCAAAGAACATGTATACTAGAGTTTTTCAAAGAAAAGGACACTAGAATATTTCTGATAGGAGTAAAACAATGTTTTCTGTAGCCTTGTTCTCAGAAATGGCTGAACCATTTTGGCTGACAATTTTGGGGAAAAACACAAAGACCAAAAAATCATCCTGAGGCAGATATCTGGCATGGAAAATAATCAGCTCAAGTGTCTGAACTTTGACAAAGTTCTAAGAAACTGAACGCAGGGTCCTTTATAGGAAGTGCTGGGCAATATTTACAGGAAATGTTGTCAGCTCCAACAACTACATTACATTTCTTCTTCTCTCTCCTTTGTCCAGGAACAGAGAAAATTAGATGATCATATGATGGCTGAGGATCTGGTACCCACTTGCTTGTTGACAAAAGTCACCGCCAAATTATTGTAACACACCATCCTTTACATCTCATCTGATTAGGATTTGAGATAAAGCTCTTAAAGCATATCCATGTGCTCTGAGTTTGGGCCAACTGACACTTTGTTGGAGGTCTGTTCTTCCATTAACAGATCAGTTTTTTCCCTAAATGAACTTCCCTGTTCTTGGAGATGGCCAAGATTTTCTTCACCAAACTTCTCCAGTTCTGACAGTCTGTGACCTTCCAAGTACCCCTTGCCCCCAGTCAAGGGAGGGCCAGGATGATGAGTCCTAGAAATTTAGAAACTGTTAGAAAAGACATGTGGAACTTCACTCAAAATGGCATGCTGATGCAAGAGACCAACATTCTGATACAAGACCTCAGACCTCTGATAGACACGACTGGAGAGCGAACCTTATGCCCTTTGGCCATCAACTTCTGAATCCCGTCCTCCAGTAGCAATAAACTTCTGTGGAGAATGAGATCCATAAAGAGTCTTAGAAATAACAGACTGTGTGGAGTCATTTAGCTCCTAGTGGTGCTGATTAATCCATGTTGTTCCAGAATAGAATCTGGGTTATGAGACAATTACTTGGAGGCCTTTTCCAGGCAGTGTGCTCCAATGATTAGGTCATGTTAGATGGGTATACATGATCCCTTCTCCGGCTGAGGAAAATATAAGGTATCATGGGATTGTTGTATTGAGGGGTGCCCAATTCACATCTGGGCACTGTTAAAATAATATGAAAATGTTAAGAGACTCATTAGTAAAATAAAGGTTTAACAAAAGCTAATATTGAAATACTTCATTAAATTCTTGATCTAACCTAAAACTTAACAATTCAAAAAGCTACAACCCAAAAGGTTCTATTCATTTCAAGAAGTCTACAAACCTTTGGGATCTATTTCCACAGCCAGCTGAGCAATTCAGCTAGCGTTCATCTGAGCAATTCAGCTGGCTCTCATCTGGCCCACATAATGCATTTCTAACTAACAGGTCTTCTGTTGTGATTATTCTCTAAAAATATTTAGTTCGGACAGCTTGCCTTAATCCTCCCAAGAGAGCTTTAGCCAAAGACATCACATAATCTGAATATTTCTGCATTATAAACAATTATTAAGGAGGGAGGGACTGGCTGCATAGCTAAAGGGGCTTGGTAATGGGATATGGAACCTTAGGACAGATCAGAAGTGGCAGATAGTTGTGAATACATGACAGCCATTTGGCTGCCTGTGCTACTTGAGTTTGGGTATCTCAGTTCAGTTCCCAGCACTAGGGTTCTACATTACAGAACTAATACCATAACACACAGCCTAGTTGGCAACCCCAGCAGACATGTGAAGGACTGTATCGGCAGGAGAATTAACAGTCCCTCTCATACCTAGCGATGACCCTAGAACAGGGGTGGGCAAACTATGGCCCGTGAGCCAGATCCAGCCCATAAGGACTTTGTATCGGGCCTATGGGATTGCCATCCCTGTGGCACCACAGGCCCTGCACTGCTGCTGGAAGCAGCCAGCACCACGTGCATGAGGCCCCTGTGGAAGGAGGGCAGAGGGCTCTATGCAGTGCCCTCACCTCCAAGCCCCGCCCCCACAGCTCCCATTGGCCTGGAATGGGAAACCATGGCCAATGGGAGTTTTGGGGGAGGTACCCACAAGGGAGGGCAGCATGCAGAGCTCTCTGCCCCCGCCACCTCCCGCCCGCCAAGAGCCACAGGGACATTGTGCCGGCCACTTCCAGGAGTGGCGCAGAGCAGCGTGGCACAGGGCCAGGGCAGGCAGGAAGCCTGCCTTAGCCCTGCTGCATGCCGCTGCCTCCCCGGAACCACTCCAGATAAGCGGTGCTGGGCTGCAGCCTGAACCCCAACCCCCTGTCCTGAGCCCCCTGCCACACCCCAACTCCCTGCCCACCACACCCCACACTCCCTCCCGCACCCCAATCCACTGCCCCAGCACTACATTCATGGCTCTGCATGCAATTTCCCCACCCAGATGTGACCCACCCCTGGCCTAGCAGATGAAGGCTGAGGAATGTTGGTGGGGCAGCGTAAAGAGATTTTCACCATCCCACATCTGTGCTGTATACATATATACGCTGTGATTAGACAGTGGAGTTCAGTCTTAAGAGTTATCAGTCCAACACCCTTTCACAAGAACTACATTGACACAAAACTGAATTTTTAAAGCTACAATCATACATACCCCTTCCCACTTTTAAAAAGGGATAGACTTATATGGACAAAAATAGAAAAACAGGACATGTCATTCTTAAACTATCCACAGTTCATTAGATGTTGCAGGGAGTCGTGACATGTACCACTGTTCTTTCTCTAACGCTTTGGAGACAGCAGAGATATCTGTAGATTCACTTAAGTATCCATTTGGCTAACAGTTTGGAAAATGTCAATGTTAGCACAATGGGAATGGAGTGACCCACTGATTTGTACAGCTGCCTAAAGTCATTGTAGGAAGCTCAAATAGCATGCAAATAGTTGAGACTTCCCACCCTCCCTCAAAGCTTCAAATACACCCAACCCTTGGGCAATTCTATTTCTCTTTCTCCCTTTTTTAAATACACACTAAATTATTTGTGAATAAGGGAATATTTTCAGCCTTTACTATGAATTTCTAGGCTTTTGCATATTTGAGCACTTTTTATCACTATTTATCACTTACTAAAAATGCCCACAGTTAACTGTATGTTAGAATGCGATTTATTTTTAAAGGCGGACCCTCTACCAGAGCCTGAGACCATGTTTAGCCCTCTAGAATTAAAGCAAACAAACATTTAGTCAGTCAGTATAACTGACTTTAAATAATGCCTGTGTTAGTTTAATCTTCCTTGATTTACAGAAACTATGCTGGCTGAATGGCTGTTTTACACATGCTGTGAACTTTTTCCTTCTTAGGATACTGATGGAGCACTGCAAATTATTTACTTACCTGACATTTTAATGACTACGTGAGAAGTCCTTTACTAAAAGCACCCTTTTAACAAAAAAAAACAAGAAAATAGAATCAAAATTTTGTTCGACCATACTACGCATCTTGAAAAGAATCCTATCCTATTCACGTTGGCAGCAAGTATGCAGAACAAAAACACAGATGACATTTCTTTTAAGAAAACACTGCATATGTCCAACTCTTCAAAGTTGGGTCTGATTTTCCAAGATACTGGATACCTCCTACAAGGCACCACTCAGTACCTCACAGGATTGGGCCCCAAGATTAAAATGATCAAAGAAACCTAAAGGTCTAAGTGCCATTTAAATTTCAATAGTGTTTAGGGCATCCTTTAAAAATACCAGCCTTCATGGTGCCTGGGGCAGGAGTGGCAAGAATGTATGTTCGCTTGCCAAAACACTCTGACATCACATCACCAGATCTTTATCTACCTAGCATAATTCAGCTATGTAGTACCACAGAGGTGTCTAGAAAGGAGCCATTTCTTTTGGCCAATTTCTAGAATAGGCTCCATAATTTTAGCACCCCCAATCTCTGTAGTCCATACCCAAACAAAACCTGTATTTTCAAAATCTGTTCCTCTTCCCCACTAGGGTGACCAGATGTCCCGATTTTATAGGGACAGTCCCAATTTTGGGGTCTTTTTCTTGTATAGGCTCCTATTACCCCCCACCCCATCCCGTTTTTTGCTGTCTGGTCACCCAGTTCCCTGCACAGAAGTAGTTCACGAATCTGTTTGGGAGGGAAGAGAAAACAGCAGGATTGACTCTTGTGATCAAATAAAAAACACCACAAACACAGTTTAAGTGAAGCTGCAGCTGAACAAATGAAGAGCTGAAAACAGACATTTCTAACCAAGAAAGAAATACCAGTGCTGATGGGCAATATCATCATAATGTGCATTTGATAACAAAATACAACAGACAAATTCATCCCCAGTGTAACCCAAAGATTTCTCAAGCATGATCTCTCTGCTGCAAGCTTTTAAGTGTTTTGCAACTCATTTCAGCCTGACAGAATAGAAAATGAAGGTAGTGCATTCATAGAGCTGTGTGACTTTTCAAATAGAAACCAAAACCAACCACAATTTATTTCCAGCCCAGCAGTTAACACAAAGCAGCTGATCTTCATGATGATGTGGACTAGTTCAGAAAACTCTTTCTTTCCCACTAGCCACCCTGTGACTTTCAGCACAAGGGAAGTCCAGTGGCACTTCATTTCCAGGTTTCTGGCAAGCAACCCAGTGTTTTGCTACCATTATACAAATTGTTTGTGGTGGTGAGAACCTGTTTGCATCCACACCCATAATCACTCTGTAGCAGTAAGACCCTAAATACTTTCCCAATTCCCACTGCTGGCACAGCTACTCAGTCTTTAACGATATGTCTTCATTGCAGGGTTAGCCCAAGGTCTAGTGCAGGGGTAGGCAACCTATCGCTCGGATGCTGAAGGCGGCACATGAGCTGATTTTCAGTGGCACTCACACTGCCCAGCTCCTGACCACTGGTTTGGGGGGCTCTGCATTTTAATTTAATTTTAAATGCAGCTTCTTAAACATTTTAAAAATCTTATTTACTTTACATACAACAATAGTTTAGTTATATATTATAGACTTCTAGAAAGAGACCTTCTAAAAACATTAAAATGTATTACTGGCACGCAAAACCTTCAACTAGAGTGAATAAATGAAGATTTGGCACCCCACTTCTGAAAGGTTGCCAACCCCTGGTCTAGTGCAGGTGCTACTCGTAACTCTCTTCCATACTCACAGGAAAACCTCTAACCCAGGCTTGAGGATGCTTTAAACTCGGATTAGCATGACTAAGGGTATAGGTTTGAGCTTGGGTTTTAGTACATGCCAGGCTGGCAACCTGCCTGCTTTGCAGTAAGAACACAAGCTAACCAAGCCTAGGTGCTGTTTGTTCTCCAGTCCTATCCCATAATTCCACTTGCACTGCACTTGTTTGTCAGACTGCACCTTTCTTCTGCACTGAGTTGTAAACCTTACCTCCCTCCCTCCCATTTATCTGTTCTCTCTCTACTGAACTTTCCACAGCATTTGAACATCCAAGAAATCCTCCTGTTCTGTTGATTGGCCAGAACTTGCACCAGTCTTCTGGTAAATCTGTGACAGGATATTAGTATGACACACAGGAGAACTTCCACACAGGAGTCCAGGAAGGATAAACAAGTTCTCCCACAACAAACTGAATAAATTCATAGAGTTGCCCAATTTAATGTGCCACTAGGAATCATGGGATATTCGGCTACAAATCCAGCCCAGCTTACGGGCTAGTTCAGCACCATTGTGGACACAGCCACATGGGTCTGGCACAGGTAGGGCTTTGCAGTGACTCCACTCATGCTAGCATAGCTCGGGATAACTCTGCAGTGAAGACATACCCTAACACATCAGGCCAAAGGAAGTTGCCCTGTGGCATATTAGGTATGTTTCTTATCAAACAAATGTTCACAGTGTTGGGCTCAGCAAAATGGGAGGAGATTTAACATGGGGTTTGTATCTGTACTGTATTCTGTATTCACAATGAAAGGTTTGTTAACATTTTGAGTATAAATGATGTTTGGGGGGGCAGGGCTTATTCATGGGACTATATTTACTGTGAAACCCCGCTATAACGCGACAATTGGGGTCCAAAAAACTGGATTGCGGAAAATGCGGGGTCACGTTACAGCGGGGTTACCATTTCAAGCCAGTCAGAGGCTGAGTGCCAGGGACAGAGGTGAGACACCCCCCCCAGGGCGCGCTGGGGCTGCAGGGTCGGCCTGGGATGAACAGGATCTGAGCACCATGAACTCTCTTTTGATCCCGGGCTGATCCTGAAGCCCTGGTGTGCCACAGCAGCGACTCTCCCGAGAGTCCCAAGCGCTCAGCTCCAGCTCATCCCGGGCTGACCCTGCAGCCCCGGCACACCCTTGGGGTTCTCGCCTCTGTCCCCGGAGCTCAGCCTCTGACTGGCTTGAAATGGTAACCCTGCTATAACGCAACCCACATTTTCCGCAATCCAATTTGTTGGTCCCTGGGAGCCAGTGTCCACAGACCCAAAAAAGGGAGCCAACTCATGATCACGCTACTTCTGAATTCACGTTATTGTGGGGTGTGTTATAGCGAGGTTTCACTGTATTTTCATTGGCTTCATTCTCAGGGATGAGAACCGCTGTATTTTATGCTGATGTGGGTTTTTTCCTGTCCTTCCATTCTGCAGACAGAAAAGCTGAAGTAGAAGCAAACAGGTTAAGGGCCACAGATGTCAACAGTATCCTAGTACTGGCAGTATTAGCCAGTTTCAGAGCCAATATTAGTTCACTAGACTGACAACATCAAGAGTGTACAAAATCTAATTAAAATTAACAGGCTGTTGCACACTAGAATATGCTTATATAAAGTCCCTTTGTTACATTCCATTATTAACCTTTTGCCAGAATTACACAGTGAAATGCACTGCTGGAGTTAACTAACAGTGGATATGGCTAGACACATTTTTACAGGCATCAGCTATGGCAACATGAATAGATTAAAATGAAAGTAAAATAGAGGAAAAATAATATCACTGCTCATCAACACATTCCCACTGACATGCCTCTCATTGTCCAGCAAAATCATAACACTACTGGAAATAGAACAGTCACCTAAAGCCATAATGACAGGACAGGTTCAAGACTTCAAAAGTAAAGGGACACGGAGCTTTATTTGCTTTTTTGAATTATTTTTAAGGATTACACCGGCCCCTGTTATCATTATCACTTTACAATATGAACACAGAATAAGAATTTTCACAATTTTAATCACTCAGCATTAAAGGTGAAAGATTTACTTTTTGAATTTCACTCTGGATAATTAAAAGAAGTCAGTATCACTCATTGTCTGGCAATCATGCACTAGCACAACAGTGCAATGTCTGGGTTGCACACCTTATCCTACTATATAACTTCCCATTCATTTTGGTTTTGTACTCTGGGTTCAAGCAATACAGAAAAACTTTAGTTATCATAAATATTGTTTTCATCGGTAAAAATAGTGAAAACATTCTACTGAACTTGGGTCTTTTGAAACTTTTTTAAAGTAAGATCTAAATGATCAGTTTAAGTCAATCTGGGAGTGTCCCTTTAAATTAAGCAAGAGCTAAGTTTAAAATTCTGTCCAAAAGAGATTACATTTCACAAGCTTTCTGAGGTCTTCAAATGTAAATGTATTTCTGGGAATTCAGTTACATAAACAAAGCAAAAAATACTGTAAAAGCAATTGTTTTCTAACAACAAGCCTTCTTTGGAAAGTAGGATTCTATCGGAATCTATTGCAATAACTAAAGACATTGCCAACCTACTTACAGCCCATAAACCCATGCTTCCAAAAGTAGTGTTCATCCTTCCTTGGAGGAGACAAAAATACAGAGCTAAACAGTCATAAAACCATTAGGCTATCTCGAGGGACAAAAAGACATCTGTTAAGTTCCAGCAAGTGAGATTCTTTGCAGCACCAAGGCCTGTGGTCTCAGTTATGATGAAGTAAATATGGAGTAATTCCACTTCATTTGCAATTAGTCTAGATGTACATTGGCATAATTGAGAGGAGAAATTGTCCTACATTATTAAAGACTTGTTTATATTTTTTACTGTGAATGACACGGTCAAAATAAAATGGATTTATGCTGGAATACTTTACAGTCACAAACATGATGAGACGCTGTTCTAATTTTCCTTTAGAGATTAATATAAAACAAATTATGTCAAAGTGTTATGACGCATTTCCTTTAATCCTTTTCCAGCTGCTAAGTAATAACAAACACCATTCCCATATGTACAATGCAGAAGGATAGCATTTAAAAGGGAAAACTACAATGGTTGAAAGTCTCAAAATGTGCCATTTTCTGTTTCAAAATATCCTCTGCTGAGAGAAAAAATCCAACCCAGCACCCCTCCAAAATAAGGGATACAACTACATCAAAATGTTAAGATACCAGGGCTAAATTTTCCAAGACTGACTAGTGATTTTGAGCGCCCAACGAGACATTTGAAAAGGGCCTGGCTTTCAAAGGGCAGAAACTTAGCATTTTCTGAAAACCAATCCACCTTCAGGTATCTCAAGTTGGACACCCTAAATGAGTAGTCACTTTCGGAAATTTAGGCCCATCTCCCAGACTGGGTGACCTTCTGTTTCTTCTGATACTATAGTGTGAATGGATTGCCTTAGTGTGTCACAATATGGTGATGACTGCGCAGCACAGATAAAAGCATGAAGAGAAGCTATAGTCCATTCCAAGAGCTTATTTTCAAACATCTTAAAAAACTTTACATTATTTTTTATTCCTATTAACAGCTTCCCTCAGCAGTCAGGGCCTGACCATGCAAGATCATGCCTTCCTTATTGGGAGATGTAGGAGCTCAGGAGTGAAGGGCACTCAGCACTCCTCAGGAGGAGCTCAGCACCTTGCAAGATCAGGTCCTTAATTCAGACAGCCTTCCCCTAACACTCTAACAACAGCAGAGGCATATTAGTCATAAAAAAGCTACCCACACTATCACACAGTTACTGAGATCATTTCAGTGCTGTGTTGTCTCCTGTTGAAACAGTGAAAGCATCATTGTCACAATGACTGTCTGAGAGGCACGTGCTCTTGGGAACAGTGTGAGAAACCAGGGCCACAGGCATTTCACACTGACCAACAAAAGCCTATGATAGATGACAATTTTCTGTAACCATTGACTGCACTGAGAGTAACTCGTGGTTTCAATTCACATGTGATCGGTAAATCTTTTAGACAGTTCCTGTTCATAGAGTTTCAGTCTTTGAGCCTAGTTTTGATGTCACTGACACCTGTTTTACTCTGGCATCACTCCAATGACTTCATTTATGTGCCTGAGTGTATCAGTTTTAAAGCACTGAAAAAGTTACAGGCTTAAATTAATAGAGGTAGTTAGGTGTTCTACCAATCAGCATTACCCTACTCAGTATTACAACAGCCCCTCTGATTTTGGAGCCCAAATCTCATTTTGAAAAGGAATTAGGTACTTAGGAACCAAACTGCCACTGACAGTCAATGCACTATTGCTGTAGCAATATTGGTCCCAGGTTATCAGAGAGACAAAGTGGATGAGGTCATATCTTTTATTAGACCAACTTCTGTGGATGAGAGAGAGAAGCTTTCAAGCTTATACAGAACACTTCTTTGGGTCAGTCAATTGGATTTTAGCTCCTAAGTGCCTAAATTCTTTTTGAAGATTTAGGCTCCAAACACACTTAGGTGTTGCAATGCTGAGCTCCACAACCTAAATATCACTAAAAACTGGACCATAGTCACTATACAGGTCAAAATAGGTGAAAACAGGAAAATTTATCTGTGCCTCTCCTGAAAGTTTCCTTTCTTGGAGAAACAAGTTTCACAGGTCTATGATATTGGGTCTCTGCCCTATGCAGCCACTGATGCAGACCAGATCTATTGATCAGTAGCAGGCAAGGTGTGGCTCCACCTCTGAGATGCCAGATGAGACACATCCCTGGAGTAGGAAATCTCTAACTACTCTATATAAGTAAGGAAAATTAAACATTAAGACGAAACAGAATAATCCTCTGGCACAAGGGTCTCCAAACTTTATGAGACAAGGACAACATTAGATTTTTGAAGGGGCTTCGTGGGCCGACATGACTGTGAAAAAAATATGCTACTGCACGAATCACTCATCAACCAATTGCAGCATCTGATACTGGTTAACATCTTCTAGATCAGGGGTCGGCAACCTTTCAGAAGTAGGGTGCCAAGTCTTCATTTTTTCACTCTAATTGAAGGTTTTGCGTGCCAGTAATACATTTTAATGTTTTTAGAAAGTCTCTTTCTAGAAGTCTATAATATATAACTGAACTATGTTGTATGTAAAGTAAATCAGACTTTTAAAATGTTTAAGAAGCTTCACTTAAAATTAAATTAAAATGCAGAGCCCCCCACACCAGTGGTCAGGAGCCGGGCAGTGTGAGTGCCACTGAAAATCAGCTCGCGTGCCATCTTCGGCACCCGTGCCATAGGTTGCCTAACCCTGTTCTAGATTTTGGAGAACAAGGTATGAACAGACGAGCAGGCAGCTGCTTTAGAGATTTCCTCCAAGAAGTCATCAGCTGCTTTCTGCATATGAACTTGTCACAGTTCTCAGAGAGCTCTGTTTGTGAAAAACAGAGTTATTCTACTATTTGTATTCTTCAAATACAATATCTTATCCACCAGGAAATGGAAATTTTTGAGGCCTTCTTTCCCTTTGACATTAAATGATAAAGCACAAAGCATTTGTCTTTCTGAACTGAGCTGCGCAACAAACATATATTTTGAGAGCTCTGAAGATATCCAAAGTATATGATCATTTCTTTTTGGAGTGTGAGGAAGTTAGGCAAAAGGATGGAAGGACAATTTCCTGTGCTCTATGGAAGCTGGAAGTTAATCTGATATGAAGGCAGGGTCAGTTCTGAGCATCACTTTACCTTTATGGAACATGTTCTAGGGAAAGAGCTCCAAATTCAGACTCTTTCCGAGCTGAGCTGATTGCTGTAAAAGAGGCTAGCTTAATGGCAGATCAGATAGAGGGCTACCTTTATGAGCAGATCAGATAGAGGGACTGTGATACAATGGGATGAGGTTAAGATCTCAAGAAGAAACTTTACACTTTAGGAGGGTATTGAAGAAAGGTTGCTTTGAAAAACTGCTTGAAAGCTGTGTAAGATTAAATCCATCTCTTACTTTCTGGGATGCCAGACAAAGCAGCAATTTCACCTTTGAGTGTCTGAACTGCCAAACCTAATCTCAGAGCACCTTGAAGAAATCTGAGAATCTGTTGTACTGCTGCAGATGAAAGGATGAGACTCTTGTCCTGGCATCAGTGGGTAAACCTCAACCAAGCCCCTAATACACTGAGTTAGTAGAGTTATTTCTGGAAGCTAAAGTGTAGATATTACATCTTTTGAACCTCCTCTTTGGTTCAAGAGGCTCCATTCAAGTGTCGGGCAGCTAGGCTCAGACTGTATGGATTGTGATGCATGATTGACTCTTGTAGTAGAAGACCCCGTCTGGATGGAAAGCAGTGAGAGGTGTGTGTGTCATGTTGAGTAGATCAGAGAACCAAGGTCTCCTTGGCCAGAATGAGGCTACCAGATTCACCAGTGCTTCTTGCTTAATCTTCTGTAGTGTTCTGGTGAGAGATGAAAGGGAGGGAAGGCATGTAGGAGTACCTTTGACCATCTTTGCAATAAAACACATTGAACTAGGATATGGAGAAAGGCACCTTTCAAATCTATCAATGCCATTAAGTCCCCTTTACTGATGGTAGAACAAGATGGAGTAAAACCTGTGTTCCTTCTGTAGAGAAGGGAAAGGCTCTATTGCTCCTATTGGTAGAAGATCTAGGATGGCTGCTTGTAGATCCCATCTCTTCTGAGAATCCTTTGACTCAGGAGATGGGATATCCACATCTCCTGAGTCAAAGGATATCTCTGCACTTCTGAAGAAGACCACCGCCAATTTGTGCTGCTCCCTGGACTGAGCTGCTGGCAGGTCTTGTGGATTGCTTTGAAGAGGCTGGCGTTCGAGTGGAAACTTCAACTCCACTCTCTTGCGGTCTCCTGCATCTGTTCTATTTTTCTCTGATGCAGCTGAGTCATTTCCTGATAGGGTTTCTACACTGGCTAGCATGAAAGGACTGCCCTAGTTTGGAGTAAAGTCCTTAGTCTCTCTTATACTGCTTGTTGGGGGCTACAGCCTTTCAGTATCTTTTTCCAATGAGTCCACTATCCGTTTTTTTTATGGGATTACAGGATAGCTTGTCCCCTTGAGAATCTTGAATGAGCTAAAAGCTGTTAAGCTTTTTATTCTAACTTCCAGACCCAGTGCCTCATGTGTCAGTATAACACCACGCTGT
Source organism: Dermatemys mawii (assembly GCA_007922305.1). Taxonomy (NCBI): domain Eukaryota; kingdom Metazoa; phylum Chordata; order Testudines; family Dermatemydidae; genus Dermatemys; species Dermatemys mawii. The sequence continues at coordinate 20,124,575 of ML677363.1, read as the reverse complement.
AGCCCACAGACCTAGCTGAGTACAGCGAGTGTTCAGGGAGGCATCAGATACAAATGCATCATCAACTAAGGACTGCTTTTTCAAAAGATGAGCCCAGATTAAAGGGTTTTTTGTACTTTAACAGTACTGTACCAGATTGTCATCCCAGGACAGCATCACTCTAACAAAACAAATAGATGCAGCTAATGGCAGCTGATGCTGCTTTAAATCTTTTCCTTCTTGCCAGTTCAATTCTGCTATTGGTGGAGTCCTTTGGCAATAGGTCTCCCTGTGTGGAAATGGTTGTCTCCTTGACTAGAGAACAGGCTGCATCAACCTTAGCCAGAGGAACCCAATCTGCTGTAGAAGGGAGGGAGGGGTTAGGCCCAAGGCATCTTACTAGGCTCTCTTTATTCTGGATCTCTGTCAGTAGCACCCTGCCTCCTGCAGAAGCCACGGATGGGCAGGGCTGTATTGCTTCTCAATACAAACAGCTGGGGCTAAGAATGCAGGCTCCAGCAGCTGGGGGTGGGGGGAGTTTCCATGGCCCTTTGATGTACTTCACTCAAACTCCCAACACAGAGAGAGGGGGGACCACTGCCTGTGGTGGGCTCAGAGGATTTTGCTCTGAGGGGCTCTCACTGCTTCACTGGAGTTCTCATGTTTGGCAAGAGGGGCTGTAGGGACATTCTGTCCCCTGCCTGAGCACCTGAGAGGGGCTTGGGTCTCTGCAGAACAGGCACAGATCTCCATGCAGGCATTCACTCAGTCAGTGGGGGGTTGCGGACAACAGTTTTTGACTTTCCCTCTCTTGCCTTCTCCACTTTGCTGCACTCTACATGGATGAGCAGAGAAGGCAGAATGCCCTGGTGACTATGGGAAGATAAAGATAGATCTTGAGATCTTAGTGATTTTAAGCTAATTGACTTCTTTATTTACTCTGCAGAAGAGAAGAGCTGGTTGCCTGCCAGCATCTCTGCAGGTGGAAGAAAACTGCCAGACTTCTCAGAGGTGGAGCCTCACCTCCCCTGCCACAGACTTACAGCTCTGGTCTAGTTCCTAGGCTGCACAGAGCAGAGACCGAATGTCCTGGATCTGTGGACCCCATTATGAATAAGATAGGTAGCTTGCACTGCTACTAGCTCATGCACCAATCCTCTCATGAAGTCTGGCATCTGACCAGAGACACTCACTAGGTTCCTCTCAAAACCTACATTAGGTCTACAACCATCCAGTAATATCAAATGAGATTCATGACATCATATAGTGTCTTCTGATTAAAATAAAATAAATGTTTTTAAATTGAGAGGGAGAAAACAGGCTTCCCTGGGGAAGCAAAAGCTTGTAGGCTCCAATGACATTGAGAACTATGCTCACAGGACTTTTAACTCATGGTAGGGCCACCCAAGCTGGACAGGTCAAAGGGTAGGAATAGATTATATGCAGTCCATGCGTCCCCAGGCCAACAATCTACCGTTAAAAAAAAATAAATAAATAAAAGTTGGGTTATAGAAGCACAACAATGGAAACATTCTGGCAAATGGGAGGATAGTCGGGGATCTGTTTGTGCTTTGAGTGACATCTGATGGTGCAGGAAGGATTTTGAATCAGAGAAAATAAAGTGAAGACAAGCCTAAAAATACAGAGTTTGAAGAGATACTGACAACAGGAAAAAGAAGAAGGGAAAGGAATTCTCACTTAGGCTGCCTAACATTTTCCATTTTATGAGCTTGTTTTCAACTGCTTATAACTTTACCAAATCTTCAACCATTCCCTTGCCAGATGTTTGCCTCAGAGTGACATTTTTGCACTGTTTCAGCTAACTCCTCCTCAGAACGAAGTGAGAGGAAAATACACAGTTTTACAAGCTAAAAAACCTCTTACAACTGTTTCATTAAGATATCCTAGAGCCACCATATTTTGGAGCCGTGACAGGAGGGTCATGGTGACAGTCATGTGATGGCAAATCTGGACAGATTTTCCCAGAACTGGTAAAAAGCCAAGTTATAAGTCTCTAAAATTACTCCTCCGAGCTGGTGGAGCTGTGCAGGTGCTAGGCACATGAACCGAGAGCAGGGAGATTATCTTCCCTGTGCTCTCAATACTGGTACCCAGAAGAAGAGGAAGTAGCCTTACCACAACTCAGAGGCATGTGGAAAGCAGGAAGCAGAGACAAGCTGCAGGGGGCAACAAGGGAGTGGCAGGGAGTGGGAGAATGACAAAGAAAAATTAGAGGGATAGAAACAGACATATTAAAAGGGAGAAAAAGTGCAGAGACAAGATACAAGTGGGTATACGCTAGGAGCACAGACAGAGGGGACAGGTAGGTAGAAAGGGAAAGAAGGGTCTGTGGCTATTAGCACATACTCCTCCCTTCCGGAATTTGTAATAGTCAATGTTTCTGAGTCAACATTAATCTGCTGACTAGCAAATACCTGTGAAACCCACTGTCAGAGTTTTGCCTCGGCCACCTCTAGGGCTGGTCCACATAGAAAATAACTGCCTGCTACTGCTATCAATTACAGGTCCAGTGGCAGAAGTCTGTGCTTTGAATTTAAAGGCTCAAACCCTGCTGATCACCCATGTAAGGCTTGGTATGATTCTACAAGACAAAATTTCTATTTTTTTCAATTTGCTTTTTCAAAAACCTAGGGAAATACACACATACTATGTTAAAAAAACATTAAGGTTGCAAATCACCTAAAAGTGAGGCCATATCAGAGTTAAGGTTACCTGTGCAATCTTAATTTGCACCCACCCTACTCCCTTGCACATATGCATTATGTTAGTCTTTAATTAATGAGCACATACCATTTTTCCTTCAAGATCCTTTCCTTTTTCAGTGCACAGAAAGGACAGTGCTCAAGTAATCAGTCAGAACTGTTTAGTGAAAGAAGTGGTTGTCCATAGGACCCTGCCTCACTGCAGAAATTGGAAGGTGTACAGTGAATGAGGCAAGAGTACTGCAGGAAAAGAGAGGATAATCTCATGGTTAAGAAAGGTGAATGCTGCCCTGGAGAACTGGATTCTATCCCTGCCTCTGCCACAGAGTTTGTGTGTGATGCCAGTGAAGTCCCGTAAACCACAATTTTTCAAGTGGCCACTAACTGAATGTTACTTATTTTATAAGTGCCCAACTTGAAACGTGGGGTCACATTTGCAAAAGCACTGAATACTCACAACTGCAACCAAAATGTGAGCTGTGCATAGAACATAAAATGCTCTAGAAATGGCAGAGTAAAATCAGTCCCTACGCATCTCAAGTTCAGCACCCAAAATTAGTGGTCACTTGACAATTTTGGCCTTAATCTCTGTGTCTCAAGTACTCATTGGTAAAACAGGGTAATATCATCACTTCCTATTTCACAGGAATGTTGTGACGATAATGTCATTAATTGTTGTGAACAATACTGATGTTACATTAATGGACATTCCTAGAAAAGCCCATCAGGAAATTAGGAATTCTGTACTTAGAGCAAGGTTTGGATGCTGTGTAATAAAGAACGCATAGGATCACACACTGAATGGCAAGTATAAATACAACTAAATAGCTAACCCTTCAATGAACACACTACCCATCCTGTGCACTGAATTATGCTGAAGGCTTTTGGAGAAAAATGGTTATCATAATGCACATATACCAGGAGACCAAACTAAAGTTGCCAAAACCTTCATTTGGCATTTCCTAAATTTTGGATTGCATGACTTTGCAACAACAACATTCATATTTTAAAAAAATCTATAATACATATTTAATGTGAACATGGCAGGAAAAAATTCAAGAGTAAGTTTTAAGGATGATGGGGGGAAAAGACAACATTTTTTGAGCTTTCCCAAGAAAATAACTAAAAAGTGAAAATCAAATGTAAGGAATGCATGCTTTTGTATCACCATTCATTTTACAGATTTTATGGCTGATCTGGGAGTCTATCAGTAAAGCATGTGGAGAAGGAGGCAGACAAGAAGATCAGAGTAATCATAAGATGTAAAAGAAAACCAAAGATGTATCATGCTTTTCCCCAAAGTAAATATTTGTGATTTTCGCAACACACTCCAAGCAACTCCAGTGCACCCCGTGACCTCCAGTTCAGAGCACTTCCATTAATAAATACAGAAGCTATTTAGTAACTTTTAGAGAAGGTCACAGCAAGGCATGAGAACTACTTTAAAAAAAACAATAAAACTCCGCTTCATATCGTTTAGTGTTATGCCAAACTTTGCAAATTTGTAACTTCAGCATTGAATTGTATTCAGAGCCTCCTGGAAGTACATCTAAGTGTAATAAAATAGTACTGCCATCTGCAGTATTTGACATTTAAACCACATTCGGTTAACCATTAAGATAATGCAACGCAGCCTTTAAATAGTTCAGTTTGGGAACTAAAGTAGCCGTTTCAAACCTTGCTACTACTTAAGAAGATTATACAGAAAACGGAGTGAAGCATATTTCAATCAAGAACTGAGACTATATCTGATTGCTAAGAAATAACATTAATGGATACTACAGAGAAGGTTACACAATAATAGGTGAGTGACAGAAAATGCTATAATTTAAAACTTTTTGCTGATATATATTCCAATTCATTCATAAATGTTTTCTCCTGAAATATATTTATTTAACCTTAAATTAGCAACAAGAATTATATGTAAAGTTTTATATTTAATTGCTTCTCCTATTAAAAGATCATTTTAATTTTACATCTTTTAAAAATATATTTTGTACAATCCTACATTGTTAATATACATTTATAATTATTAGTTAGATGTCTTTAAGATGATGCTTTAAAATGATAAAGTAAAGGTGAACAGGAATCCATTCACATAGTATGCAAACCATAAGCAAAGCTATTATAATTTTAATAGTCATAGGATTGCAATGATAGTCCTAAAGCAAACCAAAAACCTCAAGCTGTTATCTCCACCTCTATTAACAAGGGTACTCAGAATGACACTCTAGAATGGCATGCATCTATTCAGGTAAGGACTCAGACCATTGTGATCATCTAGTCTGACCTCCTACAGATATACAAGTAAGGACTTTTCCATCTTTATATTTAGTTTTAAGATTTATTGCCTAAAGTGTGGGTTTTTGTGTGTGTTGTTTTTCCCTTTTCTTCTTTTAAGCAGTGCTTCCCTCCCAACCCCCAGATTTTCATATAGTTTTCTGTGATCAATGGAATTTAAAATTAAGGAAGGTTTCTATTGGCTCATGTTTTTATATTAAGTCAAGGAGTTTTATTAAAATAGCTAGATTTATAATTTCATGTCTGTTGAATAATACAAGAATATTTTTAATTCCTTATTTGTAATTTTTTTAAAAAAAACACCTCTTGCATCCTCATATATTCATTTGCAAGGACAATAAAAATGGTAATGCATACAAAATATTTTACAGGGCTTAAAAGAACCAATTTTTTTTATATGGCTGATATTGCTAAAAGCCAAATATTATCTTTCTTTAATCTTCTGATGTTGAGGGTCAGAATCATCATGTACACACTACTTGTCCATGTCAACTTTTCCCCTTACTTCTCCTATTCAATTAATGAAATACCTTGTGACTGACTGCCATAAGGGAGTTTTTCAAAACTTAATTCAAATATTGGAAATAAGTCCAATATTTAGGCTACAAATAGTTCTACATGCAAATAAAGGGGACCCCTGAAGTGTCACTGACTTCAGTGGGTCTCCCTGCAAGTACAGGAGTTTGCACAGATCCATAAATCATGAATATTTATTTAATTACTTTAGAGCCTAGTCTGAAATTCAGAAACAAGAACAAAACTAACTCTCCAGAAAGAAACATAATAACCTCTAGCCATCAATAAAACAAGACGATGTTACACTTTGAGGGGAGGGAAAGGAGAAAGGATGGATACTGACTGGGAATCTTGGACAGTAAGAACAAATGAACTGGGTGCTGCAGTGATCGAACAAAACTTTAAGTGTCCTTTATCCCCAACTACATGAGCTTTGTGCTAGGTACCAGTGAATTTGGTGTTCTACTTTTAAAGAGAAAATGAACTGTATCTACAGCAATTGATTTCTATACCCTCCTGCTTTTCTCTTCAGAGTATAAGAAACAACTCATAAATGCCAGCAAGAGTGTCTGTTATAATCTAAATTAATGTAATAACTGTGGTCTCTAAAGTCTTCATTATAAAAGACGGTCCATACAAAATATGCCTATTATAAATAGCATGCTTTCTGTGGCCAAGTCAATTAAAAAAAAAAAAAAGTCATCTTTGTAATTCTATGCATTACCCAGACAAACAATAAGACTTCAAGTTTGGTTTTTGTCACATCTATCTACTTTATCTATATCTTTATATATTTATATATTTTATATATTTTTGTCACATCTATCTATTTTATCTATATTTATTCTATCATCTATCTGTTTTGTCACATCTATCTGTTTTCCCTGGAGGGAGACAGAGAGAGTCAGAGAGAGGGAGAGGGAGATCTATACACACACTGGGAATGTGGCTGTTCATACAAATGTGATTATATGTATAATGGTGGGCCAAATTCCATGCTAATTTACCCTGTTAAGCAGTCCCATCAACGAAGATCCCTGATCTTAAAATAGTGCAGAATTTGGCCCTGACTGCAGCAAGCTCTGCTCCATCTACAGTGTAGAGTACTTTACATGGAGCTGCATCCTATCAACTCTTACTTTACAGTAGTAGTCATAGGGAATAGAGCAAGGAAAAATGCAGCAGTATCAATAAGGAAAATTAAGAAGATTGACTAGCTCAGTTACCTATTCTTCTGTACCTCAAGTCCTTTTCCCTCAGAAAATATAATCCCCATTACCTATGATCAACACCTGCATATGCCAATGTATTAAAAAAAAAAAAAAAAAAAAAGAATGGAAGAAAAAGCAAGAATGGACAGTTACCACAAACTATTGTATTAACAGTTTCTCTTGATTACTTAAAGCCTGTAAGTGCTGAACACACACAACTCCACTTGAAATCCATGGGAGCTGCAGGTGCTCAGCACCTCTGAAAATCATGCAAGCAATCTAATTAAATTTCCTGTATTCTTCCAAGTCATCATCAGTTGTTTGATCTAGCAGGACATAAAAATGACTATATACAGCATCACTAACTTGACTGAATATCTAAGGTAGCAACAGTGGAGGTTGGGGGAGGAAAACAGAACCAAACCTCAATCCACATTTTGCCTAAGAATTGCACCAGAGTTCAAGAGACAAGGAGACATGCCCACACTAGCTTTAATCTAACTAGCGCAGGTAACAATAGCAATGAAGATGCTGCAGAATGAGCCAGCCACTTCAGTAGAATGCTAGTAGGAACTCTCAGCACATATTTGGGCTGCTGACCCCCGCCAGAGTCCATGTCACCACATCTTCACTGCCAGAATTAAAGCTAGCGTGGGTAAGTGTGCGCACACTGCAATTATACCTTAATTTGTGGTATAGACATATACTTGGACACCCAGATATTTTATACCTGTCTGGAAATTGGCATTCATTTACAATCCTTACAAAAGTGAATCCCAGGGCTAGAAATTTACTGTTGGGCATAGTGCCTACTTATTGAGAAGTTAATGGGACTAGTCACAGAAGTAGTCCTTCCAAAACTAAGCGGTAAGGTCTGGCCAGCATTACTTCTAATTTATATTTGCAAATCGACAGCTGCAGGGAAAGGCACTATCCCTAGTGGTAAGCATTTGCAGAAACCACAACCAAGCTTGTAAATTCAGTACCTCACCCATATAAGGAATCAGAAACACACACATTTGATGGTAGGTCATTGACATAGGCCAAGCATTGAATGAGTCATGGAGAATGAACTATCTTCTCACATTTAAGTAGCCCCTCCTGTAAGAGGTAGCCAGATAACATAGAAAAGGGAAGAATTAAAATCTTCAGATGGTATCTCCATGTTTGTCAATCAGCAGAATTCTTTTTTTTAAAAAAAAGAGGTTTTGCATTGAACATGTTTGTATACTTGATGCAGTCTCTCAATAATATTTTCTACCTCTTATGGCAAGAAAAAACTTATTTTGACTTTTCTGGCATCCTACAATTTGATTGACTGATTATTCCCCATTTTCCCTTTTTATGGCCTTGAAATTTGTGACAGTCAAGTGGAATGACGAGCCAATACAAACACAGAATTTTTAAATGGTTAAAGTAACACATAGTATTATTTTATACATACTTTTACCATCCTTGGTATTAAAATACAGATGTTAGCTTGTGGCAAAAACTGTAATGAGATCAGAAAAAACAATATGAATCTATTCTCTTAGCAAAGGAAATAGCAGGAAATTATTAATCACTAAAAAATATAGTACTTTTGACTTGTATTAAATATGAAAAAGCACACCTGACAGAGGAAGCGAAGCAAGGTCTGATGATCTGATGCCCATAATTTTAAATAAAATAATTATTTTATGTACTACAGTGCCTAATGGCTGTAAAAACATGTACCACGGCATGTCCATGCCCCACAGAACTTACAAGTATAAGATGAGAGGCAACAGTGGGATACAATGAAAAATGCACGGAACACTAGGGGTTAATGAGACTATTAGGAAAAGTGTGATAAGCAGTGGTCACCAGCTGCCTAGCCATTTACAAATGCTTACAAGTTGATGAACAAAACCTGTTTCTGACACAAAATTAATACCTAGCCTAATACATTAAAGAATAGCATGACCAGGATAATCTTTATTAACTGAAGGAAAAGTTTTTTACACTACAAGGTTCACTTACCAGATGCAACCCAGCTTTTAAAAATCAGTTTTCTGGACAGTAGTCATCAGGGTGCAAGGTGTTTTATACATTTGATTATGAAAATAAGAAACTAGTGTCAACGCAAACTGAAGATGGTTATTCCATTATTGAATTCGTCCTCAGGGAAGCAGGACCAAACTAAGCACAGCTGAAGAATATGGAGAGACTTTTATGTTAAGTTACAGTAAATCTTCATTGATTATTACCAGCCCTAGCTATATATAAAACAAACATCAAATATAAACACATGCACAACTATGCACAGGTTATGTCTACAGTGCACACCACTGGTGGCGGTGTGCAGGCTACATGCAGCCATATGTTGCAGTGTAAAGCAGGCTGCATCCCCACTGCAGTGCACAGCTACACGTGACAATAAAAGACTCTGGCAGTAGGGAAAGTCTCAGGCAGTGGGGAGCCAGCAGGACACTCCACTCCAAACAGCAGTGTAGATTGGGAGGCACTGCTTTAGGCCCATAGAGAGCTGTGTAGACATACGCTAAGTGTTTAAGCATGTCTTTCCGCACCTAAGCGGTACCTCACGATGTACCCGTACTGGGGGAAAAGGGGAGTGCAGTGCATGTATTCTACATGCCAATGTAAGGGAACATTTGCACTGCATACTCTTAAAGAAAAGCATGGCTAAAAATGGTGTATCAACTTGCTGCTGAAATAATTGTACATCTATGAAACTGTAAAACTAGTGAGTTATGATGAAACCATAATGAAGTTATGGTGGGAACTTAAATTTTTAGCATATCACGGCAAGAAATTAGAAAATTCAGAGACAAGGAAAGAGAGAGGTTTACTTAATATAACATTGTTAGAGATTGGGGTTTTAATCATCCAAGGGGATATTGTAGAGCTTTTCTACTTTAGGAAAACAACATATTACTGAATGGTTTTCCAGCAATAGGTCCTCTCTTATCCTTTACCCTCAAAGGCCATGTTCACACTAGGGAAAAAGGTGCAGTTTAAACATAACTAACACGTAAACACACATTAAAATCCTACTGTAGACAAGGCAGTTGTGCTTTTAACTCAAGTTAGTCAGTGAAGGTAAAACATGCTTTTTCTGTAACTATATTGGATCTATTTTGTCCCTAAAATCTTATGCTTTAGCACTTCAGCTGGTCACTTGCAGGGGTCAGGAAGGACTCTTCCACTGAAATGTATTCTTTGGGGATGGGTGAAAGAGGAGAGTGTCTCCTTTGTCTGGACCTTCAGAGATGGCCACAACTGGAGATGAGACACTGGTCGAAGTGGGCCAGTGCTCTGAGGTGATACTGAGAATTTTCTCATACACAGGTGCTTGGCAGCCTGGTGTTTGCTCACATACTCAGGGTCTAACTGATAGCCATAGATCAGATTGACAGTGATATGGGCAGGGAAGGATTCACCTTCCTCTGCAGCATGGGGTCACTTGCCAGAGAACATCTAAGTATATTCCACTTCATCAGGTACCTGCCATTCCAGAGGCTTCTGGCATTGGTAAACCTTAGTCCTTCCTATTTTCTGCCTGTGGCACATAATAGTTTAATCTCCTGTGGTCTGTAATACTTTGGTCTAATTTCACTTTAGTCTTTCATCTGGCACATAGAAGTCAAAGATTATGTTATTTGCCTGATTGCACAAATCCTGTTTGGGACTCAGTAAAAAGGAGGTTATGAACTACATGTTTAGACTTCGGAATTTAACAGACAAGTTGTAGTACATCAGGAAATGTGTCTCAGTGGTTTCGGAATCTATGTATTCCAGGCATTTAAATATGGAAGGAATACAAGCATTTTCATCATGTAGCTGCATAAAACTCTCTTTTCACATTTTTGGCAAGCCCAAAAAGAAGTGCATGTTTATATGCTTGACCAAATCAAACTTTTGTGAGCTCAGCTTGTCAGTTTTGCTTTCTTTGCACAACCAACGAATGTGTGTGCATGATATACAAACTATATCACATTATGTGGCACATGCATTTAAAACAATTATGCAAGCAGCTTCACAGGGGCATATAATGTTTATATGAGAAATTAGAACACAACATTTTAACATGTACATGAGCAAATGCCAGGATAGAAATTACATGATAGCTGGAATATATGAGATATGGTGCTTATTAATAACAATAATAGTATAGATACAAAGGCCAGAATCTTGGCATATTTTAGCCCTAAACATTCAAAGCATGTCAGAGAGCAGATGGAGTTTCTGTGTTTCACACAGGTTGAATATCTACAACAGCAAACCAGTCAGATACCACGAACTCTTGCTAAGCTGTGAAGTAATTTCCTCTTATCTTTTTGTTCCATTTTATATACTTTACACTTATGTGTGACAGAGACAGAGTAGATCACACGAGGTTATTTCCTATAGTAGATTTATCTAATAAGATTATACCTTGATAAAAAGGTATTAAGGTTTAAGAAATTTTATCAGAAAACTAAACCCATCTAAAAGCATTCTCTTAATAGATGCTTTCAGTTTGAGGAAGTCTCATTGCCTAGACAACCTGACCACAAAGTATTATCTAGTTCAGGCAATGCTGTCTATTTTAAATAGAAATAAATATTTATCTTATTAATCTAACAGATGTATATCTGACTAAGTGTTTGTTTTGTACTAAATGTTGTCAGTAGCTAGTGGTTTGGTGCTCTGCTCTTGTTCGATGATGGTGTCAGTCGGCTGCGTGCGTGTTCCCTCTATGTGCTGCCCCAGCTCTGCGCAGATAGCTGACACAGCAGACCCAAGAGAAACCCCAAAGACCACAGACACTAGTAAGGTACGAAGGCACCCGGGCCAGGTTTATTGCCAAACGAAGCACAGTGATAGTATGTCCTGTAGAGTCTATGGGAAACTACGAATTTGTGCTCCCTGACAATGGACTCAGCTCAGTCAGTAGCAGGACCGCTAATGCCCCCTCGGCTGGCCTTTACATATAAAGGCTTCAGTGGTAGTGTCACTATTCCAAATTTCTGTTTTACCTCTCACATATATAGCACTGTGGGACACATGATCACAATCCCTATCGCAGTATTTCAAAAACACTCAGACTACTACTACTACTACTACTAATATAGATGGTAACTGTAATTGCCTTAATAAAAGTGGGTTGCTATCTGCAGTACCACAAGAGCCAAACTACACCACCAGATTGGAAAAGAACTGGTATGCTTGCATATAAAGAGCTGTTATATGTACACATACAAAGTGTACATATATGCCCATATACACTACAAAGGTATATACCATATCCATATTACTGATATTTTATTTGGGAGTGTCTTAGGAGTGTCTCTAAGACTCAATTATAAAACTACATTCCTCAGTCAAGGTCCCGGGCCCACCATAAGGGACTAAAACTAATTGGATAATAATGTCTGTCTATCGGTCGTACGAGGGAATGTGCAGACCAAGGGACATATGGGGCATGAGTGTATGGATGCTAAAAGGAGGTGATCACAAAACAGTGTTTAGCCCACTGGGTTCTCTCTAGTCCATGCATTATGCTTTTCCGGGATGATGGGTAAACATCCTCCCCTTAAAAAGACAAAAAGTGGGGGAATGTAGTAGGATGAGGCCCTGAAGCATAAACCCTTGCATCAGAGGCCCAGTATGAGGCCTAAGGCCTGAGCTAAAGTAATGGTCAAGACTTTGCTAACATAAAGCAAAGTTAAGCTGTGAGCTAGAGGCAGGCCCTGCTCACAGAAATTGGCAAGAAAAGGGCTGATGTTGCAGAAGGACACAGAGCTAAGAGGTACTAAGACACTGGCACATTCCACACAGATAAAGAACAGACAGACCCATCCTAAAGACAGGGGCAAAAGGGTAACATGATGGATAGAGTTGTTTTGATCGAACCAACTTGTACAAGGTAAGAGGCGGCACCTTACTACGTAGAGGGGATGTACCTTACTACGTAGAGGGGATGCACCTCAGTACGTCAGGAGTGATGTGTAACTTGTTTGTACCTGTGTATAAGAATAACAGCCCTGGGGCGGTGTCTTCGGCCAGCCGAGGGGGCATTAGCGGTCCTGCTACTGACTGAGCTGAGTCCATTGTCAGGGAGCACAAATTCGTAGTATGTCCTGTAGAGTCTACGGGAAACTATCACTGTGCTTCGTTTGGCAATAAACCTGGCCTGGGTGCCTTTGTACCTTACTAGTGTCTGTGGTCTTTGGGGGTTCTCTTGGGTCTGCTGTTTCCAGTGTTTTATTCTGTTCTTGTGCGGGTTGTCTCTGGGCTGCTTGCCACCCTGCAAAGGGGGTGGAAGCATTCCAGGGCTGTGTAGCTTCTTTTGATTCTTTTAACTCTTTCTTTGTTACTATATTATTCTTTAAAGCTTCTGTTTCTACTATTTCTCTACTTATGCCAGTCCATGTTTCCCCACTTTCTTTTTTAAATTCATATGGACCCCCCTTACTGGCAATCCAGCGGGTCCAGGAGTTATCAAACTCCGTGGGAATTTGAAGAGAGGGGAAAAGGGGGTTCCCTAGCTCGTGGTTTTCTGCCATGTTAGATCGCGATTCCTACAGCGGACAGCTCGCTTACGCACCAGATCAGCGGTCGGGGTCACCAATGTTGTCAGTAGCTACCGGTGTGGTGCTCTGCTCTTGTTCAATGATGGTATCAGTCGGATGCGTGCGTTTTCCCTCTATGTGCTGCCCCAGCTCTGTGCAGATAGCTGACACAGCAGACCCAAGAGAAACCCCAAAGACCACAGACACTAGTAAGGTACGAAGGCACCCGGGCCAGGTTTATTGCCAAACGAAGCACAGTGATAGTTTCCCATAGACTCTACAGGACATACTACGAATTTGTGCTCCCTGACAATGGACTCAGCTCAGTCAGTAGCAGGACCGCTAATGCCCCCTCGGCTGGCCGAAGACACTGCCCCAGGACTGTTGTTATTATACACAGGTATAAACAAGTTACACATCACTCCTGACGTACTGAGGTGCATCCCCTCTACGTAGTAAGGTGCCGCCTCTTACCTTGTACAAGTTGGTTCGATCAAAACAACTCTATCCATCGTGTTACCCTTTTGCCCCTGTCTTTAGGATGGGTCGGTCTGTTCCTTGTTATCTGTGTGGAATGTGCCAGTGTCTTAGTACCTCTTAGCTCTGTGTCCTTCTGCAACATCAGCCCTTTCCTTGCCAATTTCTGTGAGCAGGGCCTGCCTCTAGCTCACAGCTTAACTTTGCTTTATGTTAGCAAAGTCTTGACCATTACTTTAGCTCAGGCCTTAGGCCTCATACTGGGCCTCTGATACAAGGGTTTATGCTTCAGGGCCTCATCCTACTACACTAAATAAACTGATTCATTTAAATGGTATGTTTAGAAATCAATATGAAGTTAAATTTTTTAAAGCCTAAAACAGCGCTCTTCAAACTTTCAGCGCCGTGGCCCCCTTTCGCGCTCCCCCTCTGCTCACGGCCCCCCGGGGTATGTCCGCCAAAATGCCACCGAATAGAAAGCTTCCGCTTTCTTTTGGCAGCATTTCAGCAGGCCAAAAATAGACCGCGACTATGGCGGTCTGCCAGGAAGGATCGGCGGCAGTGCCGGGGTCTCACGCACCCCCCCTCCCCCGGGGATGGTCTCGCGCACTCCCAGGGGCACGCGCACCCCAGTTTGAAGACCACTGGCCTAAATGATCATAAGGCCTGACTATTTATGTGACTGGCAATTGCACAGTTTCACATAAGATCCACAGTTCCATGCTGATACCAAAATCACCACCCAGATTAATGTAGAACAAAGATAAAAGTTTGTCTTTGTAATTAGACCTTGAATTAACTGAACTCATTTCTCTCTTGAAAATTGTAACATCCCATGTTAAGCTCAACTTTCAACATTGTGAATGCTACCATCTGATAATCTTTCTTCTGCTTTCCATAATTTCTCATTTGCTTTCAAAGCTATTTTGGTTAATAAAACTCAGATTCATAACAGTTGTACAGTCTGTACTTTATGTAAGGAACAAATCCAAAAAACCAAGAAAAAGCTAGTAGAGGTAACACAGCAAATTTACTAGCAAGGACAGACACTGTTTTCCTACCTGCAGTTGGCTTTATATCAACCTCACCTCCAAAATAACTGACAAAGATAGATCCCTCAACCACACACTTAAAATCAGACGGCAGTTAGTGGTTCATTGGGAAACTTATGCTATCTTGGATAATAGAAACACACACATACAGGTGTCAATCGTAAGCTTAGTACAGGCTGTTTTTACCTAAATACAAGTTAAAAATTAAAACCCTATCAATACTGGAACTAAGCCATTCCTGTTGATGAGGTGTGGGGGACAGCGACTGAACAAGTACGAAGGACTGCACATCCCCTGCATGTGGTGGGGCTGGCTCTATTCCACCTTCACATGAGCCACCACAGAACAGCAGTATATGCAGCTGTAAGTGGGAGGACATGGCCAATGGCTTTGCGGTTACAGAGGTCCACTTGCCACAAACTTCCCCACAGAGAGGAAAAGAGCAGCAGCAGCTTCACAGAGGCATGTCTATTTTTTGTCAAAACATAGGAGGGTAGAAAATAATGAAGTTATTTAGTGGAGAAGCAATTTTGCTGAGGCCATTACATTGTGCTGAGGACCCTTTATACTGGATCACTACATAAGATATTGCTTTTCAATTTTATTTTTGAAGAGTGGAAGTGGCATGCATCAAGTCAGAGAAATTTGCGAGGCATGCTAGCAAGCCTAATAATGATATATTTGAAGCACCATCCTGACAGCTGTGTATACAAATGCACATTTATAAACAATAAAGATGTACAGTACAGAATTCTAGCATCATCTTCAGAAGATGCTGAAACCAAATGTGCAGTATATAACCACAGCGATCAATGAAAAGCAAGATACAGCCTTGACAACAAGAACTACACAGGCTGTTTTAAGAACTTCTGGTCAAGGATAACAGTTTTCGATACCAATGAGCAAAAAAGGATAAAGTCTCTTTAGGACTTATTGCTCTCACATGAGGCTAGAAACAGGGTAGCAATTAAATGGATTTTCTAATGCACTAATAAAAGGATAATTCACACAGTAGTTTTAGTGTTAAAAGTGTTCTACATTTGTGATAAAGCTTTAAAAACTGACATTAGCTGAAGACTTTTTTTTAGAAAAAAATATGAGGGAGAGGGATGAGGTGCTAATGCCATGTGTTGGGCCCAGTGAACTTGCAGGACTCCAGCTCAGCTTGTCCCTCCCCTTCCTGAAAACGTAGTGAGCTCTTACCTCACGTGGTGTCCACCAAGAAGGATATGGGACTCAGGGGAAATATACACAACACCCCCTCACGACAGCTGCTCTAGTAACACCCTGGCTTTCCAATGTAGCATGAGTCTGGCTCTTAGAATGTTCATAGTTAGTTATTCTGAGGCACTACTAAAATTTTCCTGAGAAATATAAACCATGCCAGGGAAATGACTATGTTTATAAATATCAGACGGGTAGCCATGTTAGTCTGGATCTGCAAAATATGAAGTGGGTCTTAGCCCACAAAACCTTATAATCCCTAAAATCTGTTAGTCTATAAGGTGCTACAAGACTTTGTCGCTTATGTTTATAAGGTTATAATTCAGTCAAACCTCAATGGAATTTCACACTATGCCCAAAACAGAAGTCTCTAGCCCTAGGCCTTTGTCCCTGCCAAATTTTAAAGGGCTGCTACAAACAATGGAAGTGTTAGAGCTCTTCAGTAAAAGGTCTCCACCATATTTTATAACATTAAATATTAGGAAACTTAAATACAGGGGTTACTGTCAGTTCCCCCATGATACTCTTTAAGGAGATATGTAACCACTGACAAACAACTAGACTATATTTTTTCATTTTATGTACAGATTACCCAGGAAAGGAAAAGCCCCTGTTCCTTGGGATGCAAAACTCCCTCAGAACAGAGACACCTCGGTAAATGACCACTGCAACCTATCAAATCAGAATAAGATAGGGAAGAATGCGCCATTGGTTTCAGTTGACTTGCAGATTCTGTCCTGTGTGTGATTTCAGCCACTCACTAGATATAGCCAGCTTGTATAGTCTAGATAATATATTTATGAATTGTATAACTGTTAAAAGGAAACTTAAATAAGCACAAATTGAAAGGGTAATCTTCCTCTAAGGAATCCTCTGTCTTGGACTTAAGCTAGAGACAACATACAAAGCTCTTCTATACCCACTTCTTTGTGCCAACACCATCGAGACAACCCTCCAGAGTCTGTGGAATCTGTGCAAGGACCATCACCTGAACTTTCCCAAACTCTTTACTAGATACAGAACCACTTGCCGTTAGCAAAATTCTTGTGCATATAGCACATTTTCTATGTAGCACCCAAATGTTTCCGAGGCACTTGACAAACATGACAGCTCCCTGCTCGGAAGAGCTTACAGTCCAATCAGAAAATACACAGTACAAACAAGTGTTTAGGGAAGAGGACAGCACCAAAGGACTACAGTTTTCACAACACAGATGCCTTAATACCTAAATAAAAATGGTCTGATTTTCAGAGGTATTGAGCACATACAGCTCCCATCAATTTAAAATGAGCTGTGGGTGCCCAGCCCATCTACAAATAAGGCAATGTTTAGGTGCTTAAATAGGGATTTAGGTATCTAGCTTTAAACATTTCACTTGAGAAAATTGTAGCACTTTTTTTAATCTTTCTATATTTGATAATTCCTTCCCAAACTCTAGGGGAATTAACCTTATGCCCCTTTCATGATCATCCCAATCTATTAACATTGTAACTATAGTCTAACAGCCCTACACCTCTCTCTCTCTCTCTCACACACACACACACACACACCCCTCCCTCTTTTCCCAAAATTTAACCTAAAATCGACAGCTAGAGTTTAAAACTTGTTGACATTTGGATATGTGTCTACTAGGAAGAAATTTAACTGTGGGCCTCTGAACCTATCACTGGGGGACCTTTGATATACCATATGCCATCCTATTCCAAGTTAAGGGTGACTGACGTAAAACCTGACAATATCTCTTTAAAAGGGATGTTTTGAATAGAGTATGCAAAAAGTGACCCAACTATGCAGTCTTATATCTAAAGAAAATTTCCCATGTAGTGTATTTCAAATGACCATGAGCTTGTGTCTGAGTTCCAGCCTCCCACATGCAGGGATCCCATGGATCTGCTATTCTTGACTTTTGGTTCACTTGTGACCATTGCAAAACAAAACAAGCAAATGCTTTACTTTCAAAGGGACACCAGAGAGCTTTGTTTTCTCAGTTGTTCTTAAAGTTTTAGTTTGCCAAATTCAGCAGCAATATACAGTATTGGTTGTTTAGTTCCTAACAAGGACAATAGACCCACATAAACCTTCTGTCAAAGCAACAGCAGAACAGGCAGCAGAAGTCATTCCCAGGAGCTCCTGAAGAAATGATCTACGTTTGAATTTGAGGAGCCTTAGAAGACACTTCTGGCTTATACCTTACGTTAGTGCACAAACGTATCTTTATAATTGTGCTACTAACAACTAAAATAAGTGCAACTAGCACAGCTTGCTGTAAGGCTTTCCTTCAACAGAACATAAGGAATGCTGGCACTATCTAGTGTTCACCAGCCTCTTGTTTACAAGTGCAATATACAGAATATAAAATGTATTGAAGCAACATATCCCTCCCTCACACCTTCTAATAACGTACAGGATATCAAAAGTATACAAGCCTGAGAGTTTAAAACTCCAGACCTTTGTAATGGCATACATCTGCACTCATTAAACCACATATACTGTGCTCCAAATCCTGTTCCCAGTACCTAGTCCAAGTAACTGGAATTGGTATATCGATGGAGGCTTGAGAGGAAGAAAAACCTACTACAAGGAACATAGGATCAACTGAGTGATTGAGCAGCCTCTACAGCCCTCGTGGGCAATGGATCTGGGCAGGGATATATCCACCAATCTCACCCCACTAGCATCAATCTTGTCTCCATTACATAACAAAAAACAGGGAGCCTCCTCTAAGCATCTGAAATCATGCCATACATATTACTTCTGCAGAACAGAACTTCATAGATTCTGTTTCATAGATTCTGGAACCCTCCATACCCAGGGGTGCAACTTTGTAGTACACTAAAGGGGAAAAAAGCGAAATATTTAAGTGTTTTACAAATATAATAATTTTGTTAAAGTGAAAATGCAACATGCACTTCACATGCTGGGAAATCAGTGGTGTTGAAAATTTAAAAAAACCTTCTGCTCCACATTTTCTTCTAACATGAGTAATGTCTAAGTAGGCTTTTCTTCCAGTGCACACCCAAAATTTACAAACTTTAGATCACTAAGTGAATAGCCATCCCTAGTATTTTAACCAGACCATCCCAAAATTTTCCCCACTTTTTTTTTTTTTTTTTTTTTTGCAATAAACCTCCTGTCCAAGAACAGGGTGTAGCATGTGCAATGTGCACCTACTCACAGAAAGATATCAAGGACTTAGAGAATCTATTGTTTTCTTATTTAAAACAAAACTATTCACTCAGAACCAAAAGAGTGAACCAACACCAGCAAGCAGACATTTATACTAAGCCCATTTGTTGGAAATATTTACTTCGATTCCTGAAAAACATACTGATGATACAGCAAAGGACATCAATATTAACTTTATTATAAAGGAAACAACTGCAACATGAAAACATCTCAATTATCTTACTGGTAAAACTGTTTTCTCTCTGTTTTCAGGAACACAGACTGAAATACTCTAAGATGTCCAACTCAAGTGTAAATACTTCAGGAAACAACTGCACTTACAGCTCAATAATAAGTACTCATGTCATTCCACTGGCTTATGGATTCATTTTCATAGGAGGAATCCTGCTAAACGGTGTAGCAGCATGGATTTTCTTACATGTTCCTAGCAAGAAAAGCTTTGTCGTCTATCTCAAGAACATTGTTGTTGCCGACCTTCTTATGAGCCTCACGTTTCCCTTCAAAATTCTTAGTGATTCAGAAATTGGGCCATGGCAGCTCAACATTATTGTCTGCCGATTTACTGCTGTTATTTTTTACCTAAATATGTATGTTGGAATAACATTTTTTGGCTTCATAGGGTTTGACAGATACTACAAAACTGTAAAGCCTCTGCTTACCTCCTTTGTTCACACAGTTAATTACAGTAAGAGCATCTCTGTAGTCATATGGGCTTTGCTTGTGTTTTTATCACTGCCAAATATTATTTTAACTAACCAAACTCCTACAGAGAAGAATTTCAAAAAGTGCGTAACTCTTAAAAGCGAGCTTGGTCTACAGTGGCATAAGACTTCAAGCTATATTTGCCTAGGAATTTTCTGGACTGTGTTTCTTCTGTTAATCATTTTTTACAGTGCAATATCAAGAAAAATATATAGTTCCTACAGAAAGTTCAGGAGAAATTCAACAGTAACTAGGGAAAAAATCAATCGCAATATATTCAGCATCATGTTTGTATTTGTCATATGTTTTGTGCCATATCATCTTTGCAGACTTCCATACACATTAAGTCAAACTGGGTCTCAGTTCTCCTGTCAGTCAAACAAAAATCTGTTCTATGCAAAAGAATTTACTCTGTTACTGTCTGCTGCAAATGTATGCCTTGATCCCATTATTTATTTATTTCTCTGCAAGCCCTTTAGAGAAAAGTTATACCAAAAACTGCATCTCAAGATGACAATTTCAGGTGAAACAGAAAACTCTAGATCCAAAAGGTCAAACACTACATGAAAGCGTAATTATTTCATAAATTCACATATTCCTTATAAACATACAGAATGGAAAATTCTTCCAGATTGTAAAGTGGTTGACAAAGGAATTGGATAAAAAAAGAGCATGTGCAACAATAAACACAAGGTGCCAATTTAAAACACATTTCAGCTGTTTGTTTTCCACATTAAAAAGCACAACCACACACTGTACTATGCACTACTTCCGGATTACTTCAAACTATAACTTCTTATAATGGAATATACTAGCAGTCTGAGGCCTAGAACAGGAAGGAGAGTAGAAAGCTGGATATCCAGGCCAAGGTTCTATGTGAGTGCAAGGATTAACCAGCAGAACTACGCAATAGCTGTAGCCCATTAGCCTCCATAAGCCAACCTGGAGCACATAAGGAGTGCAAGCTAGCAACAAAGGCTTGGGACTGACTGAATAGCAAATCTTGGTGGGGTGGAATTTAGACAAATAGCTTATTCAACAAAAAATGTAGTTTCAGTTGCCTTCCAAATATTCGTGAATTTGGCATGAATACTTTTGGGCATTTGCATTCACAAAATGGCCAGAGGAAGGAGGAGGAGAAAGATGAGGAGGTAGTGACGCTACTGCTACCAGTGACGCTATCCTCATTCATAACCTTTAGCCCAGAGGCTAGGGCACTCATCTTGAATGTAGTAGACCCAGGTTCAAGTTCTCACTCTGGAACAAACTTTTTGATTCAATGATTTCAACCCGAACTAATTTTTTCCCCTATTTTTTGCAACTGATGTTGAATTTTAAAAAATCATTTATTTGCCCAGCCCAGGGATGGAGGAGATCTTCTGCCACTTCCGACCTCAGCAGCAAACTGTTTTGTAGTGGCTGGTAGAGAACAAGTCACAGTACTCAGCTCCTGAAGGGAGAGAGAGCCCTGTATTCATCTCTAGCGAAATGAAGAGATGACTGATTCTGGAGATGGTTCCATCCACCCAACTGTAGGACAGTTGAAGGAAGATAGGAAAGAATAAAGGTGTAACACAACTCAGATCCTCAAGACTCTAGGTAGAGCTTGGGGAATCCTAGAGAGATTTGGTGACAGAAGGTAATTTTATAGTTCATGAAAATTTATTTGAAACCTTTATTGAAAATTCCTATCTAATTTAAGAACAACAAAACTATAGGAATCTACAAGAGTGATTCTTACAACCTACAGACTATAATAGAAAATTTTATCCTGTCTGTTTTTAGAAACCATCCTACTGAATTCTACAGCTCAGATGTATATTTTAAGCAACATAGGATGGTTCTACAAACCTGCAGAAAAGTATTTTTCTACTAAATTCTACAGGATTTCATAATGAAGAAAGGCCCATTAAAATATCCTTTCTATACATCTCCAAGTCTACTGATTAACACACAAATCAATACTGAAATTCTGCTGAAATAGTTTAGTCCCACATTTAATATCCCATTCTGCTTTGGAGTTGGATGTTAGGCCAATATTCTTGCATTTTGGACCACTAAGCACTGGGAAAATTTGAGAGGTGCCAATCTTATTCCTGTTTCTTCAGGCAGAAATTATGCCTAATGCATCATTTGCATATTCTCCAATGACTAGTTCAGGGGTTGGCAACCTTTTAGAAGTGGTGTGCCGAGTCTTCATTTATTCTCTCTAATTCAAGATTTCACGTGCCAGTAATACATTTTAATGTTTTTAGAAGGTCTCTTTCTATAAGTTTATAATGTATAACTAAACTGTTGTTGTATATAAAGTAAACAAACATTTTAAAAATCTTAAGAAGCTTCATTTACAATTAAATTAAAATTCAGAACCCCCAGACCGGTGGCCAGAACCCAGGCAGTGTGAGTGCTACTGAAAATCAGCTAGTGTGCCACTTTTGGCACGGTTGCCGAAGGTTGCCTACCCTAGACTAATTTCAAAAGAGCTCTATGCTCTCAGAGCACAATCCTTTCTGGCAACTTGCCCATGCATATTATTATATGCAGTAGCTTGTCAAATAATTGTCTTACGCATACTATGCCTAGCTGTAAATTTCACAAAACAAATGAAAATGCATGCCAGTCTATCGAAGAGTGGATTAACTCCTTAGAAGAGACTGTCAATTTGCTCTAATGTGAGGTAGTGCACATACAGCAACTGCTGCTTACGTGCAGAAAGGCGGAAATTAAATTTAAAGGAAAATGGTGATGTACTCAAATGATTTAGTAAGTGAAAAACTAAACACCCACTCAGATAAGTAAAGACTGAGTCATTACTCTATCTATGAGATGAACAAACCCCATCTAGCATGCAGTTTAGTCTGTACCAAAGAACCTGCAAGGCAAAGTGGCTGCGGCTTCACTAACAGTGAATTTTTAGGAGGCAGGGGGAGTCTACTGAAACTAGCTGTAGTTTCTAAACTCAGAGCTATTAGTTTCTCTTTAAAACAGAACATTTGTGTGTACCTGGAAAGAATGATTTGTATTTTGGGTATTTTTGCTTTGTTTCTGGCACTATGTTACATTGGGTTTTTTTGTACAAAGGACTAAAAACTACCCATAATTCATTTATTTTTGTGTGTATATATGTTTTATTGTGCATCTCACATATTTTATTATGTTTATACTAAAAAAATAAAATCTCTCTTTTTCAGTGCAGCTAGATTTGTTTGTTTGGATTTTATAATTTTACCTGGGGGAGTGGGCCACTGAATGAAATGGTTACAAAAGATTCCAGATGACCCCTCTGGAAATGGAAGCTCTCCGTTTTACTCTCTCTCTGACTGGAAACAACACGCAAGTTTTTCCAACGTGGATCCTGCCAATTTGTCTTACCACTGTTCTGGAAGGACAGTCTCTCAGAATGAAAGCGTAGTTCATGACCAATATGTGTTTTTTAAACTAAAAATAAGGCATCCTGGTGACAAGGCTATGGGCTGTATTGATAATCAGTATTAAAAAAACAAAAAACAAAAAAACACACACCACACGTGTTCACTGAATCCCTGACCTGTTTGTTGAGGCCATGTCTAGCATGAATTGATTTGAGAGCATCAACCCACAGTAAGGGCTTTTTGTCACTCTTGACCTACGCCAGATTTACCCTAGGGTACTAGAAAGTAAACAATACAACATGTTTCTGGAAAACCATCTAGAGTCCTCTTGATATTACTGTCTGAATTGGAAGTGGTCCCACACCAAAATCCCAGACCCTCACATCCCCACATTTTACAAAGGTTTAGATTTTCATCTGAATGTCTCAGACTGGGTTCATATCTAGTTTTAATTTTCTTTTAAGATCAGAAACAATATCTGTCATGTTGCCTAAGGTCTCCTTGACATGTCAGGCTGGTTACAGAATAGTGCATGAAGAGAAACCGCCCTGGTTATATTGGTAAACTAGCTCCTCCTAGTAAGAGAAATCCAGATTTTTCAAGAAGAGGAATGTACTGGTTTGTGAGCAATTTTCATTTTATTATTGTAATTTATGGCAAGAGCACCTAGTGCCTTGCATAGATACTCTTGTATATGCTTCATTATCTAAACAAAAGGGTTAGTGAAAGCTAATTCATGCAATTTAAGATTCACTTGTTCAGCTACTCAAACTCTTGAGATGACTTGATATGAGCACATAAATCTGCCATATAAAACTCAGAAATGTAGAGTTCATAAATCTCACACTAACTTATCCATCAGTTCAAACACCTGCTCTACCCTGTAGTGATAACACACGAGCTACACTGGACAATCAATGTTCCCATTAACAATCAATGGGTTATTTATGTTAATGCTTTGGACTGGAGCTTGAAATCAGACTTCAAATTCCTTCTCCACCAACAGAGCACTACAGTTTTTCAGAAATAAGGGCTAAACTCAGCAAATGGGAATTAAATTCATGGAGGAAAGTTCATCCCAAACTCTGCCATTATACAGGATAAAATCTGGGCCGCACTGAAGTCAGGTTGGGAACTTCCACTAGCTTCAGCATGGTCAAGATTTCACTCACAAAATGACTGATTTTATTCTTAAATTTTACGCATGCATCCTTTTTATGGAAGTCTATTTAATAGGAACATCTCTTAATAGATCAACTAATAAGGATCACTTACACAGCACTGTACATCTTTTAAGCACTGTGTAAACATGAATTAATTAAAAGTAAGTAATTACACATTATAAAAACACTACACCATAGGCAGTATCTTCCTTGACAGGCTATCACATGTTATGCAGCTGCCATTAGCTGCCATGAAGTGCAGCACTAGGTCATTTACAGGCCCTGCTCACTACCATTTTTATACAGCAGCTTGGTTGCACACAGTGCTGTGTGCCAAACAAGAACTACTCCTCTCTGTAAGGGGATTATAGTCTTAAAGACACCGGAGTTGCACTGAACTACAAAATAATAATTTACCATTATTTGTGTTTAACTCAAAAAAAATTAAGTTCATTCCTTCCCCTCAACCCCAAAATAAATATCCCTGCTCACAATTCTTATAACTCCCTTGTGGCAGGATCTAAATTTTTGACTTTTTGTAAATATATTATAAACAATGAATCTGTCAAAAATCACAAGACACAGTGTGCTGAAATTGCTAGCTGGTATATGTAGAGGTTAAAAATATACAGAAAAACCCTTTTTTGCTCATTTCCCAAAAAGATATGCAGGAGCCTCACTGAAGAGACTTAGAGACAGTACGAACAGAGCCAGAGTTTACTTGGATACCTCATACCAAACAGGAAGAAAACCATAAATGAAAGAACTTCCATAAGAACTCCATGGTTGAAAGATCTTAATAAAACTTCTCAACAAATACTCCTAAGGACAGTTTTTAATCACAAAGCTTGTAATCACAAGACAGATATGGAGAAAGGGATAAAGGAAAATTCTAGGACTTTTTTTATTAGTCCCCTGATTACTGGGTTTCTGACGTTTATATTAAACTCAGCTCTCAAAATAATTGGCTGAAAGAAAAAAAACACTTAGTACATCTTCAGGAGTGATCACCTCCTAATACCATGTAAATATTTAAATATCAACATAAATCCCAGATTAAAAATAAAGATTTCCCCCAACTCCTCGTTAAATTATATTTTCAAACTCTCTCTCTAAAATATAGAAAGTTTATTCTACTATGGTTAGGGTGTTAAAAACACGTTACACTAATTAAGTTAGGTTATTACAGACACTAACGTTACAAACACTAATGTCAAATTTTATATTTCTCTCAGCTTAGAGTGTGTTAGTGTGGGAGATGCCAACTCCTGTGTGTTTTCTCCAACTTGATACAGACACACTGGAGTTCGGCAACTCAACCCACACATACTCACAAAAGAATTCAAAGCTGAGAGAAATCTAAAATTTGACATCTGAATTTGTAACATTACAAGACACACAACTTTACATTGTACATAAGACAAGGAGCCAAAGACAATAGGCCAAATTCATCTCATCAGTAACTCACTCCATGGCAAGACTACTGTATTTCTGAGGCCTGAACAAGCTTCTGAATATATTGCTCTCCAGCATCCCGCATGTAATGTGATTGTACAAATGGCTTTGTAACTCTCCTTTCTAGGAAAATGCCATATGAATTTCCATTTATACTGCCATGTCAACCAATACAGCCATTCTAATATTGTTTTCAGCTACCTAACCAGCATTTTGCCTGCTTCCTTCCTATGTGTGTATTGTTCTGCATTATATACCTATATGGGTTTTCTGCTTTCACATTCACACTGCTGCTCTTTAAAAGTGACAGCAAGAGAGATTTTTCCAGAATTAAGGACAACACCACACACAGTGAACCCCTGTGACCGAAGCAATCACGCCCACCAGGAACTTCCCAGGTCAGAGGCCGAGTGCAGTAGCTCTCAATCTTTTTCACTCTGATGAGGGTTAAAAACTCCGCAGGAGAAAAGCCCATGAGACTGTGGATGTGTCTATGCTGCAATCAAAAACCTGCAGCTGTCCTGTGCCAGCTGACTCAGGCTAATGGACTTGGGCTAATCGGCTGCTTAAATGTGGTGTGCTGTTCGTGCTCGGGCTGCAGCCCGACCTTGGGGACCTTTCCACCTTGTGAGGTCCTCTAGAGCCTGGGCTCCAGCCTGAGCCCAAATGTCAACACTCCAATTAAGAAGCCCCTTAGGCCAAACCCAAGTCATCTGGCATGGGTCAGCCACAGGTTTTAATTGCAGAACCAATATACCTGTGTGGTCACAAAGCACATGAAGTCTTATATATCAGTAACTGGCCAAACAAATGATTGTTAAACCCTGATTCAGGAAAGTATTTAACCATGTGCTTCAGTATTTTCCCAGATAGAGATGCTTTCTTAAATCAAGGCCTAAATGATGGGAGGATGTGAACTTTCTGGATTCAAGTACAAATGCTCTAAATTAATCAGATGAGGAATATTATGTTTATAGCATTTTTCCTCCTGGGAGAAAGGGCTACATACAGCCTTTACTCTTTAGAGGCACACCACTGCTTCTTAACTCCTGACTATGATGGAAGTCCCATCCTTTTCTCCTACACTGAAGGCTGGGGTCCCAGATGTATTGCCTCCTGCAAGAAGGGGGCTTAAAATAAAGGTGCCTTGATACCTCTGGTTAGATCAGTCAGTGATCATGATAAAAAGTACCAATATATATGAACCCCCTGACTTCTTCAATAACTGACACATACAGGTGAGCATACTGAGGGGGTGTTGATCCAGAAATAAAAACAAAATCTTAAAATGAAGTAAATTAAACATTTTTAATAATTTAGAGATAATGCCATGCCTCCTCCCCTTCTGAATAACTAGGAACATTTTGGAAAACTAGACACATTTCACTCCTTTTGGATCCAAGGGGATTCTTCTCCTTTTAGATACTTGAGGAAGTTCTCTGAGATCTGGGTTGAACTTGAACTCCAAAATCTTAAAATGAAATTAATCTGAGCACCTTGGCTTTCGTATTAAAAACATATAGAACCACCAGCTCTGCATGATATAGGTGGAAAGCCATAACTCAGCTCACATTTGCTTGAAACTGAATCCAGGGTCCCTCAAAAACTTTATGAACCTTTGCAAACATTTGACAAACATTGTCTGAGTTTTGAGTTTGTGACTAAGCTTGAAACCAGACACACAGAGTGGTTCCTTTGCAAAGGATTTTCCTGACCCTATTGGCAATAAGGGTATTTTGATTAGTGGTGATAGCTACTTCCATTTGGCATGTCATTCAGCTTTCTGAGATCTTGATGATTGTCTGCAGTGAGTTTGCTATACATTTTAGTTTCTCTGTACTATTGTCAGTACCACAGGCCCCTAGGCTACTGTCTGGGTTTTTTCTCTGGCTCCAAAAAGTAAATATGAAGATTTGTGCTGCTCACTCAACCCATCTATTTTTAGTGGTGACTGGACAAATCTCAGAAGACTTGAATTTGGTTCAGAAAGACATCCATATGCTCAGATACTTACTTGAAGCACTTAAAACTTTTAAGACTGCAAACTGGACTGTAACTCTTGCAAGAAAAGACTTACTCATAAGATTTTACACCTCTGCTTCTGGTTCCAAACCACATCCCACAAGACCAGACCTTAGTTACAGCATCCTGGTGCTTCTAAATCCAGCCATAACTTGAAAGTGAACAGTGGAGAAGAAAGGGAAACCCAAGTGAATGTGTGACAAAGCTTCCCTACACAGCACAGCAAGGCATGCCAGGAATTATGAATTATAAAGTTCACTAACATGCTGGGATCTAATTTCCCCATATAGACATTGCTGGCAGTCCCTAAAAGGTATCTGCTTCACATTAACATAGTCCTGTTTGGATGACCAAAGTGAATTAGGTACGTTTTAGAGAGCACCAGCAGAGTCTACACAGGGCAGTTAGAGCCCCACCTGTTATCACAAATCACATATCTCTAGTGAGCTTTACCATCACCACCCAGACAAGCCCAAAGTTTCAGTCTTAAAACTAAAGTTTGAGCAAAGAGTCACTAATCCCTTATTTGCAATTAAATCAATGTTTGTTAACCTTAATTTTTATTACAACATATTGACAAGGCTGTGGCATTGTTGATGCTCCATGTAGGCCATCTGAGACAAGAAGGCAAAATGACTCTCTAAAGCAGGGATGGACAAACTTTTTGGCCCAAGGGCCACATCTGGGTGGGGAAATGGAATGTAGGGCTGGGGCAGGGGGTTGGGGTGCAGGAGGGTTGCGGTGTGTAGGAAGGGGCTCAGAGCAAGGGGATGGGGTGCAGTGTGCAAGAGGGGGCTCAGGGCAGGGGAGTGGGGTGCAGGAGCGGGCTCACAGGAGGGGTTAGGGCCTCAGGGCAAGGGGTTGAGGTACAGAGTGCAGAAGAGGGCTCAGGATAGGGGTTTGGGGTGCAGCAGGGGTATGGGGCATAGGAGGGGGATTCAGGGGGTTGGGGGCTCAGGACAAGAGGTTGAGGTGCGGGGGGGGTGTAGAGTACAGGAGAGGGCTCAGAGAAGGGGGTATGCAGTGCAGAAGGGATTTGGGGTGCTGGCTCCAGCACGGCACCACTTACCTTGAGTGGCTCCGGGGTGGCAGCAGCTTCCAGTGGGGCTAAGGCAGGCTCTCTGCATGCCCTGGCCCCATGCCCAGAAGTGGCCAGCATGTCAGGCAGTAGTTCCTGTGGGTAGGGTGGGGTGGGGCAGGTTGCTTCTCTGCACACTGCCTTCACCTGTGGGTACCACCCCCAAAGCTCCAATTGGCTGCGGTTTCCCATTCCTAGCCAATGGGAGCCGTGGAGCAGGGGGTGCCTGCAGGTGAGGGTAGCGCATGGAGCCTTCTGCCCCTTCCCTCCTCTTTCCGCAGGGACATGGTGCCGGCTTCTTCCAGGAGCAGGGCACATTGAAAGCCATGACGGGCCGGATCCAGCCCGCAGGCCACGGTTTGTCCTCCACTGCTCTAAAGTGCTAGAAATTACCCAAGTTCCACCAACATGTTAAAGCACAATAATGCATTCGACTGGTATCATCACGTCAGAGTTTATAACTCTGATTCTTTAACTGGCTTCCTTCCACCCACACAGCTCACTCTGGTTTTGTCCTGCAAGATGCAATGTGCCCTCAATATCTCACTGAAGTCAATGTAAATTAACAGGTGTACAGAGCTGTGCAAGGTCTGCCCCATGACAGCAGCAGCCAGTTTGCCTTCAGTTCAAGAAAACACTGTTCCATAACATCTTCTCTCAAAGAGGAAAAAGGCAACTTTGGATTATTCCGTGAACACTAACATTTTTCTGTCATAACCCTTTTAGGTAACTTCCAGGTTGTTTAGTAATCTGGGTGCTGGTTTTAATTACGTCAATCTACACATTTAAAAACCACAGAGACATTTCTTTTAAAAACCAGCCTACGCACAAAGGGGATTAACATATCAGATGAAGATGTGACTGCTGAGACTAATCAAGCATTTTACAAACTTTCTTCTAAAACCTATGAGACTTCAGAATCTAAAAAGGAAGGTATGTATTTTAAATGCTTTTTATAGATTTTAAAATGTCCATATACATCAAGGTAAATATACTGTATAAAATACTAAATAATATGCCAAATGCACTGAAAAACTAATATGTTAAATATTAAAAGCGTTAATGTTTTCCACTGCACTTATTATTTCATTATAACCATTTTGAATGTCTTGTCCTTTGGAAACCTTGGCTCCCTCCACATAAAAAAAAAGCCCTCTAGTAGAGCGGTCCCTGAGCCAAACAGCACTAGATACAGCTCATTCCCGAGCTCAGCTGAAGTCAAGCAGAATAATCATTGTGGAATGACACAGTGAATTCTCTCTCATACCAGGAGTTTGGCTCCCACCTTCTGTTGGCTCAGGAACAAAACCAACTATTTCCTCTGTACCTTGTTGGTACTCAACTTCATTTAACCTCAGGTTAATAGTCTTTTTTTGGGAGGGCAATATCCTCCATTTGCAGAAGGGTGATTATAATAATGTTATAGATCTTCTATTTCTAGCCATGAGTATTTTCAAGTATTTGTATTTTTATAAACACAATACACAGAGATCAAGTAATTAAATTATACTGATTCATTGTCAACTGTTTCTACTCAGGCAACATTTAACCTAGAATTATGTTTCATCACTAAAACACAGAATTTTTAGCAAATGAAAAAGACTCCACTATATAAATAGAAGCCTGGTATGGTTCAATGCTATTTCAACAAGGACTTGCTTATTTCTCAGAAAAAACTTTAACACACTCATTTCCTCTTCAGTCAACATGTTCCAACTAAAGTTAATGCCAGTATAGCTACTACAAAAAAGATATATAATAGTAGTTTCAGGTAGTTAAAATAATACTTAGGTTTCCTAAGCAAATACACTTTCCTGTCTCGAAATGTCTGATGAAGCCTGAAAATATGAAACAAATGACTGACAGATTCTTTAAATGTTTTCTGAAGTGCATATTCAAATATATTTCTTTTATTCAACTAGAAGAAACAAGTTTTAAAAATATTTAGTACCAAGCATAGCTACTCTGCTATCTTTCTCGATTCAATAGACCCTATATTGCTTTTGACAGAGTATTATTAATGTTTACTAATCCTATAATATTTTTATATACAAAGTATTTTTATAAACATTAACTTAACTGGGGAGGTTGGGAGTGGTTTGGTTTTTGGTTTGTTTTTGTTTTGTTGAGTAAGAGTGCCATTTTTTAAAAAAAGTTATATTTTAATGTGGCTCCAATGAACTAACTAGGTCCCTGATCCAGCAAAACCAGGGCCAATTGTAGGGGCCAGGTGAGCACCCTAAGTCCCAACTTTTAATGGTGCCAAATCACAATTGTGGGAGGCACATCACACAGTCTATTTAGCGTTTTTTTAAAAAAACTCTGCTGCTCCAGTCATATACTTTAAGGTCAGAAGGGACCATAGTGAGCGTCTAGTCTGACCTCCCGCACAACACAGGCCACAGAATCTTACCCACAGACTCCTGCAATAAAACTCTAACCTATGTCTGGGCTACCGAAGTCCTCAAATCATGGATTAAAGACTTCGAGGTTCAGAGAATCCTCCAGCAAGTGACCCGTGCTCCATGCTGCAGAGGAAGGCAAAAAAACAAACAAACAAAACCCCAGGGCCTCTGCCAATCTACCCTGAAGGAAAATTCCTTCAAATATGGTGATCAGTTAAGCCCTGAGCATGTGGGCAAGACTCACCAGCCAGACACCCAGGAAAGAATTCTCGGTAGTAACTCAGATTCCACCCCTTCTAACATCCCATCACAGGCCATTGGGCATATTTACCGCTAACAGTCAAAGATTAATTAATTTCCAAAATTATCCCATCATACCATCTCCTCCATAAACTCATGGAGCTTAGTCTGTGTTGTGTGGTTTTGTTTTGGGGTTTATTCATTTTGGGTCAACTGTTGGGTGACACTGAAAATGTTTGCCACCCCGAAGAGAAAAACCCTAGGGGCAGCCCTGCTGAAGACACACAAATAACTTTACACACACAAATAGTGTCATTCACTTAAATGGACTGGTCACATGAGTGACCGTACTCAAGCATAAGTGTTTGCAGGAAAGAGACACAAGATATTTCAATAAATTGCTTAGCCATGAATGGAAACCCATGCAACTTAATGTGAACTCTTCCAGACACTGAGAAATAGAAATTCTTCAGTTTCACTAAAATCATTACCAAGTCTAGTCACACATTTTTATGAAATTATACTGGAACAAGATTCTCACACTAATTATCTCTAATGTCTTACTTTTCTCTCTTTTTAGGTTCTGGATATCTTTAAGCAGCCAACATACCTTACTTTTCCACAGGATAATTAAAATGCCCTTACGCAATATCTCAAATTGCAGCGTCTACAGACAAATGGAACCATTTACCTATTTTTACTACTTAATTTTCCTCATTGGATTTATTGGGAGTTGTTTTGCCCTATGGGCATTCACCCAAAAGGATCAGAAACAAAAATGTATGAGCATCTATCTTATTAACCTCCTAACAGCAGACTTCCTGTTGACTCTGGCATTGCCAGTAAAAATAATTGTTGACTTAGGTATTGCCCCCTGGAAACTGAAGATATTCCACTGTCAAGTCACAGCTTGCTTCATCTATATTAACATGTATTTATCAATCATATTTTTGGGATTTGTAAGCATGGACCGCTGCCTTCAGTTAATGCACAGTACTAAGATCTATCGAATCCAAGAACCAGGATTTGCAAAGATGTTATCTTCAGTTGTATGGATAATGGTTCTTCTTATAATGGTACCTAACATGGCAATTCCAATCAAAGAAATAGAACAAAAGCCTACTATAGGGTGTATTGATTTCAAAACAACATTTGGGAAAGATTGGCATGTGTTTACTAATTTCATATGTACAGCAATATTCCTGAATTTTTCGGCCATGATACTTATTTCCAATTTTCTTGTTATTAGACAACTTTACCGAAACAAATATAGCGAGAGTTATGCAAATGTAAAGAAAGCTCAGATAAATATACTGTTAGTAACGGCAGGCTACATCATGTGTTTTGTTCCTTACCACATTGTTCGGATCCCCTACACTTTAAGCCAGAGTGATGCTATCACCGATTGTCTTTTGAAACAATCCCTCTTTAAAGCAAAGGAATCCACTCTGCTGTTGGCAGTGTTAAATCTCTGTTTTGATCCTATTTTGTATTTTTATCTTTCCAAGACATTTAGACTGAAAATTACTGAGACTTTTACAGCACATAAAGAAACAAAGACTGTCACAGGAGGAGGAGCACACTGAGAAGAGGCACATTGTATACAAAAGTACTTTAATATTTCAATATAGACTACCAACGCTGAGTGTGCATGTGTAGTATATACAACTCCTGTGCATTTGCAGAACATAACTAACAATGTCAATAAAATTACTGTCAAACCCTAACCCTGGACAGAAGGAAAGCTTAATGATGGATCTGGATCACTATTATTTTACAGCTTCATACACTGATTTGGAATATTTTATAGATCTGTACAGTCAGGAGACCAGATACTAGTTATAGGAATATTTTAGCACACTGCTTAATTAAGAACATATGAAGTCATACGAAAGACCTACCAAAAAAATACCTATGAAGCATGATCCAAACGTGTTTTGTAATGCAATTTATCAAAAAAGATTCAAACATATTTAATAAAGGTTTATGGATTGAGGCTATCTGGACTCACCTTTGCTACATAAAGTATTAAGTTACCTGGTATAATAAAGGAAGAACATACTCAACAGCACCTGATAAGCTGCAAAGACTTTTCACAGCCATAATGTAATCAAACACATTTCAAAATACACTTTCTCTAGAAAGTGATTTTAAGCTGTACTGATTTAAAATGCACTGTATCTGCTTATATTGCCTCTGCAGTTGCTTACAAATAATTTTTTTTCATCTTGTAATACTCATCTTTTTTCCCCCCTTTTGCTACTTCACTGAGTATTAAAGATGTGGAAATATGTAAGTTACTACAGTAAAATTCTCAGGTTAAATGGGATAAATTGAACAGCACATTAAGTCACTAGACAAAATGTAAAACATTCAATTTTTATTTCTGTCTGTTTATGATTTTTATAAGACTTTTTAAACAAAAAACTACACCAATAAAATGGCTACATGGTATTTAAGATGTTTTATTTTCTAAATGTCTGAGATGTAAACACTCAGTAATCAAAGACAAATACAAGTTATTGCCAGTCTGGATTTGTTCTAATGGTAAACCAAAAACACTTCAGAAATATAACAAAAACTAGACTGTCTTCATTTACTTATCCACAGAATATATTCATATTTCAACCAGCTGTAAACAAGCACCCAAAATTACTCTGGACAGATACTTCATCCAACATCTAATAGCAAGAAATTAAGAATATGAAAATTCCACCCCAAGCTTCTTATATTTTTAAGGTAGAGCTGATTATAGTGCCACAGCACCTTTTACCTCTTGATCTGACTGCTACAATAGTTGGTAGAATCTTGTCTTTTAAAAAATTGTGTCAGTTTTCCTATGTTTGAGTGAAAGTTTCTAGGCTGAGATGTACGCTCAGCCTCTAGGCTTACTTAGTATTTGGCCACTCTCCTGAAGCTGCCGAAAAGGGTATGTGTTGGAATGGTGGGATTTTCTAGGGTTGGGACATGCGTCAATTAGTTCTCTTCATTCCTCAAGTGGCCTACAGTTAAATGCCAACCAAACCCACCCCCACCCCAAAAAAAAAAAAAAAAAGAGACCCCTAAGGAAGAAAAATCTACATTGATTCTTCATTCCTACACATTTCACCATTACTAACCTCATGCATTCTGATTCCCTTATTTCTCAGCTATACTGTCAGTTATGACTCAAAAAATGAAACCGCAAATGAAACAGAACAACTGTTGCCACTGTATTGGTAAGTTAACCAGACAGCAGTCAACTAACTCTACAGAAAATGAAAATTCCAGTGACTAACAGTATCCAATTTTCTATTCAGTAGAATTGTTTATTTGATCCATAACCCCTACATGAGTATTTTAACGCACTACTCATTTTCTTCATCTAGCATATCACCATGTGTTATTATTTACTATGCATATGTCTATAGCTAAACTACTACACGGGAGGCTCATTGAAATATAAAACACTCATCAAGTAACCAGAAAGGATCCTTGCTGTATCTCAGATTATCTTGTGCCTTAGATGTGGTTCACATTTGGGCATAGGAATACAATGCATTGCACAATAGGGTTAAAAATAAAATTAGCGTAACGGCAACTGTAAATATCTTTTGGGGTCAAAGTTATCTCCCAGTATTATCTTCAATATCATCACCACAGTAAACAACAACAAAATAATAATTATCAGTACTCACCTGGGGTATTTCTCGCAGCTTTCTGCCATCCTCTGCAACCCCCAATGTCGTTGTACTGAGGGCTTGATTACCCTGGCACTTTATAGTGCTATAAAGTCACCAGGAGCGCTATAACTCACTACCCATCCAGACTGGCAAGGCAAGTAGAGCACTATAAGTCCACAGTTATACCGGTCCAGGTAGTCCTCCTTGTCAGAGGATTAACTGCTATAGCGTTTTAGGAGCTCTATTTTCGCTCCAGTGTAAATGGGTAGTAACAATCTCTCTCTTTGAGTGATCTCTGGAACAGCCCCTAAGCAATTTAAGCCTCTCTTCCCTTTGTTTTGAACTTGGCTGGAAGAATGCGGAAGTACGTTTTCAGAGCTTAGCTGAAACTCGCAAATCAACAATGCAAATGTTTACCTTGTGAGCAAGTGTGAAGGAGAAGATTAGTAGGCTTCGCATTTCAAAGACACTTTGCTGACATACTCTCAGCATGCCAAAAATCCACTCGCTCTCTCTCCCTCCGCATACACACAAGCAGCTCCTCATCACCCTCCTCATTTGAAAAGCACGTTGCACCCAGCTCAATGCTGGGATAGCTGCCCATAATGCACCACTCCTCATGCCGCTGCAAATGCTGCAAATATGGCCACGCCAGTGCGCTTGTGGCTGTGAGTGTGGACACACTGGAGTGCTATCCCTGGAGCTGCATCTGAAGACAGGTATAACCAAAACCACTACAAAGCTGTAAGTGTAATCAAGCCCTGAGATGAATAAATAAGGGACATCCCTTCCAATGAAGGACTGTTGGCAAGCCTACACCCATCACTCTAGCAGCTGAGCATCTTCAGTATTTAAGCAGGTTTGGGGCGTAAGAAAGGTTTCAGTGGTGCCCTAGAGCTCTTCTAAGTGATAAATCTCACCCTCCAAGCAGTTTTTTTCTTTTATTTAAGTGCTTTGTCATCTTCAATCTATACATTTACATATAAAATTTAAATGTAAGAAGAGTTAACTTACCAGAGGTATAGGGAAATGTGTTGCATATTGCAGATGGCGAAGGAGGTCATAACTGGATGGAAAAATCAGTTCTCTCAGTTTTTCCCTCTTCACTGACTTCTCACTGTTCATTGAAATTCTTCTGTCTAACAAAGAGTTGACATTCTCACAAGACTCCCCAGGCACTGGAGAAAAAATCTAAATAATGTAAAGCAAATGTTTAAGATTACTGGAAACTGAAACATTCACAATTCTACCACTGCATGATAGCCTTGATTGATCTCCTATTTACCTCAGTAGAGATGCTCAGGATGTAAACCATCGCAAGAATAGAAAATCAGGCTCAACATTTAAAAAAATATATTACGCTATATTACCCCAAGTATTTGTACAGTGTGTATTTACAGACTAACAGTTCTTTGATATGCTGGAGATGACCTAAGGCACAACTGTGGAAACCAGTGAGAGCTCCCCAATGTCGAAATGAAGCAATGATGTAACAGGTAGGTTTATGCAGATTATGATGCAGTACCCTATACTTGTAACACTACAAGGATTGGAAATGAAAGAATATTGGCTATATGACAATAATAAGATGGTTTTAATTCAGAACACATTAATGGAGAACACATTTTTGTGCAAATAGCAAGCCAGGGGCAAAGAAATGCAGTGTGTGCAGAAAAATAAAAAATTAAACCTACTGGAAATTCCGAACCAAAATCTGTCTTAAAGTCACTCTTGTCTACATCATCAAAAATATTAGTGGCTCCTGAGTCAATGCCCATATGTTCCATAATACTATGTTCCTAATAATCACCAAAGAGAGAAAAAACATCAGATTAAAATGAAAATTCTGTTTGGTCATAATGCCAAAAATTCCACCCATTTAAAATTAAGAAATATTTTATTGTTCAAAATCAAGCAAAAACAAACCATTCCTACTGTCAATATTGACAATATTCCCTAACTTATAAAAGGTTTTCTAATTCATACCCATATACCAAAAGATAATCAAAGGACAGGCTGGTTGAAAGGAAGACAAAGACAGATAGCGCATCTTGTTCACCAAGAATCAGCATATGTACTAGGGTGACTCTACCCCTCGGGGCTTCTATAGAACTCAAAACTTCTTCCACCAGTATTGCTACCTGCCCTCCTTTGATGGATAGCACTTCTCTGATGCATGTGTCCCCGTGGACACCAAAGGGTATAATCTGAACATATCCCATGTCCCCATATTTCAATCAGGTTGTGAGACTGTGGGAGCTGAAAAGGAAACTAAGGAAACACAAGAAGCAGACGATTGGTACTATGTGGGCAGTGCTACAGGATGATTTCACCTCAGCAAATTAAAGACCTGACGTAAAGTGCACTGAAGTTAATGCCAGTCTTTCCCCCATTTATTTTGATCTGCTTTCCTGAAACTCAGAGATTCCAGCTGGGATTGTACATGAATCAGAAGTACTGCCTTGCATCATCATCTTCAGCTGAAGGGAATTAATTATCCCTGTACTGCAGCTGGGGTATTTCAAAGCACCAGGATGGACACATATTTGACCTGGGACTCCAAATGCAACAGATTCTTTTCACCTCTTTTCCAATTATTAAAAGATCAGGTTTGAAGTTCTGCATTCCTTGTGTGAAGATCTGCTTTTAAAAGGATGCTACTGATGCTGAACCTTGAATGCACGAGAAATAAGCAAAGATGTGTATTTTTACCTCCAATTTCACATCATGGTCCTTGGAATAGTGTTCATCCACAGTTTCTCCAGTAGGTGAGCGTGGTCGAGTGGTTGCAGTAACTGACAAGTCTCCACGCGATATTAAAGTACACATGTATGCATCGTGAGAGAAAACATCATGTCGAATAAATTCACAAAACAGCAGCACCACATTCACAAATTCTGTCTTCTCATATTCACTGTTTGGGTCAGCTACCAAAAAAATTAATTGTAGTTTAAAACAAATTTACTCTTCAATTCCACAAAAATGTCTTTAAAACCATTTTTAACTATAGCTGTTTTTTGTTTTTGTCTTCTAAGAACTGCTTTTCTTCTCTACATAATAAGCCAACTCTAATCCAGTGCTGCATAACTGGCATACTTATAGCTGTTACCATTCAGGGCATCTCTCTGAAGAACTTTCTTCTGGCAGTGTATTCCAAAGCATTCTGCTCCAGAGACTTCTGCCCACATTGCATTATTGGCAGGTTATTCACAGTTCTGCTTCTTTTAATGTATTTCTACCATGTTTAACAATGTATGAGCATATTACACATTGTAAAAATAGATACACTAGGATGGATCTCTCTCTCTCTCCCCCCTCACCTCACCAAAGACTACATGAAATTATGTTCTTACTAAACTCTTTTTGAACACAAACCCTTAAATCCTTTGAAATATTTTCAAAAGCTATTTGGAAGATTATTTTACTACAGATAAATGTTAACTTTATTTTTTCAGTTAAACACAGGCGTGTGTATGTGAGAAAAAAAGGAGTTTACTAAAAGAAAGAATGAATCATCCACTTTTGCCAATGAGTTACCATTGGATGACAAAGAATCAAGAATGAATAATCATTTTTGAAGGTGACTATTTTACTTTATACTTGCATTTGTCACAGCAAATATTTTACTCAGTTTGTAACACATCAAGCATTTCATGTTTGTAATCATGCAGAGATAGCAGAAAGTAGCTCTTAACCACAACTTCTTTAATAGGAAAGAACACCTCCATCTAGCCACAAATTCAACTCATCAACAAGTATTGGAAACCAAAATGAAGTTACACTTTGAAATCTGAAACTAATTCAAAATACAACCATTGTTCTACAAAGCAGCAATAATTTGCTGCAACAACATTGAGCACTTTATGGATGAACAAGTGAGTCTGATTAGGTCACTCCTAACTTTTGGCAAACAAAGGCCTTCTACTTTTCACTCCAATGAAACTCTGTTTGTTGTAGTTCTCAATATAGTACACTATTACACTTAGATTGTTACAGGCCAGTTATGCTATCACCTTAAAACAGAACTACCAGAAGTGTACACCTGCAAAACTAAAGTGAAAATTTCAGTTAATTCCTGAATTGGGAAAGAAGCCAAAGCTCACTAAAAAATGTTAGACTATTTTAATTTTAAAAGAAGTTTAAAAGAAGATGTTCAAAGGATAGATAAAATTGCACACAGCTTCAGAAGTAGAACCCTCCAAAAGCAGAGAAGTGGTAACTCAGAGGAGTGAGAGAAGTATCTTTTTTAAAAAGCACAGTTATAGTATAGTAAATTTTCCTTTATTGATAGATACCATCTGCACAGTATTCTCATTCTGGGAGACTGAGTAGCTCACAAAGTATCTCAAAAGTATTCAGGTACAATACATTCTGCAACAAGTTTGACAAGAAGGCCAACATGCAATCCTACAACTACCACAATGAATACTTTTGTTTTATGTTTCAGATCGAAAAGAGAAGAGAAGGAGAAAATACCTCAAAACACCACCAGAAAAGTCTAAGAAAATGGAGCTTCATAAAATGAGTAATTCAAAATTTAATTATCTCAGATTCCCAAAATGAAAAACAAAAACCTCTAAAGAACAAGAGAGATAGGCACCCCAACTTTGAAAACAGCTCTGTGACACCCAAGGACCTCTTGATGCCAATTAGCAGAGGGAAGACTAATACATAAGGGTACTGGGATCCCCAAAAGAATATAATGTAAGAGGCCTAGTGAAAGCATGTCACACTAGTCATCAAAATTAATATGATGTATGGAACATACATTAACATGTTTGTATGGAGAATATATCAGACTTGTGTATAGATGCTGAATATTATATTCTCTAGGCAGTGTAGTTAAGGGCTGATCAATCAAAGATAGCATGCCTTGAGACAAACCTCCAGATAGAAGATGAGAGAGTTGTGCATCTTACAAAAGAAGTTTATTAGCATACTGAGTCAAATATTGATGAAGAGTTTACATAGATTTCAGAAGGAAATCAACAGGAAGCGGTGAATAATGGGGAGAAAGGGACCCTGTATTCAGGTGAAGATCAAAGTTCTGGCCTGTTATATCTAGGGTGCAGATGAATTCCCTCGGGTATCCTTCAGTCTGCAAAGACAAATGACCATTTGGCTTGAACTTATGAAAGAAGGATCTCAGTCATCCAGGTTGAAAATGCTGTGGGGAAGACTTGTAGTGAGTTATCATGTAGGAAAGAACCTTGTGCAGTAAGTGCAGTTCTTCAAGATGTGTCCTGCCATAGGCGCTCCGTTTCAGATACGCACGTACCTGGCCTGCACATGCATCTTGTGCCTTCTCATGTCAGACACCGAGGCTATGTATGGATGTGCAGATGAACCACCTTAAGTTCCTTTTCCACTCAAGCATCTCCATGGACAACAGTCTGAAGCAAAGGGAAAAGAAGTTAGGTAGTGGAACACTCATAGAGGCACCCATCTCAAAGCACTGAAGATACTGCACAGGTGAGTAAATTCTTCTTTCATACAGGATAGTTTATCACAGCGTAGTGCTTTGAAAACATATGTACTGAGGCCCTCGGAGTAACTCTACATTTCTCAGACACCATTTTGTTTTTAAGCAACGCTATGAATAATGAACGCCTGTGGTTTTATAAGTGACAATACATCCAGATATCCATCTTGATAGTCTTTGAGCAGAAATCATAGATCTCTTGGATCCATCTGCAAAGGAGAGGAACAGCCTTGGTGACCTTCAAAATTGCTTGGTCCTATCCAAGAAGGCAGACAGACACTTTCTAACATCCAGGATATGAAAACATGACTCCGGCAGACAGTTATGTGGCTTCAGGAAAATCACTGATAGATTAATGAATGGGTTACGATGGAACTCCAAAAGATTCTCCAGTAAGAATTTAGGATGTGGGCGCAAAAAAACCCCTTATCTTTGAAGAATACTGTAAAACAGGTTTCTATCATCAAGGCACCAATCTCCTCAACTCTATGGGCCAATGTGATGCCTACTAAAAAGGCCATCTTCACAGATAAATGGAGTAAAGAATAAGTTTTTATAGGATCAAATGGATACTTCATAAAGTAATTGTATGCGAGGTTGATGTCCCAAATTGGGGTGGGGTCTTTTGTCTGAGGGTAGAGTCTCCCCAAGCCCTCAATAAACCTAGATGATCTAGGATGAGCAGATATGGAAACTCCTTCTATAACCAGAAGAAAGGAGGATATTGCAGCCAAATTGACCTTAACTGAATTAACAGATAACCCTGATTTCTTCAGATCCACCAAATACTCCAGGATGACAAAGAGGCACAGCTCTAGGCAGGAAGCATCAATGAGAGAATCTCTTCCATTTCTGCAGGTAAGTAGCACAGATTGACTTCTTCCTACTACTCAACAACACCTGTTGCACTTCCTCAGTGCAGGAGGATTCTTCCCATAAACCATCAAGGAACTGCATCTAGGAGATAAGGAGTGGTGAGCAGCTTGAGCAGTGGATGGATGCATACATGAAGCAGGTAAGGATACTAAGCTTGTCTCAGACAGGTTAGTGGTATTACGATAAATTCTCTATCAGTGGAGTTGGAGGAAACGCATACAACAGATCATTCTTCTGTGCCCCAAAGACTGGCATCCTAGATCCCCTTTTTAGCAGAAAAGAGGACACTTCTTGTTCCTGGAGGCGGCAAAGTGATCCACCTCCAGCAGACCCCATCTTTGGAATACACTGAAGAGCACTTGACAGTCTATCTCCCATTCACAGTCCTGTGAGAAGTGTCTGCTGATGACATTGGTTGCAGTATTCTGAATGTCTGGAAGGTGGAGCACTGAAATTATATCTGATGAGCTATGCACATGTTCCATAGCTTCACAGCTTCAGTACACAGAGGAGAGGGGACTTGTTCCTCCCTGTTTGTTGATGTAAAAAGTGCAGAACATGTTGTCCATCATGATCCTTATTGATTTGTCCGTGATGAGAGGTAGGAAATGAAAGCAGGCGTTCCTGAGAGCCTTGAGCACCAATAGACTGATGTGGAGATTGGCTTCCAGAGTTATCCATCTGCTCCAAGTTGTGAGAGTATTGAGATGAGTTCCCTATCCTAATAGTGATGCATCTGTTGTTAAAGTTAGCAATAGAGTGGAGCAGCAGACTAGAATTCCTATGCAGACTCTGAGTTGATCTTTCCACCAAACCAGAGAGCTCCTCACTTAAAGAGAAACCATCACTTGTCTATCCAAGATGTGTCTGACTGGAAAATAGGTTGTTCTGAGAAAACATGGAAAGCTACGGAGAGGTAGCTTTGTGCTATCAGTCTCAAAGTACAAGCTGCCAGTTCTTTACAGCGGTCCAATGAATCCCATGAATTGTCTGTACCAAACTTAACAAGACTACGAACCTGTCTGAGGGAAGGTAGGCTCTGGCTGTTGATGAGTCTGAAGAAGTCCCTATAAACTATGTTCTTTACAGGGGTTAATGTGGATTTTCTCACATTTAGCTGGGACACAACTCTTGGAACAGAGCAAGAGCAGTTTGGATTGAAGAGAGCACTACTTCACAAGAATGGTCTCTGAGTAGCCTGTTCTGAAGATATGGAAAGATGAGAATTGCCTCCTGTCAGAAGTAAGAAGCCACTACCGCCAGGACCTTGGAAAACACCCTTGGGGCAAAGGACAGACCAAAGGGAAGCACATTGTATTGGAAATGACCCTGGCCTATAGCGAATTATGGATACTTCCTGTGCTAAGAGTGTACCACTATATGGAAATACAGATCCTGTCCGTTGATGGCCAAAAACCAAACCCACTTCTCAGTGAATCATCAGCCATGAAAGATGGTGGAGGTATAAACATTTCATCTGGAGAAAAGGATGAAATGAGGGTTTGAGGAGTAGTCTCCTTATCCACAGTGGCATCCACCCTGTTCCTCACATGTCTCTTTCCTGGGGAATGAACTGGCTGGGGAGGAGAGAACTAATCAACTCTAGTCTCCCTTTGAGATAGTATTTGTGGTCTGGAGAATTGCTGTTGGTAAGCAGTCGAGGGGTTCCAGTACTGCCATCGGGGGAGAGACACATATGGGAGTGGAGATGGCATGCAGGGCTGGTTCCACCAACCTTGATGACAGTTGTGATCATCCCTGCAACTCGAAGAATAGGTTCCTGACAGGATATGGGGCGAGGGAGAGGGGAGACCCTGAACTGAAATAAAGGAGACTGACTGGAAGTCTCCTTCATTCTCCCCAAAAACATCCATCGTAGGAGTCTTAGGGTACAATAGAAGTCCGGAGATCGAGGTGTTGGTACAGAAAGATTCTCAGTACCCGTCACAGTAATTACACTTCTGGGTGACATGGGGCTCCCCCAAACAATGGACACACTTAAAGTAAACGTTGCTCACAGGTACAGCCTCTCAGTAGCAGAAGCAGTGTTTGAAGCCTGGCAAGCCAGACGTGCCCTGCCAGGAAGACAAGGCTCCCCAACGAGAAAGATGAGGGGGGAAAATCCTCTCGCTACTAACAACTAACTAATTTTAACAAACAACTATAAAAAGAATACGAAATAGCTGAGGCACGCACAAGGCAGGCAAGCTAGAGCTTGTCTCGGGCCAAGGAGGTAGAGAAGGAACTGAGGGCACTTTGTCCAGACATCCACATATGGTTTGTGTCTGACAGGAGAGACCCAGAAGAGCATCCCCTAATGACAGGAATCTGACATAACATATAAAACAGATCTCAGTCCCGGAGATTGTAAACACCCAGGAGTGTTTACTAAAGCCCTGGGTGGTCCTCAGTAAAATGAGACCATTCTCATCTAAATACAGATTTTATAACAAACTTAACACAATTTTCTGTTGCTACAGGAGTACATTGCTGAAGGACTGTA
Organism: Dermatemys mawii; assembly: GCA_007922305.1. Taxonomy (NCBI): domain Eukaryota; kingdom Metazoa; phylum Chordata; order Testudines; family Dermatemydidae; genus Dermatemys; species Dermatemys mawii. The sequence continues at coordinate 20,080,411 of ML677363.1, read as the reverse complement.
TTGTGTGTGTTTCTACAAAACATTTATCATCTCCTTCATGCAAAAACTGTCAGCAGTCCATGTCCTTGCCAGGTTTCTGAGTTAGGAGAAACCATTATGAAACATCATAAAGGCGTTTCATAACACTGAGAAATTTTTGATGGCTACTTAGCATGCCCTTTAAAAAATGTGATTTTTCCCATTTGCTTATAATCTGACCAATTTTCTTTTTAAATTAAGCTCTGAGAACTAATTATATACCATCCATTTTGAATTCACCATGAAATCAAAGACGGTCAGTCTTTTTACTTAATATCATATATTATACATGAAAAGTGTATTTTTTCCCTCCTCATACTGCAATTCAAACATGGATAAAAGGAGTTTGCTCATGTTTTCCAAACATTCACCTTTAGGCACAGAAAGGATGGAAAGATTTCAGTACAAAAACTAAATGTTTTGGAAAATTATAATAATGTGAAAATGGGTGGAGGGGATCATAATGGAAACTGCAAATTAGCAATACATGCTCTGACAAAGCAGAATAAATTCAGCAGCTAGACACAAGACCAATTGCTCTTGTCCTATTTTGGAACAGAGATGAATTAATACTTACATAATGAGGGAGCCTGTGTATCTAAAAACCTTAGTAGGACATTCTGAAAGACAGGAAGGCTGGATCCAGTGAGAGAAGCTGAAGAAATAGATTCTTTTTCATCCAGGACTTCTGACTCACCACATCTCTACACAATGAAAAAAAAATAAAAATTAGCATATCATGAAACTTTAAATGTGACAGTGTTTCTCTTTCTCCTCACAATGTAATATCCACCCAAATCCCAGAAATCCCACTGAAGCACTATTGAAATAAAGCATTTTCCCACCTCTGTCTACCTTGGGTACTTCTAACATGCTTATTTACGAGTTATATAATAATTATGGAAAAGACGTGTATGAGAATTGTATAGAATCATCCCTTGCATAAAACATTTAGTTAGAATGTTTTAGTAAAATTCAAACAAACTTAATTTTCTGAATTTATGACACAAACAGGCTATAATTACAGCTTTAACAAAGGAAGTTAATTTTCTTCTTTTGCATGCATTACTCGTGTCATGGGTTCTTCCTTCCCCCCAACTACTTGAGCTGCAGTGTGAGTGGCAGCTTGAAGGAGCACAGGGCATGTGGACAGTGAAAGTAAAAAATGTTTGTGTGTGTGGTGCTATCTGTGGCCAGTTCCAGTGGAAGAAGCACTTCAAGAGTCCTCTGGCTGCATTAAAAAAAGACTGTTGTATCTTAAATCAATACAGTCTTGCCTCCTACTTTTGGATACCCCTCATGCTATACTCGGTTAGTAGGACCATCTATTGAAACAGTCTGTTCAATATGGCTTAACAAACGCAGTTTACACTCATCACCATTAAAAAGTCAGTATTTCCCAATGGGCTACCACACCACAGGATCTGAGGTACCTGATTATTAGATTAACAAATAACTGAAGTACCAATGGCATCTCCATTTGACCCCCAAGGTGAAGAGGGTTTAATTTTATAAAGAAAAGAGTTGTAGAGGAGCTAAAAAAATATTATGAGCCAAATGTCTACTTGCGTAAATTCGCTTAAATCAATTTATCTCAATAAAGACATACCTTTTACCAGTCAAGGACATAGCCCTTTGGCTTTGTGAAACATTTTCACTGTTCTCCCGTTCAATTAAAAAAAAAGGCAGTTTTACATAATATATGGTTCTCTTTAAGACACATTATTTTGGTTCAGAATTGTCCACTTTAGAGAATTGTAAAATTCTCTAGATTTTGTAGGCCATCAGAGCACAATCTTTAGTATGCATAATCATGCACCTGTCAACACAGTTTAACACTCTAATTTCTTGAAGTGACAATAGATGAGAAGCCTCCACACACAATACTATCTATAAACTCCGAAGACACAAAAGTAAATCATGACAGGAAAAAATAAATAGTAATGAAGCTAACTGAACCTAATTTAAGGCTTATTTTTAGCAGAAGCTTCTTTATCATTTAAAGTTAAGACGTGATCCAAGAACCATAAAATGGTTGCATAACATCTAATTTGTCAAGAATGATTTAACAGTTTAAAAACACTATGTTGAATCAAGCTAATTTCTCCTCAGCTGCTTATTTTAAGTGCATTGCCAACATATTATTCTAAAACAAGAAAGAATAACTTACTTCTGCCTCAACTTCTGCTTGTCTCTTCTCCAGGAGTTTTGCAACAGCCATCGCCCTGTGTTTGCCAGATCTTTTACAGCTCACAGCCCATTCACAAAGCAATGTTACCACAGCTTCATCATTAGGGGCAACCTGTTCAATGGAGAAATAAAATAAATAGTCATTTCTCTTCCACAGGAATAGCACTGCTTATTTGCTGGCTAGAAACAGTAGGGAACCAGGCTGCTGGTGGTGATGTACTTTGCACTGGCACTTTGGCACATGATGGCATATATTACGTTGGTAGATGTGCAGGTGAATGAACCAGTGACGGTGTGGCTAGTCTGGTTAGGTTATGTGATGGTATCGCTGGTGTAGATATGTGGGCAGAGTTGGCATTGAGGTTTGTTGCATGGATTAGTTCGTTGCATGGATTGGTTCCTGAGTTAGAGTTATTATGGCGTGGTGTGCTGTTGCTGGTGAGAATATGATTGAGATTGGCAGGTTGTCTGTGGGCAGGGACTGGCCTGGCCCCCAAGGCCTGTGGAAGTGAGGGATCATTGTCCAGGATGGGTTGTAGATCACTCATGATGTGTTGGAGAGGTTTTAACTAAGGACTGTAAGTGATGGCCAGTGGTGTTCTGTTTTCTTTCTTGGGCTTGTCTTGCAGCAGGAGGCTTCTGGGTACACATCTGGTTCTGTTGATCTGTTTCCTTATTTCCTCATGTGGGTATTGTAGTTTTGAGAATACTTGGTGAAGATCTTATAGGTGTTCATCTCTGTCTGAGGGGTTGGAGCAAATACGATTGTACTTCAGTGCTTGGCTGTAGACAATGGATCACGTGGTGTGTCCAGGATGGAAGCTGGGGGCATGAAGGTAGGCATAGCTGTCAGTAGGTTTTCGGTATAGGGTGGTGTTAATGTGGCCATCACTTATTTGCACCATGGTGTCTAGGAAGTGGACCTCCCGTGTAGACTGGTCCAGGCTGAGGTGGATGGTGGGGTGGAAGTTGTTGAAATTGTGGTGGAATTCTTCCAGAGTTTCCTTCTCATGAGTCCAGATGATGAAGATGTCATCAGTGTAGTGTAGGTAGAGAAGGGGTGTGAGTGAACGAGAGTTGAGGAAGCGTTGTTCCAGGTCAGCCATAAAAATGTTGGCATACTGTGGGGCCATGCGGGAGCCCATAGCAGTACCACTGGTCTGGAGGTATATATTGTCACCAAATTTGAAATAATTGTGTGAGAGGATGAAGTCACAGAGCTCAGCAACCACTTGTACTGTGGCATGATCAGGGATACTGTTCCTGACAGCTTGTATTCCATCTCTGTGTGGGATGTTTGTGTAGAGAGCCATGGTGGCTAGGATGGTGTTTTCTGGAAAGTTACCAATGCATTATAGTTTTCTCAGGAAATCGGTGGTGTAACGGAAATAGCTGGGAGTGCTGGTAGCGTAGGGTCTGAGTAGACAGTCCACATATCCAGACAGTCCTTCAGTGAGAGTGCCAATGACCGAGATGATGACGCATCCAGGATTTCCAGGTTTGTGAATCTTGGGTAGTAGATAGAATAACCTCGGTCGGGGCTCTAAGGGTATGTTAATTTGTTCCTGTGTTAGTGTGGGGGTGTCCTGAGTAGATGGTGCAGTTTCTTAGTGTATTCCTCAGTGGGATCTGAGGGAAGTGGCTTGTAGAATTTGGTATTGGAGAGTTGTCTGGTAGCCTCCTTTTGATAGTCAGACCTGTCCATGATGACAACAGCACCTCCTTTATCATCCTCTTTAATTATAATGTCAGGGTTGTTTCTGAGGCTGTGCGTAGCATTGCGTTCTGCACGACTTAGGTTGCAAGGCAAGCGATGTTGTTTTTCCATAATTTCCACAAAAAGTTGGAAATTTTGGTATGGTAATTTCCAACTTTTTCTGCTTTCTGTGTATTTAAATGCATCTTACTTCTGTGTGTTCCATTCTATGCATCCGATGAAGTGGGCTATAACCAACGAAAGCTTATACTGAAATAAACTGGTTAGTCTCTAAGGTGCCACAAGTATTCCTCGTTTTCTTTACAGATACAGACTAACATGGCTGCTAATCTTAAAACTATATTAGTTTCTCCTTAAAATAATCTCTCCTCTCACAGCAAGCTCATACCCAATTTGCTCTCTATCACCCCATGATAGATAGTATTAATAAAAAAACCAACAATTTACTAAATATCTCCCATCACAATGAATATCTTCATTTTTTAAATATTTTCCCCTTAAGATATTGCCTTGCATTTAGATAGTTGTATCTCATTTTTGGTAATTCCTCCCCATATTTTTAAACTTTTCTGCATCTATACAGTGTATACGTCTACTACGCAGCCTCCACTTAGTGTTTGAAACACTCTGAATTTAGCATAATCTGCAAATTACATAAATGGGCTCTTTATGTCTTCCTCTAGAATAGATTATCAATCAATATTACATTTATAGAGTTTAAAAAGTAAAAAGGCTAACATACATGAAACAGCCAGAAAATAAATACATTTTGCAGAGCTATTAAAAGTTACACACCCCCAAGCACTGAAGATTAACTGTTTCAGGATTAATATTTTTAAGAGGGATGATTATTTGCATAAAACCCATTCACTTACAAAAAAGCTATGCTATGTTACTTACTGAATGGAACATTTCCACATATTACATTTGTGTTCAAGCAGGGCAGACCAGAGAGATTAAACAGTTTAATACTATAGAAAAGATCAACAGTAAAAAGCAGAATCCTGCAAACAAATGTATGTGGCAAAATATTTACTTTATCTTTCATAATCAAATGGAACCATCAAGGAACCACAGGGTGAGAAGGAATTGCAAGGGTCAAAACACACTTCTTCCTTTGGCAGATGGAAACAGTTATCTACAAACGATAAACCGTATCTTCAAAACCCAGGCAGGAAATCCTAAAGATATAGTTGGAACTTCACACTGACCTGTTCCTCTTTCTGCAAGCAGCAGAAAACAAGTTTAAAAAATGGAAGGGAGTGGCTCTATAGCTCAACCAAAAGCAGTTTTAAATAGAAGAAGAGAAAAGTTTCTTAGATCATCAAATCCCTGTAGTTGCATTGCTGTGTTTAGCACGATAGCACTCCTTTGGATTCCTAGCTGGATTTCCTCGTCCTTCTATAGATCATCTGTATCTCATCAGCAAGCAGAAAGGATGGCTGGCTCCTAGTACAAACAGATCAAGTGCCTCATTTTCAGCAACACCTACACCCACAACTCCCACTGAAGACCTCTGAAATATTAAGCCCTAAGGAAACAATAAAATGTAGAATCCAGCAGGAAGACTGCAGGTCATTGATGCGTCCTGTAAGCTCCGATAGCAGTAGAGTCAGTTAGGGTCTTTGGACTAATCAAGGCACCTAGTGATTGGGTTTAGGGGAAATAAAAGGGAGGACACACAGAAAGACAAACTGACAAAAAAAAAATAAACTGCAGAGAAATTAAGAAAAAGAGCAAGTCCTGAACAGGTCCCACCATGCCACTTCTGGAGGCAGAACCAGAGTGCAAACATCCCCAGATGCTTCTATTTTGGTCCAACCTGCGACACACATGTGAAAGTTCAAGGACAAAAATACTGATAAATGAATTTAGCAATTTATTTTCCATGGAATTGCCCAAAAAAAGTCCACCAGTTTCTTCTAGCACAAATATAATGAAATTATTGTTCTTTACAAAAAATTATGTCTACACACATAATACACAAAATTTTCTTCCAAAGATATCTGTGATGATCAAAACTATCAGACATATTCATTTGTTATTTTCTTATATTTAAAAATAATATGAAAAATGAAAAAGAATTAGCACCATGTGGCCAACCCACTTGTGGCGCACCAAGCTCAATGTGCTAGTATCTTCTTGTCTTAATTCGAGTCCCCGAAAAGTCCACCCTAACCTGTCCTCAGGTTTATGATAAACACAGTAGAATTAATTTTTCAACATACCATACTAAGAAAAGATCATAAAATAAAGAGCAGGGAACGCATTAAAGAAAACACTATATAAAAAGCTTTACTTGTGAAGTTATACAATTCTATTACGAACATTAATATTATGATTAAATAAGCAGGAAGTTGATCACAAACACGATAAACACACACATGGACTCAATGATTATTACAGTTGGCCCTTGTCAAATGTTCAAATGTAAAAAAGTTCTTTTCAATTGTCTAAGTGGACAGTGATTCACACACGCAGACTACATATAAATTACTATGAAGATGATAGAACAGATCTGGGGTTTCCCCTCCACTACATACAAAAACATAAATTACATCTAAGGGTGCATGAAATTTGTTTACTTAATGCAACAGGGCATCACTGGTTCCTTCCAGCCTGCATAATTAAACTTTCCAATAATAGTCCCTGGTACACATCAAAACTCATCCTGAGATACATAATCAGGAAGATGGGAAATGTCAGTACCACAAAACCTATTTTTTCTGAGTCTATTGAGACTACGAAGACAGATGCTGGAAACTGTAAATCCTGTTTTATCAGACACACAGTATCTCTGCTAAACTACTTAGAGAAATGTAATAATTTACACTATTGCATTTCTACGGGCTCTGTTAAGGAACCACAGCTTCAATTCAGTACTATATCAACTGGAACTAGGGTCAAAGGCTTATCGACTCAAATCTCTCTCTTTCATATTGTGATTTTTTTAAAGAAATCCTCATTAGGAAAGCTTATCTTCTTCTGCAGTCAGTGTTATTAGATAATATAATCCGAAAGTTCAGATTGGCTGGTAAATGAGAGGAGGCACTGTGATTAAAAACAAAAGAACATTCAAACCTTTTACTTTGACACTAATCACGGAGGCAGATTTATAAAAAGAATGAGATTCATTATACATACATATGTGCGTATATATTATACACACACATAAAATACACAAAAGAAAATTCCTAGCTAATATATACGCTAATAAAATCAATCACATATCTTATTTGACTAAAGCTTGTATAATTAACTTTAGGAAATAGCCCCAAAAAAGAGATCAGACAAAAACAGAGCCAGATGAGCCTGTAATCTGAAAACTAAAATTTCTTTATGAATTGACTCAAGAGCAGCTGTGGCTTCTTGCATTTGAATGATTTAAAATTCTGCTAGAAGTATACTCTGTATACTTGGCAATAAATTAAAAAACATGCATTTACTCTACTGAGGACAGCACTGAGGTTCACAAAGGCAGCAGCAGATTAAATTAAATCTTTTCCAGTTTCAGCCTGAATTTAAACAGGTTTTATAGTAGAATTGTCTCTTTAAAATATTCAGTCATTTCTCTTCTTACTGAAGACTTTCAAAAATGTTCTTTATTAGTTTATTTTTCTAGCATTAATAAACTAGAAAAATAGCTCTGTGAAACTGAAAAAGGGCAGACATCTGGTTCTGTTTCTAAGTGCGTCATTTACTTGTTAATACTGTACAACTGCCAGTCCAAATATAAAAATAAATTTTGATTACATAAATTAATAATAAAATTTATGTACATTTTTAGAAAAGGTGCCAGCAAAAAAAAAAAAGAGAGCACTAGTTGGTTGCAGGTGATTAAACTCATAAACCATGGCACTGATTCTACAGCTTCATACTTTTCACTAGCACAACAAATATGTTTATTCAAAAGACAATATCTGTTGAACAAAAAGACAAGGCTCCAATTACTTGAAAAAACATTAAAATGTTTACCCACCTCAAAATCGAAGTGTGTAAAAACAATAAACTCGTCATAAAATTTACATGCATGAAAAGCAGTATAAAATAACTGAATTTCTTAAGCTCTTATCCTGCAGATTTGTGTACATTTTTCACTTTATCAGATGTCAGTTTTCTCATTGACATCTATGAGACTACTCACGGTGCACAAAAGTATTTATGTTAAGAGCACATCACCAAAAGTCTTTATTTTATCAATGTAAAGTGATGGATAAGTTGAGTGCAAAAAACCAACATTTTTTAAAGTATATGCTACGTTGAATTACACATTTGTTTTTAAAAAAATCAGTCTGGACTCCAGAAAATTATTTATGAAGAATACTGTCTTTTTAAAACTTTTCTAATAGAAATTCTTTGTTCAGTTTGTTTTTAAGAACTGTTCTTAATTTTAATGTCGGGCAGACTTTGCCTTACAAAAGTAATTTTACACGTTACAGTCCCTTAGACATGAAGGAACTTCACGCTGGACTCCTGAAGTAGAGAAGAAAAATAGACAAGTTTCAAATAAACAGTAATTCAGCACGTGCTGACTGAATTATTAAACTTTATAATCTTGCTCCGAATTTATGCTTGCTTTTCCATTGCTTGTTGAATGAGGCTGGAAAAGGTATAAAGAAGGGCAATAAAAATTATTAGGGGTAAAGAACAGCTTTCAGACAAAGAGATTAAAACTGTTCTGGCTTAGAAAAGAGATGACGCAGAGGGGATATGAGAGAGGTCTATAAAATCATGAATGATATGGAGAAAGTGAAGAGTGAAGTATTATTCAACCCTTCACTTAACATAAAAACTTGGGAGTCACCTGATTAAATTAATCAGTCGCTGATTTAAACCAACATAAGGAAGTACTTTTCACACAACACACAGTGAGCCTGTGGAACTCAGTCCCAATCTTTGGGTCTTTTTCTTATATAGGCACCTATTACCCCCATCCCGATTTCTCACATTTACTGTCTGGTCACCCTATCCAAAACTCCCCCGTTCTGTTCATTCCTTCTCAGGCATCTGGCCATTTGTCTGACCCAGTATGACTGGTCTTAGGTAGGCTCCAACCCTGAAAACACATACACACAAGCTTTAGTTTGTACATGTAAGAAGTCCCACTGAAGTCAAAAGGACTGCCTGTGTGTCACAAAGTGCTTACAGGATTAGGGACTGACACAGGAACTTCGAAGAATAAACTACCAATTCAGCTGAATTAAAGTGACAAAGTCAGATCAAATTTGACCTTTAGATTTTGTATATAAAAAATTCTATAAAATCTAACACAAATGTTTATCATTTTTCTTTTTGGCAACGGAAAGATGTTTTTAGAAGAAAAGTACATATTATCGTGCTGTGTTTGTAATAAACATTGTAGTGGTTGCTAGCTGAAGAGAATGTGATAGCAAAAATGACTATACGCAAAAGTTAATGGCCAGGCTATTTTCACCGTACAAGATACATAAAATGCTAATAAAAATCTCAAAACTAGATTCCAAAAAAATTTAGCCAAGATTTTAAAGAAAATGAGTGACAAAAGTTTAGCTACTAAATCCACATTTGTTCACCCAGATAAGGGCTTATCCTATGCCCATTGAAGTCACTGGCAAACTCCCATTGACTTTAATGGAGCAGGACCAAGGCCTAATTGAGCTGTTCTTCAGAAGTGATAAGACCCACAGATCTCACTGACATCAATTAATTCAATGAGACTTCAGTGTGAAATGATTAGCACTCTTGAAGATAAGGTCATTTATGGCCTAAACACAGGTTTAAAAGCCTAACTTTTAAACACCCTTTCTGAAAATCTTGGCTCATTTTTAATTATCTAAGGAGCTTCAGAAATTTGCTTTTTAATCCAATAATGTCCCTTTTAAAATATATTATTTCATATATTTTCAATTATAAATTTCCACATGATAAAATGAACTCTACAATGTGTTCATTTCTTAAGCATTCTTATTGCTTAGATATACTTAGAACAAGGTTCAAAAGTGAATATTTTATTACCCAAGAGACAAACAGCAAACACATTAATTTATAAGTTAAACTTATACTACCCTCTCTTCTATTTAAAAGAAAGTCGCAACTGCTGAGGGTTGTGACACAAACCAACAAAATCCAAAGAAACCAGATCTTAGGTGAAAGCATTTGTTGTACAGCAGAGAAAGAGAATACATGGCATGGAAAGAATACAAATTCTCTGGCAATTCCCAAAAGATGAAAAAAACTTTTATAATTTAATTTGTGAAGAAGCCCTTAATGTACCTATGAAAACTGGAAGCGTCCCAGTCCAAATATTTATTCAGGATATGTTAGACAAAACATGTGAAAAAGTTTTATAGAAGTAGTTTGTCATTTTATAATTGGACACACCTTCAACAGCATTTCAGTGATTTTGACAGGATTCAGGTTTGCATTTAACTACTTCATGGGATAATTCCTAGATGATGTGTTTTTTATGTTCCTTAATAGTAATAATGATGCTTGGGCTTTATCTAGTGCTTTTCATCTTCAAAGCACTTTACAAATGTTAGCCTTCATCAGTCTCCTTCTAAAGTAAACAATCATGGTTTATAAGAATAACTATTAATAACATCTTAGAGATAGTAAAATAAAATTCACCCACATTTGCACAAAACTGAAATAAAGAGCTGTGAACAGGAAGCCACAATGTTGAAAGGTGGACAAAATCTTCTCCACAGCCTAATGCCAGAAACTGGTGCAGGCCCATAGTGCTCTGTAGTGGGTCAGCTGCCCCACTCCTGAAGAACAGGGGTCAAAACAGCCAAGCTAGGCTAATTGGAGCAGCAGCCTCAGCTATGGCCAGCTCAATCAGAGCTCAGCTGCCCCTTACAAGAGGGCTGTGAGCTAGCAGTAGAGAAAGAAGGACCTAGCTGCCTGGGATTGAGGTACCTGAAGCAGGGCAGTGCTGGGGAATAGGGCAAGGGAGCTAGGAAGTTCCAGCCTGGTAAACCCCCAGGCTGCAGGCCTTTGTAAAGGCCCAAAAGGTACTGGGGGTGCAGAGGGGCAATGCTGGCCACTGCTTCCCGCAGCTCCCATTGGACCAGAACAGCGAACCGCGGTCAGTGGGAGCCGCGATGGGCTGAACCTGCGGATACGGCAGGTAAACAAACCGGCCAGGCCTGCCAAGGGTGCTTACCCTCGGGGGGAACCGCGTGCCAGGGTTGCCGATCCCTGCTATAACAATTCATTGCACTGGAGGCAGGGTGATTATACAGCTCCTGTGCAGCTGGATGAATTTTACTCTAACTGCCACGTTACATCTGTTGCAGCCCATGAAAGTTCTCTTCAATCAAATATATAAAATGCTGAGTCGGTCATTAAGAAAAAAAACATTTTCAAAACAAATTGGCCATTGAGTCTTTTATATTTAGGAGAAAAAGCCAACCCAAAGTTCCTCATCTAGGTTTAAGCTTCAACAGAGGCTCAGATTAGTTTATTGCTTTATCTGCACTAGTTTGCCTAGACATAGTTTGAGCAATATTTATTTAGGGCAATATGTCAAACCAAATATACAAAGAGGCATTTGTTTCAAATGCCAACAAAAACCAAAAGCAATGTAGTTACCTGACTATCAACCGCTAACCACTCTGAGGTCTAGAAAGAAAGAGTGCAAATTGCAGTTCAGCTGGAATGCTACAACCACAGCACTTATAAAGGAAAGCAGCTAACCAATGCCATCCACCACCTTCAGAAGCTGAGTGGGAGCCTGGTGCTGATGGTCACTTTTGAGAGAGGCCGTGGTAGGCATTTCCACCCACCCTCTACATACTCTTGCCATTTTTACTACTACCAGCAATTGTTGTTGGCTGCTCCCACCACCAAAGTCAGTGCTAGTGTTTAAAAAAATGCCAGTGACTAGTTCCTATGAACATAGAAACAGGAATAATGAATGCAAAACCTTAGATGTTTTGTCTGCTATCACAGAAAGATTAAGGCTGGTCTGGCAAGTCCACTTCCGAATGTCAAGAGGCAGAAAGGATTAGAGGAACCACAAAAATATGTCTCACTCAGAGGCAAAAGTATCAGGATTACCATGGAGAAAGGAAATGGATAACAACAGGTGAGGAGAAGTTACACACTCCTACAAGAGAAGAAAAGGGCAAAGGACCTTTATTTACATGCAGTATCTAACAGTTCCTTGGCCAGACTCTTGACATCCATGCTTGGCAGATGTCCTTCCCAGCAGGTTTTGGAGGGTCAGGCATGGAAGCGCTCTATGTGCAAAAGCACAGCGGGCATCCCTGAGCATCCAGAGAGTCACTCCACCACCCTGGGGTGAGGATGATTCCTTTATTCACGATCCTATGGGACAGCTCAGTACACAGCCCCATTATTCAGGCTGTGCAATAAGTTGATGATTTTGCCCAAACTAAATTCCAGAGCAACAAATATAAAAAGGAAGCTATAGGAGTACTTTAAAACCAGATAGGTGCTAGCTTGAATTGCATGACAACTACTGTTGAGTGTTAAACATAATTTATGATTTCCATACATCTTGTTGCAAACCTACTCATTTAAGGCCCAGAAATAAATTGGTACTGTATCCCTGTGCATTAGGCTGCCTCCATGGGATACTGCTTCAGTGTTTTTCAGGGCCCTATTTTTAATCCAAACCTCCAGAGGCAGCTATAAAGGAGCAATTAACAGGCATTCTTACTGCAACCACTCATTTGAAATCTAGCTGATTTTAGTAAACATTTAATCTTGCTTAAAATTATCTGACTGGAATGGAGGGCTGCCCACACAATATTTATTTTAAAATATTACACCTGCGTCATAATATTTATAGCACTAATAATTTCTGAGCCGAGCACAACAATTCTACAGACATGCAATCTCACATGACAGATCACGCTGCATGAATTTTTTTAAAATCTACACGGATACAGTTGTTTGCTTGGGGGTTGGTCATCATGAAACAGGCAATTGCTGTTAAGTCACCGGAAAGTAGCTGTTTCAGTCATATTTACCTATGCCGTATCATAGATACTTAGGCCCCAAATCTATCACATTGCTGAGAATTAGGAGCAATTCCACTCAAGTCAGTGGAGCTGAACTGTTGTAAATGAACTGTTGGAGTGAACTGTTAGTCACTGTGCTTAGCATAACACTTACCTTCTCTTACCATATGAGTTTCACTAAGGCATTAGGAGATAAAAATAGTAGGAGAGCTCAGACCATATGCTTTGGTTTTAAAGAATTCACCCAAGTATTACTGCAATAACATGGACTGAAGAGACAGCTCATTGTTAAAAATCAAAGACAGATAGACTGAACATCGCTTTTTGGTCTGTACACAAACAGTTGGGTAAATATACTGCATCTCGCATGTAAGCAAGCATAAGGCAAAGAGAGTATGTATGCTCTAGTCTGTGATCGCATCAGAGGTTTTTTTGTTTCCTCAAGCCAATTTGCAAAAGGTTAGTAATGCCGAAGCCATCACCCTGCTAAGGTACAGGTATAGTCAATCAGAAACCAGAACAATCGATCATCTTCTCCTCAAAAGTATCACTTCATCAGTTTGGTATCTATTCCCCCTCATGCACCTGTGGGCCAACTATTCCTGGTCACAAAATGAAGACAGATTATGAATACAGTCCGAGTCTCTCCAATTAGAGCTCAACCTAACAATCTTGAGGCCAACACTGTCTAACATCCTCCATCTTTGCTGATCCTTCGCCTCCTGCCTGAAAAGCTGACTTCCCCGGTTCTCCTCCTGCCTCTCCTTCAATGACTCTTTTAGTGGGCAGACCTCACCCACTTTCTGCAAGTATCCCACAGAAGACTCAGTATTTAGCCCACTCTGCCCCCTCTAAATCCTCATTTTGGGTGACCTCATCTACTCACGCAGTTTCAAAATGCCACCTTTATTTTGATGATTCTCAAAAATCGGCCTGCCCACTGTCTTACTCAATCTATTTATGTACCTCCTCCTCTGCATATGTCACTACAACTCAAACTTGCATAGCCAAATTCAATCATCATTCATTATGCCCTCCACCCATCTCAGGGTATGGGCCGCCAACAGTAGATTGCCAGAGGATTCTGTCCTGGGCCATTCTTTCAAGTTGACGCCAGTTGTATCCCATCTTCGTGATGTCCGCCTCAAGGTCACGTCTCCAGGTGATTCTTGGACGGCCTTTCTTCCGCTTGCCTTCGGGGTTCCACCTCAAAGCCTGTCTGGTGACGTTAGCTGGTGATTTCCGCAGGGTATGTCCTATCCAGCTCCATCTTCTCTTCCGGATTTCTTTTTCTACAGGAAGTTGGCTGGTTCTCTCCCAGAGGTTGGCATTGCTGATGGTATCTGGCCAGCGGATCTGGAGAATCCTTCTGAGGCAGCTGTTGATGAATGTCTGGATTCTTTTCATGGTAGTTTGTGTCATTCTCCAGGTTTCGGCCCCGTACAGCAGTACTGATTTTACATTGGAGTTGAACAGCCGAATCTTTGTTTTCAAGGCCAGCTCTCTGGAGCCCCAAATGTTTTTGAGCTGTAGGAAGGCCACTCTTACTTTGCCAATCCTTGCCTTGATGTCCGCATCTGTACCTCCCAGCTGGTCTATAATGCTGCCCAAGTAGGTGAAGGACTGCACTTCTTCGAGGGAACGTCCATTCAGGATGACTGGTTTGTTACTGCTGGTGCTAATCTTCAGGATCTTGGTCTTGTCTCTGTGGATGTTGAGTCCAACCTGCGATGATGTGGCTGCCACAACATTTGTTTTCTCCTATATCTGCTGGTGACTATGGGAGAGAAGTGCAAGGTCGTCGGCAAAATCCAGGTCGTCAAGCTGGCTCCACAAAGTCCACTGGATTCTGTTCCTGCGTTCACTGGTGGACCTCTTCATGATCCAGTCAATGACGAGAAGGAAGAGAAAAGGTGACAACAAGCATCCTTGTCTAACTCCTGTCTTCACCTGAAAGCTGTTGGTGAGCTGCCCTCCAAGGATGACTCTGCACGTCATTCCCTCATACAAGTTCTTAATCAAGTTGACCAACTTGGCTGGGATGCCGTAGTGTTGAAGGAGGTTCCAGAGGGTCTGTCGATCAACACTGTCGAATGCCTTTTCATAGTCGATTAAGTTGATATACAACGATGAGTTCCACTCCAAGGACTGTTCGACTATAATGCGGAGCATTGCAATCTGGTCTGTGCAAGATCTGTTCTTCTGGAAGCCCGCTTGTTCGTCTCGAAGCTGTGGGTCTATGGCGTCCCTCATTCTAAGAGGATTCGATTGAATACCTTGCCTCGCACTGACAGAAGTGTGATGCCTCTGTAATTATTGCAGTTGCTGAGGTCACCTTTCTTGGGGAGCTTGATAAGATAGCCCTCCTTCCAGTCATTTGGTATCACTTCCTCCTCCCAGATCTTCGCAAAAAGGGGGTACAGCATCTCGACTGAGGCATCCAAGTCTGTTTTCAGGGCCTCCGCCGGGATGTCATCAGGTCCAGCTGCCTTCCCGTTCTTCATCAGGGTGATGGCCTTCCTGCTCTCTTCTCTGGTGGGCTTGCTGCTGTTGATCAGGAGGTCCATGTTGGCTGGGGCGATGTCCGGAGGATTTGGTGGTGCTGGTCTATTCAAGAGTTCTTCAAAATGCTCAACCCATCGGTTCATCTGTTGTTCTATGCCTGGGATTTTCTTTCCTTCTTTATCTTTAACGGGTCGTTCTGGGTTGCTGTACTTTCCAGACAGTTTCTTGGTTGTATCATATAGTTGTTTCATGTTGCCGCTGTACGCTGCCTGCTCAGCTTGAGCTGCCAGTCCATTCACATATTCTCTCTTATCCTTCCTAATGTTCTTCTTCACTGCTCTGTGTGCTTCTGCATATTCTTCTTGGGCCTTGGCTTTTGCCGCTCTAGTCCTGCTGTTGTTAACTGCTACCTTCTTCTGCTTTCTCTCCTCCATCTTGACCAAGTCTCAGCTGTGATCCACTCTTTGTGATGTTGTTTCTTCTCTCCGACCACTTCCTGGCAGGTTGCTCTCAGTGTCTCTTTAACTATCTGCCATTTGTACTGTACAGTGTCGTCTTCTTCATTGTGCAGCTGTTGTAGTACCTCAAACCTGTTCTTCAACTGAAGTCCAAAGTCTTCCCTAATATTGGGGACCTTCAGGTGGCTGACATCGTACTTCATTCTTCTACGTGATCTTTCCATCCAGGTCTTCTTCAGCTTCAGTTTCATACTAGCAACTACTAGGTGGTGGTCGGATGCCACATCTGCTCCTCTTCTAACTCTAACATCTAGAAGGGAACTTCTGAACTTCTTACTAATGCAGATGTGGTCAATCTGGTTTTCTGTCACATTGTCCGGCGATACCCAGGTATGCTTGTGAATCCGCTTATGAGGGAAGATACTGCCTCCGATGACCAGATTATTCAGTGCACAGAGATCTGCAAATCTCTCGCCATTCTCGTTCATCTCTCCTAGTCCGTGGGTCCCCATGACATGCTCATATCCTGTGTTGTTGAGTCCAATTTTGGCGTTGAGGTCCCCCATAAGG
This sequence comes from Dermatemys mawii, assembly GCA_007922305.1. Classification (NCBI taxonomy): domain Eukaryota; kingdom Metazoa; phylum Chordata; order Testudines; family Dermatemydidae; genus Dermatemys; species Dermatemys mawii. The sequence continues at coordinate 20,063,981 of ML677363.1, read as the reverse complement.
ATAACGATGTCTCTGTTTGAGTATGTCTCCACGATCTTCTGCAGTCTGCTGTAAAACTGGTCCTTCGCCGCATGTTCGGTATCATTGGTGGGGGCATAGCATTGGATGACGTTCATCTTGATCCTCTTCTGTTTAGTTCTGAAGGATGCTGTGATGATCCTGGGGCCATGCGCCTCCCACCCAATCAGTGCCCTCTGTGCCAGCTTGGACAGCGTGAAGCCTACTCCCTGGGTGTGGGGAGCATCAGTCTCTTCATGTCCAGAGTACAGCAACAGTTCTCCTGACATCAGTTGCCTCTGTCCGGCTTGTGGCCATCTGGTCTCACTGATTCCCAAAATTGTCAGGTTGTTGTTCCTCATCTCAGCAGCTACCTGCGCCGTCTTGCCTGTCTCATACATGGTCCTGACATTCCACGTACCAATGGTGGTTCTCCTGGTTGAGAGAAGGGTAGTCGGCCTAGTGGCTTCCTTGCGGCTTTCACCACCTAGCGTCATGCGTCTTCGGGTAAACGAAGATCCTTCATTTTCCAGGAAGTTGGTCTCTGAATTATCTATTGCTTGCGTTTCTGTTGCGGGTAAATTTTTACAGGGTGGGGTTGCTAGCCCCACGCCCAACCTTCCTCCTTTTTCATCCGGGCTTGGGACTGGAATTGGCGGAGTTGCATAGCCAAAGCTGAACCCCTATTTTTCAGCCACAGCTTCTTCACTTCCCCATTCTCCGTCACTGATGCCATTTCCCCCGCAAGCGCACACATACACATCATCCACTCCAAAAGAGGACATCTGCAATTCCCCCCTCTCCACTACCCAACATGTTGATGAAGCTGCTCAGACCATGTGTCTGGCCCAATCTGACTACATCACCTCCCTCTTGATCCTCTACTTCTCCACTGCATCAAAGTTTAAATTTCAAGGCCCTAATGGTTTCATTCAATACCTTCTCTTATCCACATTTGCCTTGTCACATTACCTCTAGCCCTTAAACTCTTCCAGCCTTGATCCCAATCATTCATTTCTCCCACAACTACTTCCACATTTGTTTCATCACACTGCCTCCATGCTTGAATTGTGCTTCCTCCACTGGGTTACCAGGCCACTCCAAAACCCTCATTAAAATCTCTCCCTAAGAGCTATTTGTTCCATGACAGCTGAAAGAAATAAAAATATTTCTTTTTACTTCTTCCATTTAAAAAATAAATCCTTCATGGAACCAATATAGTATGTTGGTGGCAAAGCACCACTCCAAACATGCATTTATGATGCATCATCTTTTTTTTTTTTGGTCTCTTCAGTTCTAAGGTCTTCATGGATGCAGTGGAAGGGGGGTTTCTTCCCTGTTTTTCTATACAGTGCCTAGCACTTTTGAGACACTCTTACAGTGTAAAAACAAATACTACCATAATTTACTATTTTCATGATGAAGTTTTGCAGTTCATCAACCAAAGAAGCAGGAAAAAATGCCATACATGCTACAGTGGCTTCCTATCAATGAGGGATAGCGCATACAGTCCTTCATACTGAATTTTGCTTTAAATAATTGTCAGCATGCAGATACTTTGGAGCACTATAAAAAACAAGGATAGGCTGTAATGTTAGATAAATGGCTAGCTAAAAATAGGAGCACAAGCATAAGCCCATAATTGAGAGCTTCTTGTTGTAAACACAGAGACAGCCTGCATCTAACAGACTGAAATCAAGACAAGATACAAGTCAGAGGCATTCTAGCTGAATACAGATCTACTGTCTCTTGAGTATGTGACTTCTACCAAGCTAAAGATGAAGTACAGCTAGTATAAGTAAACTTGCCATAAAGGTGCCTAATAACAAACTGCCACCTAGTGGCTCAACTACATTTTGCTAAATTTGTACAAGATACATGGACTAACTCATACAGAGACAATGATTTACATTATACTCATGGTCACCACATACAGAGAAATAATGGGAATGACAAAACAGACCATAAGAGAAGTGGGGTGGGAAGAGAAGCAAATACATAATAAGGATGGAGAAATTCCATTTTGCTGCAGCAATGCCTCTCTGTAAATTATAGACAGAAGATGAGGAATCAATTCAAACCCTGGGAAACAGGACAATAAGGAAGAGCCAAATAACCTTGCGCAAAGAAGGAAAATGAAAACAAAATGCTAAATGCTAGGAGCAGCGAAGAGTGTCACTTTTCTTTGTAGTTTAAGAGTCTTATACTTTCGATGAGGGAAAACTCCCAGCTTCTTTACCATGATTTAAGATTCGGAGCCTTCAGCAAATTCATCTTCTTGCTTTAACATTTCTTCTTCCTCTCTCTTTCCCCACCATAATTTGAGTCTGACTCCGCTGCAGTAAATGCCTCCTCTTGGACCCCACAAGAACAAAAAAAATCCTTCCAACCCATCCACATACAGAAGTCTAAAATATGTAGTTTGAATGGGATCTTTCTGTAGTTCTAAAATTACCAGACTATGTAAGGGCTGCAGTTATATATATGTATTCACGAAACAATCATTAGAATCAAATGTGTTAAAAGGTTCTGCACCAGTATCTCTGATCTGTTTAATCTACTTTGTAATTAGAGCCATATGTGCTGGAGGTGTGGTAGCACCCAGTGGCCTGAAGTGGTTTCCATCATACACAGCAGCGGTTCTCAAACTTTTGAGAACCGTGACCCCTTTTTGCGTTCGTGAGCAGTGTGGTGGACCTTTGTATGTCCACCGAAAAGCCCCCAAATAGATTACTTCCGCATTCGGCGGCTTTTCAGCAGACATGCCAAGCGCTCCCGAAATAGCTCGGCATGGCCGCTGAAAAGTCGCTGAATGCAGAAGTGATCAATTCGGCAGCTTTTCAGCAGCAGAAGGAGCTCGCAACCCCCCTGGGAGCTCTCGGCGACTCCCAGATTGAGAACCGCTGATACACAGGGTTTATAGTTTGCGTCAATGACTCTCAGCACCCCCTGTACAAATTGTTACAGCACCCCTAACTGGATCCCAATTTTCACTTTGCTAGAGGAACCTAAAGGCTTGATCCATTAAAACCTTACACACAAGTCATCCTTGCGTGAAATTTCAGTGGGATACTTGCATGAGTAAGGATAACAGGATATATTCTAAACACTCTGAGTAAGCGTCTAGCTCCACTTAAGTCAACAGCAAAACTCCCATTGGAGTAGGATTTTACCCCATGTATATGCTTTGTAATTCTTTTTTATTTTAATCTAATTAATTGAATATCAGAATTTGTGGCTGGCATCCAGAATAGACACTATGGTGATAGAATCCCTGTTACAACACACATATATACTCTATAATCATGCTGTGAAATTATATAAATGCAGTATTTGTTTATTAGGCTGAAGGCAGCTTTGACAGATTATTGGAACTGTTGAAGTGGATAGTGCTGGACTAACCCATTATGAGCAGAAGTTTGAGCCCATAGCCTTCTGCAGAACCTATTTCACTCTTTCCATGCACAGCCTGCAGAAGTTAGGCAGCCCTAGAAGCGGATTAAGGTTTCCCAGTGCCGTGGGACACAGCAAGTGGGGGGCTCTTCCACCCCCTTCTGCCTGTGGTCCTGCCCTGTTCTAACCCTTCCAACTATGGGCCCGCCCACAACCCAACCCTTTCTGCACCTTCCCTGGGACCCCATCCCTATGCCACCCAGAGGTGTCCCCCCATATTCCGCCTCCTCATGACCCATTTGCTCCTTCCTTCCTCCCCTCCCCCCACTGCAGCCCCAAAGCTGGAGAAGCTCTGTCCCTGAGCCATAGCCCCATGGCATAGCGGGGGACTGAGAGCTCCTCCAATCCAGGGGCTGCTGCAGCAGGGGTCCAGGTGCCACGCTTCTGCAGGGGACCAGGATTGGGGCACTGGGATTTCTCCCGCCCCGCCCAGTGAGGTCAGGACACTGGGAGCTTCTTCTGCCAGAGACATGGTTGGGACCCACTTGAGGGGCTACCCCTGCCCGGGAGTTTCTGCCAGGGAGATTTCCCCGTCACATGCCTTCTGCTGGGGTCAGGGGCTTTGGCTGGGGATGAGGGAGGCACTGCAGGGTGGGGGCTTCTGCCAGGGGTGGACAGGGTGCTACTGAGACGGGCCTTCCCGTGTCCCACGGCTTCTGCTGGGGAAAGGATTGGGGCAGCGCTGCTAGAGGAGCTTCCCGCACCCTGCAGCTTCTACCGGGGGCGGCAGTGGGGTCAGCTGGCAGGAGCTTCTGCCAAGGGATGGGAGGGCGCTGCTGGTGGGAGCTTTCCCCATCTTGCGTCTTCTGCTGGGGGAGGGGTGCATCTGGGGTGGGGCTTCAGAGGAAAGTGATCAAGAACAGTCAGCATGGATCCACCAAGGGCAAGTCATGCTGACTAACCTAATTGCCTTTATGATGCAATAACTGGCTCTGTGGATGAGGGGAAAAGCACTGGACTTGTTATTCCTGACTTTAGCAAAGCTTTTGATATGGTCGCCGACAGTATGCTTGCCAGCAAGTTAAAGTAGTACGGGCTGGATGAACAGACTATAAGGTGGATAAAAGGCTGTCTATAGATTGTCGGGCTCCACAGGTAGTGATCAATGGCTCCATGTCTAGTTGGTAGCCGGTATCAAGTGGAGTGCCCCAAGGGTCGGTCTTGGGGCCAGTTTTGTTCACTGTCTTCATTAACGATCTGGAGGATGCACACTCAGCAAGTTTGCAGATGGCACTAAACGGGGAGGAGTGGTAGATACGCTGGAGGGTAGGGATAGGATACAGACGGACCTAGACAACTTAGAGGATTGGGCCAAAAGAAATCTGATAAGATTCAATAAGGAGAAGTGCAGACTCCTGCACTTAGGACGGAAGAATCCCATAGGCTGCTACGGACAAGGGACCAAATGGCTGGACCGCAGTTCTGCAGAAAATGACCTAAGGGTTACAGTGGATGATAAACTGCATATGAGTGAACAGTGTGCCCTTGTTGCCAAGAAGGCTAACGGCATTTGGGGTTGTGTAAGTAGGGGCATTGCCAACAGATTAAGTTATGTGGTCCCTCCTCTCCTTTTGGCATTGGTGAGGCCCCATTTTGAGTACTGTGTCCAGTTTTGGGCCCCACATTACAAGAAGGATGTGGAAAAATTAGAACGAGGCAAGCGGAGGACAACAAAAATGATTAGGGGGCTGGAGCACATGACTTACGAGGAGAGGCTGAGGGAACTGGGATTGTTTAGTCTGCAGAAAAGAAGAGTGATGCGGGATTTGAGAGCTGCTTTCAACTACCTGAAAGGGGGTTCCAAAGAGGATGGATCTAGACTGTTCTCAGTGGTAGCAGATGACAGAACAAGGAGTAATGGTCTCAAGTTGCAGAGGGGGAGGTTTAGGTTGGATATTAGGAAAACCATTTTCACCAAGAGAGTGATAAAGCACTAGAATGGGTTACCTAGGGAGGTGGTGGAATCTCCCTCCTTAGAGGTTTAAGGTCAGGCTTGACAAAGCCCTGGCTGGGATGACTTAGTTGGGGACTGGTCCTGCTTTGAGTAGGGGGTTGGACTAGATGACCTGCTGAGGTCCCTTCCAACCCTAATATTCTATGATTCTCCCATCCCATGGCTTCTGCCAAGGGCAGAGATGGCACTGCTGCGGGAGGCTTCCCCCGTCCTACAGCTTCTGCTAGGTGGGGCTTCCCCCATCCTGCAGCTTCTGTTGGGGGGAGCGCTGCTTGGGGAGGCTTCCCACATCCTGCGGCTTCTGCCAGGGATGGGGTCTGGGAGTGTGGGGGCTTCCCCCCACCCCACTTACCGTGCAGAAGCCAGGAGTCTCCCAGTTCGCTGGAGCCCCTGGGCCCAAGACCCATGGGCCCAGTGGCTAATTCACCTCTCCCCAGAGTATCAGTAAGCCTCTGGGAGCAGCCCCAGGGGGAGTGTGATCTGGGGTTCCTAAAGAGGATTATTAAAAAAATAAAATACAAGTTGTATCTGTTCAGAGGGGATAGTTTAAGGGAATCAGGAGGTTCGGAATCTCTCCTTTCCCTCTATTCACAATGAGGGGGAAGAGAGCTATGCTTCAGTGGAGAAAGAGTATTCCCTATTAAAAAACAAAGGCATAGGTTATACAACACTGAAGAAGTCTCTCATAAAAATGAGGACCCATTTTCTCCTAACAACGTATCAGCTGACACATGTAAACTAAACAAAGACATGAAAGTTTAGGGCCAAACTTCTATAAAATTTCAGTGAATAAAGAAATTTCTTAAGCGGGCTGGGAGAACATTAATTACCTCTTGGTTATCTTTGTTCTGGTTTGCCCAGAAAATCTTGTTATAAAGAGTCTCCATTGAATTGCTGGAATCTGATCTGTCAAAACAGTGCCGATCCAAGACCTCCAGCGTATGCAAAACTCTGCTGATGGTGACCCCTAGATATGGAAGTTTAAAAAAAAAATTAACTAAGTAGTTTATCAGAAAAATTCTTTGTTAAATTTAAGTCTTCACTGGATACACACAACACTAACATCTGGGTGAAATGGACACAAAAGTCATCCCCACCCCAGCCCTAAAAAAAGAAGGGAAGCTGAACTGAATCTCTATGGTATTGTGAAAGTGCTAATTTTGGTGGTGGGTCACATGGACACCTGTCCTCAGTCAACATGACTAAAATCAAATTAACTTCCCCATTTGGCCTCTGAAAAGCAAAAAAAGAGTGATCAGTCATTATCAACCTGGGCTAGATTTGAATCAATGACCTAAGACCAAAGGCACTCACTCTCTACCAATCCTCTGAGCTATTACAACCCACCAAAGCTGCAGAAGGCAATGTTTAGTAAGCAATAGCTGATCCAATAATGAAAGATGTGGTACGCTGAATAATCTCTTGTATTCTAAAAACACATCTAGAGATTAACCAAATCCTGTCTGTTACCAGAAATCTATGCACACACACAAACCCTACTATTAAAACTGCAAGTTTCTCTAGTCCCTACGTGGGGTCCTCACTGCCCTTCTTGGACTCCCTCTCCTCCCCCCAAAGGGATCTTTACATGCTCCCTTCTCAGCGACCAACCCTACAGTTCAGATGGGTTACATATGGTTTGCCTCAGGACCCCAACACCACTAAGCCCTGCATCAACAGGAGAGTCATGGATGATTATCCTCTACGGACTGAAGGGGCTATTCCTGCAAATTTCATATCCCAACTTGGTCCAAGAGTTTAGGATTCACTAAGCCCAGAATCTGAATTGTAATGGTCCCTCCTGACTAACATTTAAGCTAACACACCACCAACCCAAAACTGAAAATAATACATGGTGCCTGTTACTTTGTGTCAGAAATCTATGGGTAAAATTAATCAAGCCCAGATACACAAATATGCAAAACCTAGGACCCACGTTCTTCAACATTTACTTTGCAGGTGACTTGCTTTACCTGCCGTTGATTCTTGGCACTTGTCAAAAGACCATCGCACCTCCACAGCACAACCTCGTTGTTTTATCTGCTGCTCTACTTCATAAATCTTTGCCCGAACCTAAAAAGATTATTGTTGTTTATTAGCTAGTGGCTGGGAAGCACATTTCTCTGCATGAGTAAGATATACAACAGTGTATCACAATGTTTCCTACATTAGGAAAAGGTACCCTCAAGCACAGTGTGTTTAGCTGATTTGATTTTTTTAAAACATCATCTTTACTGAAATATCTTCACTTCAGGACTTCTATTCAACCCAACAATAGTGTGTGAGTGAACGTTTTTCAGGTCATGAATGTTGCACTTTACTGGCAGCTGCAACAAGTCTCCTGCTATTTGTTGTTTTGTGCCATTAAATAACATCAATTTCAGGATCTTTACTTTGAAAGCATTAACAAATACTGCAATTCAAATGCACAATACTTTAATCCAAACAATCCCATCATTCATTAAGATTTGCCAAACAATTTAGTACATCATAACTAATACAATTCTAAAGCTAACATGTAACTAATCCCATACCAAGACTATAGGCATACCTAAACCTGCTAGTCTTAAAGAGCATGAAATATTACATTTTTGGAAGATACACAGAATATAGACCTTTTCCCTGTAAAAAATAAGCCTACCTGCTGATTAAATACTGAATTTCCACCTGGCATAGGTAAACTAGATGGAGCAACTTGAAGTAAATCCAGAGGAGAGCCTGGATTAATGCTCTTACTTTCATTCGCGGAATAATTCCACACCAAGGCACTTGGGCAACAGAGAGTTACAGTCTGCAAGAGACAATATAAAGAAGTTAGAAGTAATCTCCTTTGCAGAACATTTGCAACAGACAGAGTCAAAGCTAAACACCAACAAAAGGAGCCAGTCTCTTGAACTAAATCACTTGTGCCTCACAACTGCAGTGAAAATGACTAAAAAGAGGCCTTTGCAAAACCATTTGCTTTTTAAAACCTCAATGTTGGAAATGAATAAGGAAAATACCATTTTAATTTAATTATTAAATTAAAAATTGCATTTAAATATATACTTGCTCAATTTACATTTGTATTGCTTTCATGCTGTCAAAGACACCACTCAAGCCTAATTTCCATCAGACACTGGCTACGAAACATGAATAACTTAGCAAAATAGGTTCATTCACAAAGAGAAGCTATATGTGAAAAAAAAATTGTCATTAATTAAAGTATGTTTACCTATCAATATTTTAAAACACAAAGGAGTCATTCAAATGCACCATATTTCTAAGTAAATCTACTGTTCCTGAAAAGTGCTGGATTACAGGCCTGAAGACTTGTATCCATTTATAAACCATTATAAAAATGTCTACTGCTATGGTATCTAGTGCTGTACAAGGATTAAAATCCACTGGGTGGAGTCATGCCCCACTGAAGTCAATATGAGTTTTGCCACTGGCTTCATCAGGTGCAAGATTTCACCCATCTTGTTGTTCATCATCGAGGTATAAGTAGGACCTCTAGGCTGGGTTCCTGTCAGCAACCCGTCCAGCTGTAAATTAGTTTTAGAACATAAGAAAATAAATTCGAAGTTACTTCTGAGCTTGCCACTCCATTCTCTTTTGAGTTGGTGGCTTGGCAATTTTTGGGGGGAAGGAGAGATGGATCTTAAAGCATGATCTGAAAAGTAGCTAGAGTAAGGTTCTTCCCAGCTTCTTTTGGGAATGTGTTCCAGAGTCCTGGGCTGTGTTGTTGAAAGGATCTAACTGTTGCTCTCACAAATCTGGATCTCAATTCCAACAATACTAACCTGCTAAACAAGTTGCCTGAGAAGTGTCATTTGAAAATAACCTGGGAAAGTCTCACTGATGGCTTTGTGAATCAGTACCAAAATTCATCACTGATCTGGTGATACAAGGAGAACCAGTGAAAGTAGCAAAGCATAATATAGTCTCTTTGGACTGTTCACTTAGGAAATAAGCCACTATGTTGTTTACCAGCTTTATGAATTTGTTTGTGCTAAAAAGAAAAAGAGCACATGCGGCAGTAATCCAACATGGAAGTGACAGTCACTAATGGCAGGTCCTTGTCCAAGAGAAACAGGAGGAGTCTTGCCGGATGAGAGTGGAAAAAGTCTCTTCTAGCTGTAATTTGATTTTCCCGAGTCAGTGAGGAGTCCACAGACTGCACTATCCTAGTGCAGTCACAAGCCCTTGAAGGAGGAAGAGGTACTGATGTTCCGTTTACCTTCTTCACTTCGTATCAATTCAGTGTCCCTTGTGTTCAGTTTGAGCCAGCTGGCCTTCATCCAGGCTCTCAATTCCCTCAGGTACCATGGCCTGTGAGAAAGTGATTCCTGAGAGATACATAGAGCTGCATGTCGTCAGCATACTGTTGGCATCACAACCCATGTCATCAAGTAAACATTAAACAGAAGCAGAAATAGGACTGGGCCCTGAGGTACTCTGCAAGTCAGAGCTCTTAGGGAGGAGATGCAGCTGCTCAACATAACTGAGCCTTTCTGGAAAGGAAAGCAGTTACATTAGCCTAGTTCTATCACCTCTTGCCAGCACATGTAAATAAGTTACCTGCGGCTCATGATCAATGGTGTCAAAGGTGAATAAGAAAGCAAGTCATATGAGCGTCATTGTCTCACCTTGGTTCATTGCCACCGGGACTTGTCTATCAGTACAGCCCAGGCTGTTTTGACTCTGTGCCAACTTAGAAAAATCTAGGACATCTTCTGAGGTTAGGTGCTGCTGCAGCCAGTGCACTACCACCTTGTCTTTGACCTTGTGCAGGAATGAAAGGTTTGACACTAAGCAGACATTAACAAGAGTCACTCAGTCACATGCTGGTTTCTTGAGGACAGGCCAGACTACCGTGCATTCCAAAGTGCCTTGCAGAGTGCTCTCTGAGGGAGGTTTTCATCACTTCTGCCAGCAGAGGGCTTCTGTCCACACAACAAGTATCAACATGGACAATAGCCAGCACAAGCTTCTTCCTACTGATACCTCAGTCATAACCTGGAGAGGCCACCTTTATGTTCATTGACCAGGCTCATTCAGAGCTTCATCTCTTTAGCTGAAATTGTCAGAAATACCAAACCCTACTAGTGTTTTTTGTGATATGGCACCTATACATTACGAATATGTCTGACACCACTCATTTCAAATTGACCAGTGAACAACCATGAGATGGTAACAATAATTGTCACAGATAGATATGAAATAATGACATACAAGTAGAAGTTTTTTTTTCATCCCATTAACAGACCCATAAATCAAGTCCCCAGATTCATTGCAATGAGAATTGTTAGAGCCTTGAAAGCATCTACCTACCTGCAGCATACAACTCAGTCCATAAACTAATGGACGATGTTGTGGGCAGGAAAAGAAATCTGAACAGGCTAGCTGTACCGGGCTCACCACAGGACCTGTTGCAGTAGGACTTGGAGCTGCTAAAGGAGGATTGTTTGATCCAATAATCATATGAGGTGAGTGTGCAGCTACGAGATTAGGAGTATCGCTTAGCAATAAAGACAGTCGTCTGGCACAGAAATAAGCAAGGCGACGGGATAGGTAGGCTGATTGAACAAACTCTTCTGAATACTGAAAAAAAATGCATAATATATTAAGCAACACAGCCTTTTCAAGGAACTTACTTTCACTACAATTCTGATATCTAACATACATTAATTAGAAGGGATCATCTAATGCACCTAGAAGATCTCTCAGATAGAAAACATAGTTGCAATACCAGTCTACAGTTCTGACTCTAACAAATCTTCTGTCCTGAAAGAGCATTTTTGACCCTGTTTTTCTATTTGGAAAATCTAGTTTATGTATTCAAGGCATAATGAATTTTAAAGCATTAAAAAATGCATATAAAACTGTAGTTTAGTCCAAATACGAAGCATCTGGAAAAAGATTTCAGTACTTTTTATAGGTAGAACATTAGTACATAAGCAATTTTTTAAAATACACTGAAGAGCACCAAATTAAAAAATGTTACCTGGGATATTCTAACACATAACTGTTTTCAAAAATAACTATAGCTTTAAACCATGTTCTGTACCTGCAACATTAGCGGTAACAACAGTTTAAGAAGTTCATCGTCAGTAGGTCTGATTTTTTCCAGAACATCCAATATCCATGTCAAATACTCATGTCTTTCAAGCATTCCCTCCTGAAAGAATTTTTTTTTTAAATTGCATCAAAATTAATTGGAATCAGCACACAAGAAGTTTTATAACTTTGTTAGAAATGCTCCTTTATCATGACACTTGGTTCTCACCTCCTGACTCAAATCAAAATGATTTTAAGGCTTGATAAGACCCTACAACTCTCAAAGATTTTTAAAAATTAACTTAGAAAGAAAAATATGCAAGAACGAATGCTACTCAAAGAGCCCAGTAGATGAAGAAGCAACCATGAACTGGAATGGACTATGCACAGTTCAAATTCACCAGACTGTCTGAACCCCATCCCCTTTACAGATTCATTACTATGACCACTCTAAGCCTGACCCCTGGCACCAAAGAGACTCGTTTCTGTCTTTGCTGAGCTTGGCAGGGAGTACACACTCCCCATGCACAGCCTCTCACTACCTTTCTTGATTTACCGTACAACAGAATTCCTTTTTACTGTTATTTTTAATAATCAGACTAGCAAAAGAGTTGCTTAGTGGCAGGCCAGGCAAATTACAGTGCACAGTGGACAATGCAGGAGGGGTAACTCCACGAAGTGCATTCTCCATGGAGCAGAAAACTGATTCAGCACCAATTTGTTGTTCTTGGTTTTTGAGGACCAACAGTGTAGTCTAGTATCCTGCAAATGGGAAATCAAGAAACTCTCAAATGCTGGGAATGGATCCCTGCATGTGACCCGGCTTTAGTCCTATATTAAATGTACAATGGTTAGTCTATACAATACCTATTTTCTAGTCACACCTTTTTTAAACTTCTTGTAAACCAAAATTTCTTTAACTTGCAACAACAGAGAGAGAAAGAAACAGTTACTTACTTTACAATAACTGGTTATTTGAGATGTGTTGTCCATATATATTCCACAGTTGGTACAAATGCACCCAATACACTTGAGTTCAGGTTCTTTTGGCCAGCAGCATGTGTTAGGGTGCAACCGTTGCACACCAAGTGTCCTCGTGCACTGAACATAGGCATGAAGAGCAGGATGGCCTCAACTGTCTCTCAATTCCTTTCCCCAATACAGAATCCAGGTGTTATGAGACTCTATAGTAGCACGGAGGAAGGGCAGGTCATGGGAAATGCATGCACAACAAATCTCAAAGAAACACAGTTACCATAGGGTAAGTAACAATATTTTCTTTGAGTACTTGTTCATACATATTCCACTGCTTGTGGCTCACAAGCAGCAACCTAGATTATTGGAGGTGAGTGCTACCAGTCAACCTAAACAATGGTTACAGGTAGGCCATTGGCCTCAGGGATACTAACGCCCGTCCAATAACTTTCATTCTTTGACTTGGAATTAGTATTGATTTTTCCTGGTTTATTTATAGATCTTAGGGTTGGCAGGTGTCTGGTTTTGGACCAGAAAGCCCGGTCAAAAAGGGACCCTGGTGGCTGCAGTCAGCACTGCTGACCTGGCTGACCTGTTAAAAGTCCAGTCAGCAGCCAGCAGGGCTAAGGCAGGCTCCCTATCTGCCATGGCTCCACATGGCTCCCAGAAGCAGCAGCATGCCCCCACTTCTGGCTCCTAGGCATAGGGGCAGCTCCGGCCAATGGGAGCTACAACGATGGCACCTGTGGATGGGGCAGCATGCAGAGCCTCCATGTAGGAGCCGGAGGGGAGACATGCTGCTACCTCTGGGAGCTGCCTCAGGTAAGCACCACCCGGAGCCTGTACCCCTGACCCCCTCCTGTGCCCCAACCCCCTTCCTAAGCCCTGATCCCCATCCTCTGAACCCCTCGTCCCAGCCCGGATCACCCTCCTGCACCCCAAACCCTTAATCCCCAGCCCCATCCCAGAGCCTGCATCCCCCCAGCCAGAGCCCTCACACACGCAACCCAACCCCCCTGCCCTAGCCCTAATCCCTCTCCCACCCTCCAAACCCCTCGGTCCCAGCCCAGATCACTCTCCTACACCCCAAGCCCCTCATCCCCAGCCCCACCACAGAGCCTGCACCCCCAGCCCAGAGCCCTCACACCCCCATACCCCAACCCCAACCCAGTGAAAATAAGCAAGTGGGGAGAGTGAGCATCAGAGGGAGGGGGGAATGGAGTGAACATGGGCAGGGCCTCAGAATGGAAAGGGACTCAAAGAAGGGGCAAGACAGTGGTAGGACAAGGGTGTTTGATTTTGTGCGAGTAGAAAGTTGGCAACCCTAGTAGATCTAGTAGCCGGTATCAAGTGGCATACCCCAGGGATCAGTTTTGTTCAATATCTTCATTAATTATCTGGATGATGGGATGGATTACACCCTCAGCAAGTTCACAGATGACTCTAAGCTGGGGGAAGAGGTAGACACACTTGGTGGTAGAGATAGTCTAGACAAATTAGAGGATTGGGCCAAAAGAAATCTGATGAGGTTCAACAAGGACAAGTGAAGAGTCCTGCACTTAGGACAGAATAATCCCGTACACCACTACAGACTGGGGACTGACTGGCTAAGCAGCAGTTCTGCAGAAAAAGGACCTGGGAATTACAGTGGATGAGAAGCTGGATACGAGTCAGCAGTGTACCCTTGTTGCTAAGAAGGCTAATGGTATATTGGGCTGCACTAGTAGGAGCATTCCCAGTAAATTGAGGGAAGTGATTATACCCCTCTATTAGGCACTGGTGAGGCCACATCTAGAGTATTGCATCCAGTTTTGGGCCCCCCACTACAGAAAGGATGTGGACAAATTGGAGAGATTCCAGTGGAGGGCAACGAAAATCAGAGGTCTGGGGCACATGACCTACAAGTAGAGGCTGAGGGAACTGGGATTGTTTAGTCTGCAGAAGAGAAGAGTGAGGGAGGATTTGATAGCAACCTTCAACTACCTGAAGGGGGGTTCCAAAAAAGATGGAGCTCGGCTGTTCTCAGTGGTGGCAGACGACAGAACCAGGAGCAATGATCTCAAGTTGCAGTGGGGGAGGTCTAGGCTTGATATTAGAAAACACTATTCACTAGGAGGGTGGTAAAGCACTGGAATAGGTTACCTAGGGTGGTGGTAGAATCACCTCTCAGAGGTTTTTAAGACCCAACTTGACAAAGCCCTGGCTGGGATGATTTAGTTGGTGTTGGTCCTGCCTTGAGCAGGGGGTTGGACTGCATGGACCTCCTGAGGTCTCTTCCAACTCTAATCTTCTATGATTCTATGATCTAAGGGATGAAAAGTTGCAGCCTGTAGTATGGAGCATGAAACCTGTCAAGGTGACTTTTGCAAATGAGAGAGTCATCTAAACACAGAATAATCTGAACTCCTTGTTTCCTGAGGTAAACCCCTACTATTCCCAGGCATTTTGTGAATACCCTTCATGCTGCCAATTGGCAAAATAGTAGAACACTGTCCTGGTAGTGGGAACTGCCCACTTGTTATCTCAGATACCTTCTACAGGCGGGATGAATCACTATATGGAAATAAGCTTCTTGGAAGTGAAAGCTATATACAGTTGTGTGGATCTAGAGTTAGAATTACCAAAATTACAGTTACCAACCTGAACTTGTACCTGAAGGTGTTCAGTTGTCCCAAGTCCTGAAAAAGGTGCCAGCCCACTTCCTTTCTGGGATTCAGAAAGTAATAGGGTAAAAGCCCTCCCCATGCTCCTGAGGTGCTTCTACCACTGTTCTGAGAACTGGAAGCAGCATGCTGTCCTGAAAAAGGATGGGTGGGGATTGGGGCTGAACAGTGTTCAACAAAGCGCAGACACTGCAAATCTGACTCTCAGCCACAGGCAGTGAGAAGGAACTCAGAAGCAGCTGGGGTCACCCCTCGTGCATGTCCTTGGTTGGAGGTACAAGGACACTCAGTCCGTAGGCACAGCTCCCAACAGACACTGCTGGCCAAAAGAACCCGAACTCGAGTGCACTAGGTGCATGCATACCAAGAATGGAAAAGGTATGGACAAGCACTGGAATCAAATACATGCTGAAAATGCATTTATGGAGGCCACAGGGTCTAATGGGCTGAGCAAGTGACTAATCAGTTGAGGGCTCAGAGAATCTTGAGCTTTAATCCTGTTCAAGCCACTGTCCAACACGTACTATCTGACCTCTTTGTGCTTCATTCGTACAATTTGGTCAGAAAACTAGCTTAGAGAAGAAGCACCTTCTGCTCCCCTATGCGCCTCCTACACATACACCCAAAACCTCAAGTTACAGTTGAACTGAATTACACTGTCCTATTATGAACAAATATGAAGTTACAAGTTTGCTATCAGCAGGTTGCACCTGAATGAACATATTAATTTGCTCATTATCTGTTTCAGTGACTGAAAATGGGAAGTTTGATAACAATGTGCATTTCTTTCTAAATTAAAAGGTTTAAATCCACTTCATGCAAAAATTTATCAGCGGTAAGACAAGAAAGTTGCAGCTTTGTCGGAATGACAATAACTGTGCATACACCAGAGTCAGGGGAAAGGAGACCCAAGTTTTCAGAAAGGACTTTGATTTTGGATGCCTCCATTTTTGGTGCACAGCCTCAGAGACCTAGCAATACATGATCCTCAGCAAGACTAATCACCCACAACTCCAGGAAAAGAACCACAGAATCTCTGAAAAATCAAGCCCTAGATTGGCGTTTCTCAAATGCAGCCACCAGGGGGCTTTTCTTGCGGCAACAGCCTCCTGGACTGTGCTGTGGGGGTGGAGGTGACAAAATAGTGGCCCCCTCCCCATTGCTCCTGACTGCCCTGCTTTGGTGTGGGTTGCCAGCAACAGTTGGGCTCTGCCTCCTCTGAAGACATCTGGGGCATAATGCAGGAGGAGCAGTGGGTTGGTGAGTTTCCCACCTTCCTTCCCCCAGGGCTGGAGCACCCATGGGGAAAAATTGGTGGGTGCAAAGTACTTACCGTCAGCTTCCTGCCCTGCGCCTCCCCCCTCCCCGCCAGGTCCTGCTTCTCTCTCCCCCACTGCAGCGCTTGTAGCACGAAACAGCTCTTTCACACGCACAGCAAGCCTGAGAGGGAGAGGGGAAGAGAGGGAACATGGCGCGCTCGGGGGGGCAGGGGCCGGGATTTGGGGAAGGGGTCCAATGGAGCAGGGAGAGAGCGGAGTTGCGGCCCCCAGGGACTTTGGGGAAGAGGTTGGAATGGAGGCGGGGAAGGGGTGGAGTTGGGGCTCGGGGCACGAGCACCCACTGGCGCCGGGGGGAAGTTGGCGCCTATGTTTCCTAGGGGCGATGGGGCTCAGGCTTTGGACTTCAGCCATGGGGTGGTGGGCTGGCAGGCTCTGGCAGCAGCAGACCCCAGGCTCTGGCCATGGGGCTTCAGGCCCCCGGTCCCCAACCCACCAACCCTCATTGCTCCTGGCCCCTGCTATCTTCCCCCACCCTCCATCCAGGCCTTAATTTGTCCCCAGACTTGCCAGAGTTGAGTAAGTCTGCTGTGAAAAGTGATACTTGCATATTTGTTAAGATCACTTTTCACAACAGACTTACTAACGAGCAATAAATAAATTACCATGAGTTGGATGTGACTATGTGTATATTTATTTGTTTTTCATAAAGCTAATTAAGTATTTTAGGGAACGTGTGAGATTGGCCACCAACTCTTGCTGGTGGCCGCACTCTGAGGCCATCAAAAAAATTGTCCTTAGAACCTCTGCCCTAAATGTCCTAAACCAGGCACCCAAAATTTAAAACTAATTGAAAGTCTGGCCCTAAAACTGAATGCATTTAGCCTTGTAAATCTAATATAGAGAAAACTTAAAACAATATCATACCAAGCAAATGTTAACGAAACATGCACAAATTGTAAGCTGCTAACAGCAAATTATGAAAGAGCAGGCAAAGTGTCAAATTACATAGTTCTAAGTGCATCTTAAAATTGGACCCTACCTAATACAATCATCTCCAAAAAGGCACTTTTCACAAGGTTACCTGGAACAGATAAAATGCCAACTTTTCATTATATTCCCACTGCTTCAGAGCTTGTTCCACTTCTTGAGGTATAGCTACCGAGCCATTGCCTTGGTTTGCGGACACGTGATAAAAGTCTGCAATCTTTGCCAGCTGCTCTCGAAGGTATCTAGTTGAGATCTGAGTCCATTCTATGAAATAAGTTTACAGTTAAAAATTGACTCATCTTTCTTTTCATGTGATGACGTATTTGATTCTTCATAGTACAAACACAGCAAATTAATATAGGATAATAATTTAGGTGAAGGATTGCCTACCTTAGAATTCCTCTTTTCCATCCTCTTAACAGTACAGCTGAATTTACTAGGAATATTTTTTAATATCGTGCAAAAGACTAAACATAACTCTGTAACACATTTATCAGCATGCAGCATATTTGAGAATACTGTAGCATGTCCTTCTATAAATGCATAAAAGCACTGCTTTGATAGTAAACAGGTTTAGACCATCAGAGCTACAGGGACTCCTCATAAGAAAGGTTACCGTTTTCATGGTAGTCTGTACAATATTTGATCCTCAAGCTTTATGCTACCTTGCTCATCTTTGAATCTTTTTCCCTGAATTTCTTCTATTTTCTCTCCAAAGCAAGTGGCTTGGTACAAAAACGCGTAGTAATTTTCAGTGTTGTTTAAGCTTAAAACAACTAGATAGAATTGTTTAGTAAATATTTGCTTCAAAACACTCACCCAATTTTCTAAAAACTATTGCAAATGCACCATTTCACATTTCTTTTCAATGTCACACCATGAAAGGATAATTTTCCCAAGGCAATTTATTACCAGTACCACTAAGTTAGAAACCATGGAGAATGAATCATTTTCATTACTTAAGGTACAGACCTGCAACATTTTGAAGACTGCCAAAAACTAATCAGCAATGTACTGTATAATTATTCTCAGAAAGCGCTAAATAACCTTTGCAATTTAGCAAAGTTGCATGCATAATGTAACCTTTAGCACCCATTTGGCACATTCAAAATGAAATCTGTGTTGGAGCACTAATTTAATACTGAACCAAAACTGAGTGCATCAACCTTAGGATAGTCCTGTTATCTCGTTTCATTCAGATGACCATGTGCCTCCTCCAGCTATCATCATGAACTGACCAAAGACAGAACTGAAACAAGAAGCATCCACCCACCTATTTTCCCTCTGACATACCACTGTGTCTCCCTTTTCAGTAAGCAGAGCAACATTTTCTTCACAAATTGCCTCAGCTAGTGTAAACTAAAGCTATGCCACAAGTTACACCAACTGAGGATCAGAACCATTGATTTTGCTCAGAAGACTCAAGGTATTTATTTTTCTTTTCTTTCTTTCTTTTTTCTTTTCTTTTTTAAAAAGCCAAGACAGTTTGAGAGAACTCTTTAGCTTAAATGCAGCATTACCAATATTCATTCCAGACTGAGAAGATATGCCTTTGACACTCAAACCTAATCCAGTGTCATTTTATATCTCCCTGGGATAGCATGATGTGCTGTCTTAACGAAGATCTTAGCAGAGCTATTCACTGTGATTAGGGAAGCAATAAACTTATTTCTAGCGGTTAATTTATAACTCCTCCTAGAGTCTAGCCCAAAAACTGTTTGGAATAGAGGTAAGGGGAAAAAGGTGGCCAGAGGCTGGAGTGGAATAGCAAAAGCAGGAGATGGAAGACAGATGAATAAAGTGCCTAGGACACTGTATGTTATATGCAAACTAACAACAGGTTAGGGAGGAGAGAGTGTGTGTGACAGGAAAGGAATAGAAAAAAAGCACAAGAGAAGCAAGGCAGCATTGGTCACAGGATTGAGGGACAGGATCTAGAAAATCTTCCCCAAACGTTTCTAGATTAGAGAGACCTCGGGAGGGGAAAGGGAAAGAGGCATAGAGCCCACAGTGACACCCTTAATCTCTTTCCCTTCCCTCTGAAGTCTGCCTGCTCCCTCCCCTCCATCCATGACTGCTGGGCAGCAGCAGACCCCACTGGGAGTTGACACTGCCTTCTGCCTCCCTGCTGTTGTGATACAAGCCCCTCTCACAGGAGGAAGAGAAAAGCAAGGTGATGTGAACTCACACGTGAGATGAACTCAGTAGCCCAGCCACCCCCCAACAGCTGCATTAAAACACACACATCACTGAGAAGCGGGGGGGGGGGGGGGGGGGGAATTCTCATCTACTGATCCTCTTCTATCACTTCTACTGGGTAAGTAGAGGAGCCTACTGCAAACGCTCCACCTTCTCCCCAATCCTTTTCCCTGCAGGAAGGCGAAAGAGAGCCTGCTTCTGCAAGGTCTTTCCCCAGGCCATGGAGTGTAGGGTAAGGCAGCAGAGATCCCTTTGCTATACTCACACATGGAAGCTAGAAGGGTCATGTGGGGTGGGAAAAACCCTGTTGCAATGTGTATCCCACCCCCAATGCTTGGGGTGAAAGAGAAGAGATTCTGCCAACAAAAAGCAATAAAGGTGAAATAGAGAGTGATAAATAAGGTAGTCAGTCCCCCAAAAAGTTGCAGATCCACTTCACTGAAATGGAGATGAACTTCTCCTGTAGATAAAAGGGGGAAAAGCAGCAGCAGAGAGGGAAAGGTGCGGGGGGGAAAGGCAGGCATTTATCCCACCAAAGAGCACTTTTTGTCAGTCACAGACAAGAGGCATAGACCCCAGACCAACCAAGTCAAATATCAGGGAGTGACAGGAGAGGCAGGGCCAGCTCTACCATTTTTGCCACCCCAAGCAGAAAAACAAAAACAAAACAAACTGCTGCTGCCCAGACTGCGCCACCCCAACAATGGACGGAATGCCTCCCCTTACCAAGGGCCACCCCAGGCACATGTTTGCTCCGCTGGTGCCTGGAGCTGGCCCTGAGGAGAGGGCTTCAGTGCCTGACTTAAGAAAACAAGAACAAAACATGGAGGCATGAACCTAATTCAATGCTTTTGGCCTTTTTCCAGTCACTGGTGATGGGACAAGATCCCATTTCAACAGAGTTCTGAAATGAATTCCAGCAATCATTACTTATTAGAGCATCTGGGCCCGAACCTGAACACTGGGTACAAAACACACAGACTTTGGAGAATGCCTGACCTAAGCCTCATGGCACAGACATCTCTACCATTTATTACTCTGTCTTGGGAAACTGATCTTAACAGTATTGCAAAAACTTGCTTCAGGTTGCAACTGTGTCATCCTTAGATTGAAAGACATGCAAGACAAGACCTGGACAGAAGTTTGATGGGAGCGTGCTAATGAAAACCCAATACAACACAACTCATTCATTTTGCCAGTTCAGTAGAAGACCCTTATCTGTTGGTGACAACACTAAATCAATACACTTGCAAGACAGCACTGTGCCAAAGGTCCCATCTTTTGGACGAGATGCAAAACCAGGGTCCTAAATGCCAAATGCACAACTAAAGTAGAATAACTTAACTTTGCTTCATTTTATTTCATTACAGCCAATCTAGTAAATACATAGATTATTTATTACATTGTAAACATTGCTTTTCCCCCTTGTGAATCTATACCTTTTTCGTGATTTCCACTGCATGCATCTGACAAAGTGGGTACTAGCCCACAAAAGCTTATGCTTCAATACTTTTGTTAGTCTTTAAGGTGCCACAGGACTCTGTCGCTTCTGCAAATCCAAACTAACACGGCCACCTCTCTGATTCTTGATACCTTTTTTGTGAAATTACAGTTCTTCAATGTCTCGCTTACTGCTCTCACCTGTTTTCATATTTAGACTCTTGAATGAGAATTATTAATTCAACACATCACTGTTTTCTACCACTGAAGCTCAAGTTTATTGCTTTGGGAGTTTGCTGAAACTAATATGCAGTCAAAATACATTCATAGTAACAGGTGTAATAGTATTATATGGTCTCAAATTATCCAATCCTAAATTAACCTTACAACACTGTCACACAATTTGAAAAAAATTGTTCAGATTTAAAGATGGCTTTTTTCAGGCCGCCATGACAATTCACTTTGTGAAAAAGCCAAACCGCCACATGCCGCAGAAACCTCTTAAAGTCCTAACTGAAAGAAACATTCTCCAAAAATCTAGATGTAACAGTGGAAAGACTAGAAGGTTAGCAGGGATGAGGACAGAGTTAAGTCTGCTTGGATGACTTAATTTTCCTATTTCTAATGTTGGGAGTTTCTCTAACGTTATCTTTGGAGTTTGATTAAAGTCTGTGCGTCTCACAGAAAGTGAGATCCTCTTAAGGCTCTATTCCCCCTACCCCTCTTTAATACCTGCAGTATGAGGAAGTTTTTACTTAGAACTAGTAGTGCTGTAACTATTTGCCATTTCTACTGTACTCTCTATCTCAAATCACAGTACAAACATTAAGCAATTTTCACAACCCCCCTGCCACATATGATGGAAAGAACTTCTAATTCCTTTCTTCTTAGGTACTGCTTTCTCTCCTTTCTTTTTCCATTGCGACTGACCACCCTTCCTTTCAGCCAAGTTCACCACCTCTTATTTTCAGTTTCTCTCCATTCCTATTCCCCAATATCCAAGTAGTTACCAAAGTTACCAAATCCTACTCATTCTTTTCCAATATCTCCAAATTTCCACTCTTGTGCCTACAGCTGAAGTACTTGTCAGTGCATTGATTATCCTCCTGAATACTTCAAACATCATCTTTCTGCCCTCCACCATTCCTGTATTGTTCTCTTCCACTCCATTTGGAATGCAACTACTACATAAACTTATTCCCCTGCCTCTTGGGCAATATCACCTCACCCTGAATCCCTCCACAGACCTCCTCTGACCTACCCCCACCCAAATTCAACTGCCCTCCTTGCCTTCTAGTCCTACTCAAACGTCCTCTGCCTGGCTGTTCTCAGTTATTACCACCATCACCTTTGCTCATGAATCCTACTTTTATTTCCTCCCCCCCATCTTCATGCTTTCTCCCTTGCTAACCCCACAGCCTATTCCCAGTATGCCAGGCATCGTGCTCCTTTCAAATCCAGTCCATGACAGTACAAATGTCATCTCCAAATTAAATTTAAAAATATATTTCCTCGAATAATCCTTCTCCTAGGATTTCTGGCAGGTCTCATTTGTCTTTTCAAATTGTAAATTTCTCAGGCAGGGACCGCATTTTATGCTGTGTTACATGCACAGTGGGCACTTCAATAATGAAGTAATAGTATCTTTACCCATGTTTTATAGATAGGGAAAGTGTCACAGGGGATTAAATGACTTTACAAGGTCATCCAGAGAGTAAGTGAAAGAGCTGGGATTAGAACTCAAAAATTCTTATCCCCTCACCGCAGGCTTAGCATCTACACTGAGGCATATGTATGTTTCTGTACCTTTAACTGTACCGTGCATCCTCTGTAGATGCCATATGGCCTAACTCCTCATCCAGCAGCTAGAAAGTACACTTGCTTGCCTAAACCCTAGGGTGACCAGATAGCAAATGTGAAAAATCAGGACAGGAAGTGGAGGGTAATAGGCACCTATATAAGAAGGAGCTCTGAATATGAGGACTGTCCCTATAAAATCAGGACATGTGGTCACCCTACTAGAGCCAGATTTGCTTTTCTTACAGCATGAAATATGCAATGTTCTGAAAAAAATATCCTTTTTAATCTAATGATATCTAACTAATGATTCAGGATTTTAAGAGTGACCTCTCTTTTTTCTGCCATTTTAATTAAAAGGGATTTTCTATTCACTTTCAAGGAACTAACATCCCACTGTGCACAGGAGGGGAGAACAGGGGATCCTATACAAAATTACTTGATATTTATAGCAAGTCAGTTCAACAGAAGAGGGCGATTTCATGTGATCCATTCCCTGTCGTCCTGTCCCTGCTTCTGGATGTTGAAAGTTTAGAGACTCTTAGCGCATGGAGTTACACCCTTGACCATCTTGTCTAACAGCCATCAATGGACCATCCACCACAAACTTAACTAGTTTTTTGGATCCAGTTATACTTTTGCCTTCACAACATCCCACAGCAATAAGTTATACAGGCTGACTATGTGTTGTGTGACTGTGTACTTCTATTTGTTTGTTTTAAACCCGCTGCCTATTAATGTCCTCAGATGCCCCTAGTTCTTACATTGCACAAAGAAATAAATAACACTACCCTTTTCATTGTCTCCATATCGTTCACGATTTTATAGACTTCTATCATATTTCCCCATTAGTCATCTCTTTTCTAAGCCAAGCAGTCCGGGTCTTTTGATCTTTTCTCAAATGCAAGCTGTTCCATACCCCTAATCATCTTTGTTCCCCTTCTCTGCACCTTTTCTAATGCTAATATATCTTTTTTGAGATGGAGCAACCAGAACTGCACGCAGTATTCAAAGTGTGGGCATACCATGCATTTATATAGCGACATTCTGATATTTTCTGTCCTATTATCTATCGCTTTCCTAATGGTTCCTAATATTCTGTTCACCTTTTTGACTGTGCTGTACGTTGAGCAGATGTTTTCAGAGAACTCTCTCTCAAAAGAGAAATCTTGGAGTGAACAGCTAATTTAGATATCCATTTGTACATAGAACTTGGTTTCTTTTTTCCAAGGTGCATTACCTTGCCCGTAACACCAAATTTCATCTGCCATTTTGCAGCCCAGTCACCCAGTTTAGTGACATACCTTTGCAACTCTTTAGTCAGCTTTGGACTTAAATGATCTCAACAGTGGAAAGAGAGTTATGAATAAGCTGAACATCACTGGTCTCAGTACAGATTCTTGGGGGACCCTGCTATTTATCTCTCTCCATTGTGAAAACTGACCATTTATTCCTACCCTTTGTTTCCTATCTTTTAGCCAGTTACTGATCCATGAGAGGACTTTCCCTATTATCCTATGACTCAATTTTGCTTAAGAGCATTTGAGTGAGAAATCTTGTCAAAGTACAAGCACACTGTGTTGGCACAGGATCTATATGGATGTGGGGATCTCACCCATTTCCTTTGCAGTCAAGACCAATGCAAAGAATTCGTGTAGCTTCTCCACAACAGTCTTGCCTTCTCTGAGCACTGATTCTGTACCTCTATCGTCCAGTTACCCCATTGACCATTTGGCAGGCTTCCTGCTCTGATGTACTTTTTAAAAAAATGCTGTTAGTTTGTGTGTCTTTTGCTAGCTGCTCTTCAAATTCTTTCTCGGCCTGTCTTCTATTTTACACTTGACTTGCCATAGTTTATGCCTCTTTCTATTTTCATCATTAGTAGCTGACTTTCAACTTTAAATGGATGACTTTTTATCTCTGCCTCTTTTACTCTGCTGTTTAGCAAAAGTGGCATTTTTTGTTCCTCTTTCTGGTTTTTTTTTTATTTGGGATATATATATTCAGTTTGAGCCGCTATTATGGTATTTTTAAATAGCCTCAGTACAATTTTCAGACATTTCACCCTTGTGACTGTTCCTTTTAATCTCCATTTAACTAGCCTCCTCATTTTTGTATAGTTCCCCTTTTGGAAAATAAATGCTACTGTGGTGGGTTTCTTTGGTAATTTTCCCCTACTAGGGCATAATTTTAATTACACTAGGGTCGCTATTACTGAGCAGTTCAGCTTTATCCATCTTTTGGACCAGATCCTGTGCTCCACTTAGGCCTAAATTAAGAACTGTCTTTCCCCTTGTGAGTTCCTGTACTAGCTGCTCCAAAGAGCAATCATTTAAATTTATTTAGAAATTTCATTTCTGCATCCCTTCTTGAGGTCATATATCCAGTCAGTGTGAGAATAGTTGCAATCCCCCTTTATTATTGCACTGTCTGCTTCTGTGGCCTCTCTAATGTCCCTGAGCATTTCACAATCACCTGGTCACGTGCTCAGTCCCACTGCTATACTCTTATTGTTCAAGCATGGAATTTTTATTCACAGAGATTCTATGGTTCCATTATTTGACTCACAGGCACCAACTTTTCTCAGTACCGGTGGGTGCTCGCACACACACACACCCCGCCCCTGACCCCATCCCGACTCCACCCCTGTCAAGCCCTCCCCCAAACTCCATCCCTCCCTGCCCCTACTGGATCTCTCCCCAAATCCCCACTCTAGCCCCGCCTCCTCCCTCGAGCACACCACGTTCCCCCGCCCCAGGCTTGCCACACAAAGAGCTGTTTCGTGGCACAAGCGCTGGGAAGGAGGGGGGAAAAGCAGCACGGGGCAGCGTGCTCAGGGGAGGAGGCAGAGTAGAGGTGAGCTGGACAGGGAGCTGATGGTGGGTGCAGAGCACCCACCAATTTTTCCCCATGGGTGCTCCAGCCCCAGAGCACCCATGGAGTTGGCGCCTATGATTTGACTCCATACTTTCCTTCACATATAGTGCCACTCCACCACCACCAGGACCTACACTGTCATTCCTATATACTTTGTACCTTGAAATTACTGTGTTCCATTCTGCCAAGTTTCCATGATGCCTATTATATCAATATCCTCATTTCATGCTAAGCACTCTAGATCACCATTTTAGTATTTAGACTTCTAGCATTTGTACACATACACTTGTACAATTTTGTCAATATTTAGTTACTTGCCTTCATATGTTATGTTTAAATGGGACTTTTTTACAGTTGACCATTCCTCACTAGCTTCTATCTGTAGTTTACCAATTTCTTTCCTATCCTCTTTACTAGCATACAGAGTTTCATCTTTAATAAATTCATCCCTAAATGATGTTTCCACCCAAACCTTGTTTAGAACAGCCCTGAAGTTTCTCTAACCTACACGGAAAATCCAGCTGATTCAGAAGCAGCCCTGGGATTGGGGCTGTGGTGGTTGCACACTGCTCCTTTGTACCTACCATCCTCCAGCTGTGCTCAGAATATGGGGCTGATTATCAGCCCCATTTCCAAAGTAAGTCATAAAATTAAGGTTCTCAGAGGAAAATGTGGACTTGCAGAATACTCTTGTTATAATTATTTTAAACTCAAATATTTATGACCTCTCAGAAGACTGTCCTCCAAAAGACCCAATTTCTATCTCATAAGATAGAAATGCAACCTGAAAACTCATCTTGCCAGTAAATCCACATTTACTTGTGCCTCACTGACTGGCACAGTGGGTTAAGAGCCTTTCATCTCTTGAGACACAAGACCAGCTCTTGTAGAGTCACAAATTACTTCTCTCAATGATTTGTGATGTGTATTGAGGGCAAGGATACATTTCTGTCCTCAACTTTTCTCTGAGCACATTTCTAGAAGACACCGAAACAATATGTTTGTGTGGTACAAAAGATTTATCATCATAAGTTTAGCATGGATGTATTAGTAAGAGACTTTCAAAGCAAAGAGTAAGTTATACAGATTATCCCCCCAAAATATCATTAAAACCTTTCTAGCATATCAAAATGCCATATATTTGGCATATGCCACGTTTTACAGAAAAAATTATGAATATTTCAGTTATGGAAACAATTCTAGTTTCTATATTTCATATCCCTTTGCCTGGCTTCTTTAGTAGCCTGAGTACAAGTAGGCAGACTAGAGTTTTTGTTCCAACACAAGTTAGCTGATTAGTATTTTAAAACTTATTAGTCAGCCGACAATCTAGAAACTCCTAGCATTTATCTGATGACACAAAAAATTGTCATTTACTTTAGGCCAAAGCCTAGGGCAAAACCACAAATGTTAATATTTTAGATCAAACATTTCTGAGTGTCTAGATTATCATCCTGTGCACTGAATAACCCTAGGATCTGTGGGAAAAGATAGTCTGTGATCATGTACTTAAAGATTGTATCATAATGCATATGCACTAAAAGGCCAAATTAATGTTGCATCGTTAACCTCAGATCTGGCATTTCCTAACTTCTGAGTGCTAGATTTTTCAATTTTTATAATCAAGCTGATTATAAATAATCAATTTACTCTTGTTTATTAAATGAATTTGCCATGAGCAGCAATATTTCCAAAAAACAATACTATATATGCAGATATCCTCAGTTTGCCTCCTTCCTGGTTTGACTCTGAATATAAAGTCCCAGGCTACGAAGGTTGGAAAATAAAATAGCA
This sequence comes from Dermatemys mawii, assembly GCA_007922305.1. NCBI lineage: Eukaryota > Metazoa > Chordata > Testudines > Dermatemydidae > Dermatemys > Dermatemys mawii. The sequence goes on along the minus strand of ML677363.1, from coordinate 20,036,523 downwards.
CATCCAGTACTAACAAACAATGCTACCACCATGCAGCACTACCACAGGTTTCTTTGGTTCCATCTTCTGCTGTTCCAACATTTCCAAAATACAAAGACTTTCAGAGTTTTTGAAATGTTTGGTCAGATACTTATTTCTGTATATCCCCATTTGAGGGCTAAGTTGTTTAGGATTTTTGTTAAAGAATAAGAAACATGCTTGTCTAGCTTAAAATGTGTTAAAGCAAAGTTTAGGGGCTGAAAACCCACAAATAGTAACTGAAAAAATGTTGGCATGAAATACTAGCAAGATATTACAGCCAGACACCCTACAGGTGCTCATAGCAGAGACATGAAAGTACTGCAGTATGATGGTTAAAAACAAAGGGCTTTTGCTTTAACTTTGTGGTTTACATTACAATTAAAGGGGAGGAGAAAGGAATCATTAATTTCAGATACTGGAAGAGTTGTAAACATATATTATTTCATCCCTAGCAATCTGAATACTCTCCAACTTCCAAAATGGCTAAATATTTTTAATTTTAGACCCTCTGATGCTGGATTCCAAGGCACAGTTCTGAGCTGCCAATTTAAAGTGACATTTCACTTAAAACAGAAAGTCAGGGTTTACCAGGTGCACTCAGCAGCAGCGGAGATGTGCTTCAGCTACATTTAAAAACTGTTTAAAATTACTTTCAGTATTAAACTTTAAATATTAAATTAAAAAATGCTTTCCTTAAACCCTGGAGGTTAACAACTTAAACAGGATTTGATGGATACCAAGTTATCTGCTAAAAACTCTGTTCTTATATTATCTCATCCAGACCCCCATTTTGTATTTTTTGCCCACTTACAGTAGAACTGCAGAGTTATGAACATCTTGGGAATGGAGACTGTTCGTCACTCTAAACAAAATGTTATGGTTGTCCTTTCAAAAGTTTACAGCTGAACATTGACTTAACACAGCTTTGAAACTTTACTATGCAGAAAAAAATTGCTGCTTTAAACTATCTTAATTTAAAATGAAAGAAATGCTGAAACAGTTCCCTTACCTTGTCAAAAAAAAAAAAAAAATTAATTCCCCCCCACACACATTTTTTTTTTTTAGTAGTTTACAGCACCATACTGTATCTGCTTTTATTTTTTCCCCCTTTATCTTTTTTGTCTCTGCTGCTGCCTGATTGTGCATATCCAGTTCAAATGAGATGTGTGGTTGACCAGTTAATTCGTACCTCTGGTGTTTGTAACTCTGAGGTTCTACTGTATCTTGTCCTGTCTGATACCTAGGCTGGGGTTGAGACTGTCTTTTTATTTGTCATTTGGCTATATAGTGCCTAGCACAATGCAGCCCTGATTCTTGATTGGGGTTTCTAGATGTTACCATAATACAAAATAATAAATTAGTACAAACCCACAAACAAGAAAGAGTGGCAGGAAGAAGCTAGAGCGGGAGGATTTAGGTAAAGGACATAGTGCTAGACTACAGTACAGAAGAGAGAGATCTGAAGAGGGAATGGTGGGCTGAGCCTATGGGAAATGAAAAATGGGTAGCACAAACAAGATGGACCATGCTAATGATTTATGCCATTTTCTGATTCTAGTAGGGACGGTACACACAAGGAAGGGAGAAGACAGTACCTGCCCCAAAGAGCTCCCACTAAACTATTTTGACAACACTGAGACAGACATATAGGTCAGATCTGGATTAGGGATCCAATCCTGTCAGTACATACATAAAATCTGACATGAAATGTAGCCTCTCCAGCCTTGAACAGCCTGCAGATATATTTTCAAGTTGGAGTTCAGCAGGAAAACATAATGAATTCCCCATTTCTCTTGAAAGAGCATGCCATTCTCACTGTTTTTGAAAGCTCTTTAGATTTTCATGTTCACCTACATGGTACATTCAATACTTAGCCTAGTACTTCTGGTTGGTGCCAGAAGGTAGCATTCAGCCCCCACTGGTGAAATGAAAAGTGCTCCCACAATCATTTTAATATAATTATGCCTAAAATATAAGCTTTCAAATTTCATTTCAGGCTTTTCAAAGTAAAAATTCAATTCACTCCAGGATGACATTCATCCAAGCATGCAAGTACCTCTGGCCATTTAAGCCTTTAACTTCATAATAAGAGGAACTTCAATGGCCATGGGCTGCTAGGTGAGCTCTCTACACTGGGATGAATGTCACCAGCTAATGATTAAGCTACAGTATATTCTTTTCAACAACAGTGATTAGAGATTTGGGATTTGATTTGACAGGTGGAGGGGATATTGTATGAGGCAATATTTTAATACCTTAGAGAGCTTTGTATTATTTGATGGTTTGGGGAGGAGTGGGGGCCAGAGGACTAGAAATCTAAATGGAAAAAAATCAAGACTCTTAATAAATGATTCTTTGCTATATACTTTCCTAGCAACACCAGAAGACTGAACAAAAGGAACAGTTCCATTCAATTATTATAGTGCAGTTAGACATTAGAATTCTTGATTATTTACCAATATTTGGATCAGTAGCCTGACGTTTTTTAATTTTAGCTTCAGAAACAGCAGCATAGTAGGCACATGTCATCTTGATCAGCCATGCTGCTCGCAGTAGTGGCACAGAATATTTTGCTAAATAAGCAAAGACATCCTCCTTTTTACTGAGAATAGGAACCTGGAATGAAACAGAAAGTAAATACGACAAATCGAATATAACACATTGTAAGGAAACCAGCTTGGGTTTCTATAAATCTTGACTATTTAATTCTAAAATACACTTCAGAAGGAATTGTATGTTAAACCATGAACTGAGGAGATCATCTAACTTTCTGCATATATGTGGGATAATTTTATAATGGATTTTGAAGCAATATTTAAGGAGGAAAACATATCCATTGAACATTTTTTTTTCAAAACAACTCATACTGTGGAGTAGGGTGTGAATGCTTAGCTTGCTGTTCCTGGTATAATAATGGCTGCTTTTATGATCTTTACATTGACTGGTAGAATTTTTTCATACAGTATCTCACAGGTGTTCAGCAACAGTGGTTGGTCCACTCTGTGGTACTAGACACATTACAATGTTAGCATTTCCTTGTGGTGTTATTGGCAGCTCAACTATCCCAGCGATTCACACATTTAAGTGTCCTGGCCACTTACTAGGAAGCAAGAATATAGTCTAAAGGATCCTTTCAGTATCACCACTTCTGAGATTAACATTTTTTAAGTTAAGAAAGAACCTTATTGGCTGATAATAAGCATAGCTCTTATTATAAAAAACACTCACTCCTGGAAAAGGATAGTATATATTACTATGCTATTCATTTTAGTCGTAAGCCTTGGAAACACAGAAACCAAAACTGAACTTGGTGTAACTCACAGCTTTATTTATATCTGTTCAGGTCTTTCTGTGCACAATCTAACTGTGAAATAAGAGTACCACATTTCGATGTAACTTAAATTCATAGGACACTCTTATTCCACAATAAGATTGTGCACAGACAGATTTACACCAAAATAACCAATGACACCAATTTAGTTATTTTGGTTCCAGTTTCCATCTCAGCCACAGTCAAAGATTTCCATAGCTACACTGACATTTGTCTTGATTGTCTCAATATTCCTAACTGATCAGAGTTTGATAGAATTTTTTCCTAGTTTCACACCAATTTTTTTCCAGTCACATCATGCTATTTGAAAGAAACCTGAAAAGAAGCAAGAAGTCTTCCCCCATCCTTGAGCTGTTTGAAGCATGCTGCTATCAGACCTGAGCAAGAGCTTAGGAATAAGAAAAGAATTTACAAGAGATAGTAAGGACGTATTGGTGTCAATGTAATGGGTACTGAAGACAGTTGGCATAAAAGCAAGGTGTTTCTCTCAATAGTGCATCAACTGTCAATACTTTACTGCTTTGTTATGAGAAATTTTTGTAGAGCAGAATTCTTGCATTAAGACAGAAAACATCTAAGTAAAGTATATACACAGAGAACCTGGCTACCCAAGGTTAACTATATCCAAACAGAAACAAGGCAGTTTGCACAAAGAACTTCACAGTTTAGACGGTCTTTGGGAATCTAGCCTCTTTTCTTTTGAATAAGAGACGAGACAGAGACAAGAATAAACATTTCAAAGCATCCTCCTACTCCCACTGAAGTCAGTGTCAAAATTATATTGATTTCAGTGGGGACTCGGATTATAAAGTATGCCAATTTTCCCATTACTGTACATCTCAGGACAGAGAAAAAAACATTTCCCCCATGTGACATATATAGAGTCCATATCCATTTACACTCTTACTATACCATGTTTATAGAAAGCCTGCTTTACGATCAGAATTAGATCAAGTCATTTTTTAATACTAGATGCAGAAATATGCATTGGTCAATATAAATAAAGAATTACATGAATATTTTAACTCTGTAAAATCCAAGGAACATTTAAAAAAGGGAGTAAAAAATCTGTTTATACCTTTTTTGCTAAAATAGTCAGTGGTTTGTTTCCTGCTAAATCAGTGAACCAGTTGTGAATTGCACTCTGAGAGCGAGCAGTAACCAGCCAATAATTATCTTTGGCATTTACTTGTGGTTTCTTCTTTCCCGTGTCCTGGAAAGTATTAAGTTTTAGCTTTTCTGCTAATATGCTGCTAAAATAAGCGCCAATCTGGTGGAAAAACAAAACACAAATATAAGACAACACAGTAAGCATCTATTCTATATTGACACACACACCGGATTTCCATTTGAATAGAGGTAGTCATCACTCTAGTCTAAGCTATCAGTTTAATGAGCTTACACTTTAATTCCCTGGAGCTCAGAGTTGGAGTTTCCTGATGCTAAGCACCATTACTAGTCATAGGAGATAAGGGCCAAGAGAGCCAAGCAATAAACAAGAAAGGCTCTTGAAGATGCCTGATAAAGTTTAAAAAAAATGCAGTGGACACCATACTTCCAATGATTACGCTATATCCCATACTTCTATGTCTCTCCAACAGAAAATTAACCCCAATTTAAGTCCATTCCAGGAAAGAATTTAAAATTCTCCTGAACATGAAGTACAAGAATCCCATTTTAATGGGACCCCTCGTGTGTTTAAAGTGTGCTTAAATCCTTTGCTGGATCGAAACCATAATAAAAGTCTAAAATAACTACTTTAACAGTAATACAGGTCTCACTGTGCTTCGATCTTTTATCATTATAGCACGTCTGCGAGTGCCCGTGCATGCTCCTCCCCTTTTCTCCTCCAAGCCCCCACACACCCTTTGCTTAAAAGCAAACTGTGCCCTTGGTAGATTACTGTTCAACAAGCGAGGGTATTAATCTACAGCACACCAGCTTGCCATGCAGTAACATCCCACATGGACACTGTTACAATACAGTGAATGATTTAGCGTACTGTATTTTCAAGTAGCAGTCTGCTATCCTCAGTCCAGGACTTTCAGTGGGCTGGAGCAGTGTCCATGTGGAGCATCACTATGCAGTGACCTAGAATACTGCAGATTCACACCCTGGTTTGCCACACAGTATCTTGCCATGTAGACAAGCCCTCAGTTATGACCAGGACAATATTCAATTCCCTTCCATCATCAAAGATGATATTCAAACCTGAAAAGATATGGATAAGCATATAAAAGGTTCAAATGTGTATGCAAATGTTTAAGCATAGATTCATGAGATTTCCAAAACTTCTAGATTTCTTCTAAGTAGGGCTGTCAAGCGACTAAAAAATTAATCTTGATTAATTGCATTATTAAACCATATAATACCATTTATTTAGATATTTTTGGATGTTTTCTACATTTTCAAATATATTGATTTCCATTACAACACAGAACACAAAGTGTATTGTGCTCACTATTTTTTATTACAAATATTTGCACTGTAAACACATTTTTTTTCAATTTCCCTATTGCAAGTACTGTAGTGCAATCTCTTTATCATGAAAGTTGAACTTACAAATATAGAGTTCCGTCAGTCACTCAGACAAACAAGTTTGTCTCTCTGCTTGTTTACAAAGTCACCAGAAAGCAAGAACAGGCATTGTAGCCGGTGTCGCAAGACATTTACATGCCAGAAGCACTGAAGATTCATACGTCCCTTCATGTTTCAACCAACATTCCAGAGCACATGCGTCCATGCTGATGAAGGGTTCTGCTTGATAACAATCCAAAGCAATGTGAACGGATGCTTGCTCACTTTCATCATCTGAGTCAGATGCCACCAGCAGAAGATTGATATTTTAGTGGTTTGGGTTCTGTAGTTTCCACATTAGAGTGCTGCTCTTTTAAGACTGCTGAAAGCATTCTCACACCTCGTCTCTCTCAGATTTGGGATGGCACTTCTGATTCTTAAACCTTGGGTCAAATGCTGTAGCTATTTTTAGAAATCACACATTGGTACCTTCTTTGCGTTTTATCCAATCTGCTGTGAAAGTGTTCTTAAAATGATGATGTGCTGGGTCATCATCTGAGACAGTTATAACATGAAATATATGGCAGAATGCAGGTAAAAGAGCAGGAGACATACTACTCTCCTCCAAGGAGTTCAGTCAAAATTTAATTAACACTTTTTTTTAAAATGAGCATCATCAGCATGGAAGGATGTCCTCTGGAATGATAATTGAAGCATTAAAGGGCATATGAATGTTTAGCATATCTTGCACATAAATACTGTACATTGCAATGCCGGCTACAAAAGTGCCATGCAAATGCCTGTTCTCATTTTCTGATGACATTGTAAATAAAAAGTAAGCAGCGGTATCTCCATAGGGTGACCAAATGTCCTGATTTTACAGGGACAGACCATATTTTTGGGTCTTTTTCTTATATAAGTTCCTATTACCCCCAACCCTCTGTCCCGATTTTTCACATTTGCTGTCTGGTCACCCTATATCTCCCCTAAATGTAAACAAACTTGTTTGTCTTTGCGATTGGCTGAACAAGAAGTAGGACTGAGTGGACTTGTAGGCTCTAGTCTAAAGTTTTACATTGTTTTGTTGAGTGCAGTTATGTAACAGAAAAACTACATTTGTAAATTACACTATCATGATAAAGAGATTGCACTACAGTACTTGTATGAGGTGAATTGAAAAACTCATTTTTACAGTGCAAATATTTGTAATCAAAAATAATATAAGTGAGCACTGTACACTTTGTATTCTGTGTTGTAATAGAAATCAATATATTTGAAAATGTAGAAAAACAGTTAATAGAATACCAATTGATGTTTATTAAATATTTTTGTTTAATGGTGCAATTAATTGTGATCCATTTGAGTTAATCATGTGAGTAAACTGCAATTAATTGACAGCCCTATTTCTAAGCCAAAAATGCCCAAGAGAACTGTCTTTTACAGTATTTCAGCAATTTCAGGTTCAACCAACATCTAGGGTTCCTAACTCCCCAGGATTGGCCTGCAGTTTCCAGGAATTAAAGATTAATCTTGAATTAAAGATTATGTCATGTGATGAAGACTCAAGGAATATGTGCAACCAGAATTGGCAGCCCTACCAACAGCAGGAAAAACAAAGATGGGATAAAGAAAAAAAAGTTATCTGGTTTTATTTATATCTCAAAACAAGTATTTCATCACAACAAAAGTTATTATAGATGGATACTTTAAAATCTTCAGAGAGAATGTTTCCAGTTGATTAAGTTTAATTTTGGCAGAAAGGCTTTAAAATAGACATTGAACATATTTTCACTGGTGTAGAATAAAACAGTTTTAACACCTATGAGTATTTCCTCAGAACTGCTATTTTTTAAAGTTTGTATTTTTGAATAGTTAAGATCCCATCACAGTACAATATTATTGAAGACTAATTAAAAGGCAAATGACAAAGCCAGTGTCTGCAGGTAGCAGTTAGAGAGGCTACAAAAGCCACAAGAATATAGCACAGATGCACTAGTATTTTGTCAAAAGAAACTATTTGTATACGCATCTCAATATTTTAAAAGAATAAATTGACAAATGATATTTATGCTTCCCCAAATAACAGCCACATGTTCTCTGCGTACAAAACGGTCGATTACTTATCACAACGAAATCACTTTTCCAACCAGCCCTGATAATAAGTGTTTTCTATTAAAAATTACGAATGCAATAAAGTTTTTTTCATTTTGCTTGAAACTTAGTTTTTTCTGTCAGTAAATAAATAATTCCTTACCCCACCCCACCCCCTACCTCCTTTCCTAGTGGTAAAGTGAGGGAGGAGAACAGAGAAAGAAAAAAAGAAATTATCTATTTCTTTTGAAAAAACTTATTTTCAAAAAATATTTCAGTTATCAGCTGTAATTATCATGTTAGAAGACTTTTACTAATATTTTACTGAGCTTTACAGTACTTTGACACTTGCTTAGCTTTCTCATAAAAAAAAAGAAGTATGTGACCTTCCAGTAAATCCAATTCAAGACTATATTTTAAAAAAATGTTCATTTGAACAGAATCAAACAACAAGCAACAATGGCTGATGGGGAAGGTATTTCCAGATAGTAAGTATACAGCTGGACTAGTTTGGGGCCCGCTACAAAGCAGGTGTCTTTAAACTAGCAATGATTACCTACAAGGAAAGAAAGTCATTATTGCCTTTATAAACCATGAAAACGTAAGACTGGAAACAAAAAGCAATTACCTTTTTCAGGCTGAAATGTTACAATCTGATATTACATCAAGTGTACAGTACTCAGTTTTTAGTACCCTTTTTTCCCCACAGAGGGCTGTAAGGGACCACAAGAAGTTATCTAGACCAGCTCTCTGTGCTAAGGCAAGAACAAGTTTACACAGACGATCCCTGAATGGGTGTTTGTCTAACCTGTTCTTAAAAACCTCCAACGACAAGAACTTCAGAGCCTCCCTTGGAAGCCTATTCAAATGCTTTTCTTTATACCTAACCTAAATCTCCCTTGCTGCAAACTAAACTGATTACTTCTAATCCTAACTTCAGTGGACATAAGAATGGCCACTGGACTAAATGTCCATCCAGCCCAGTATCCTGTCTACTGACAGTGGCCAATGCCAGGTTCACTCACTCCGGGGCCCCTAACAAGTAATGATCAAGTGATCTCTCTCCTGACATCCATCTCCACCCTCTGACAAACAGAGGGTAGACACACCATTCCTTACTCAATGGATATGGAGAAAAATTGATCAGAGTCCTTTTTATAGCAGCCCTTAATATATCTGAAGATTGTTATCATGTTCCTCCCACCCCTACACCAAGTCTTCTTTTCTTAAGACTAAAGAAGTTCAGTTTTTTTCTAACTTTTCCTCAGAGACCAAGTTTTCTAAGCCTTTCATCATTTCAGTATCTTTCTTCTGGACTCTCTCCAGTTTGTCCATATCTTTCCTCAAGTGTGGTGCCCAGAACTGGACATAGTACTGCAGCTGAGGCTGTACCAGTGCCAAAGAGAGCAAGACAATTGCATCCCATGTTTTACATATAATATTTCTGTTCATACACCCCAGAATGATATCAGTTTTTTCCAAAACCGTGTCATTTTGTTGACATATATTCCATTTGTGATCCATTATAATCCTCAGATTCTTTTCAGCAGTACTGCCACCTAGCCAGATATTCTCCATTTTGTAGTTCTACATTTTTTTTCCTTTCTAAGTGTAGTGCTTTGCACTTGTCTTTAAGGAACTTCATCTTGCTGATTTCAGACCAATTCTCCAATTTGTCAAGAGTCATTTTAAATTCTAATCCTGTCCTCCGAAGTGCTAGCAATTTCTCCCAAAGTGGGGTCATCTGCAAATGTAAGCAGAGGTGTCTACAACAATTTGAATTTGACTGCTTTTGGAGGGTCACATTCTGTGCCCCGCCACAGCCCTGGGTCCAGGAGATCTGTGCCCCTGCCAATTATTGGGAGGGGATCAGAGGGGCGCCATGGCCCTGCTTGCTCCCCCTCCCCACACGGCCCATTATCCAAGTCATCAATTGACTAGTACTGGTCTAGGACAGACCCCTGTACAACTCCACTAGATACATCCCCCCAGTTTGACAGCAGTCCATTCATAATTACTCTGAGTACAGTCTTTGAACCAGTTGTGCACCCATCTTACAGTAATTTCATCTAGGTCATATTTCCCTAATTTGTTTATGAGACTATGTCAAAAGCTTTACTAAAATCAAGATCATCACATCTACAGCTTCCAGCCTATCCACTAGGCCAGTAACCCTGTCAACGAGTTAGGCTGGTTTGGCCTGATTTGTTCTTGATAAGTACATGTTGGTTATTACTTACAATTCTATTAACACCACCTGTCCTAGACCCGGTAACCAGCTAAAGAACTAGAATTTACTCTCAACATTCTTACACTAGGTTTATAATTAACTTCCATACTCAGATTCTTAGACCAGAAGGAACCATTGTGATCTTCTATTTGAACGTCCTGTATAGCACAGATCACAGAACTTCCTGAAAATAATTCCTAGGGTGTTTCTTCTAGACAAACATCCAATCTTGATCTACAAATACTAAGACTTTAGTGTAGAACAATCAGTGCAACAAAAACACACCACTGTTGACTTACAAATTGTAGACAGCTTTCCCTCCCTCCATCCTCCAAAAAAAGTAACTTAAATGGTAAAATACGCACATTTGTAAATCAGTACTCCAGCAAACAAACCGTTCCTTACCTTTGAGGCATTGATGACAATATTTCTAGCAGATCCATGCTCATCTCCAGAGAAGGCTGGTTGATTATTGAAACCCTGCTTTACATTCACTGCAGTAAGTTCATCCTGCAAAGAGCATACTTTTGTTAAGTTACAAATAATTAAATTTAGTTTTTTTAAAATTTGATCATTTTATAAAAGTAAGTCTTGGTGTGTCACATTGGACTGCATATCTTCCCTTTTCATACAATTTCAGAGAAAGAATGACACTATGCAACTCTTGTTCCTATTTACATGAAATTGTTCTTCCTCATTCCAGATTTCCAGGCTTCAGCTCAAACCTGTCTGTATTTTTGTTGGAGCAGGAAGGTTTCTATAAAAAAGAGGAAAGAAGGAAGAGCAGAAACTGCCCGGAGATCAAATCATCCAAGTATCTGCACATCAGGCCCACACACAATAGAACCAATATGGTTTTACTATTTGGGAGATGGAATGACGTGAAGCACAGATGGAGCACAGCCTGACTCCACAACTCTCTGTATGCCATAGGGCTGAGCTCTGCAACAGGGTGAGTTCTGAGTTAGCCAAGAGTGTGGCAGGACTTGACTACATACATAAATCCAGGTCCAGGAACTGGATAGATCCACTAGCCACAAACCCCCATTACGGGATACACGCAAGGGTAGATGGACTCCTGCCTCATTTACACTTCTGCTTGCTTTTACTGGTAAGGTAGTTTGGCCCTCTGACCAAACTGAGTAGCATTCCTTTTGGGGTAAACAAAGGCCCAAAGGAAAACTGCACAAGTCTGGAATTTCCCCCTTTGTTTCAGTGGTATCACAACAGCCCCTTTGCCCCTTGACTGCCAGGGCGCCAGTACACTACCGCTGGCAGGCAGCACCACAGGAAAGCCTGTGCCACCCTCTAATCAGAGGCTCCAGCCCCTAATATCTTACAGCAGCAAAACAGCTGCCCATTTCATGCATAATTCTCTCTGACCCACTTCCTACACTGGTCCACCTCCCATCTCCTTTCACAGGCTTTAGCATGGCCCCTTACTGGGAATCCAGCTTGCTGACCAACGGTCACTGGAGAACCTCATCGGTATGCCGCTCTTTGCAAGTCTCTCTCCCCACACTAGCAAACAAGACCTGGCCATCTGCCTTTTCTATTTTGCTTCCCTGCTCCCAGCAGGCCTTGCTCTCAACAGACTCCCTCCAAAACCAGCAACTCACAAAATAATTACTGAAACTAGGGTGTCCAGATATTCTGATTTTATAGGGACAGTCCTGATTTTGGGGGGCTTTGTCTTATATAGGTGCCTATTACCTCCAACCCCCGTCCCAATTTTTCATGCTTGCTGTCTGGTCACTCTAACTGAGACCCAGTGATAGATGTGCCAGGCCTCCAGCCTGTCTGTTACACACAGGTTGTATTCACCATTACAGCCAATGAACTATACCGATCTGCAACCTTTTGTTGTTGTTATTGGTTTGATTTTGTTTTGTTTTGGTGGAGAGTGAGAGGCAGAAGGATTCCATGGCCTGCCTGTGTTCCCATCAGCTCCAACACTGTTTACCTGTACAAAGCCCTTTTACGTGAGACACTAGAATTTCTCTACACAAATATGTTTACATATATATTTTTCCCCAAATGTATCATCTTAGGAGAATGACCGAACATAAATATTTAAACTGCCATCACTACCACTGTCTTCCATTTTCAACTCTTATTCAGCTGATGCCCCTACTATAAGTCTCACTGCTCTTGGCTGCACTACAAGGACCATTTTCTAAAATGACATGGTCTTCATAAAGAAGTTCTCCAGTGTATTGTTAAAGCCAAACGTGGTCTTACTACATACATAAATTTAACCTTTCCATCTACTTCCCCACCCCCTTCTTCAAAGATGTATTTAGTGTGGGCCCGTAAAAGGGAAATCCCATAACAAAGTTGTTTTACCTCCCGCTTAGGCCCATCAAGACTCATTTCTGAAGAGCCAGCAGCATTCATCGCAACTCTCCAAAGATGGCTCCATATTTTTAAGTGTGGGGGGGGTCAAGAGTTAGATTTACTTCTCATTCCTAAATGAAGCTATACATCTGATCCTTGCCTCCCAGACCTTCTACCAGTGCTATAGAAAAGAGACACTGGCATCAAAAGTTGTAGACAGTGCATATCCAAGTGCAATGACATGGCTATACTCCTGAGGTAATTGTGGCACTTACCTGAATGCACCCCACAATGCTCAATGAGCATAAACTTTCAGGAGGTATTTAAATGTTATACCATCCAAAGAGCATAAGACACATTTCAGAGGCACCGAGAACTCTATATTATTTTTGGATTAGAAACCTGAAGGCTTTCAGCTGAAGCAGTAGGAAACAGAAGGGATGACATTTCTATATTTTTATGTACTTGTGTTGTGGCAGCTGGGCACATGACGCAAGTTAACATAAAGAACAAATGCAACTGTTCACCACAGAAAGCACAAGCAGCCCTGTTGCTTTAACAAGCCATTATAAATATCACAGGGACAATCAATAATCGGAGTAGATCTGGACTAAAAATTGTGTCTTACATGACCTTCAGGGGGAAGGAGGGGGAATCAGTGAATTTGAAAGCTCTCTTGGATTGCCCAAAGCGAGAGCACCCACACCTGTGGACCTTCTGCTCCAGCTCTTCATATCACAAAGCTATGAACTGGTTTCAGAGTGGTAGCCATCTTAATCTGTATCAGCAAAAACAAGGAGACAACATGTGTTGTGCTGGTGCATAAAGAGAATGAAGAACTTTTCAGATTAGAATCAACATCTCTAATTGCTCCCAGAAACAAACAGGAAACCAGTGCAGTTCAGAGACTAAAAATGTGTTCCCACTGCATTACAGAGGCAGCTTCATTCAAACTTGAGATCTGGGGCAAGGTTTAAGAACACCATCCTATACAGTCATGCCCCAAGAGCAGAGAGCAAAAACGGCATCTGATGTATGACAGGTACAAAGAGAAATGGCCTGTACCATATTTTGCTTTGCTGAAACTTTCTACACAACCATTTCAGCTTGGTGGTTGAAACCACAACTGACAAACAGATCTTTCCTACTCACACTGAAACAGCCGGAATAATCAGCTACAGCGAAGCAATGGTGCCCCTTTTGCAGTTCAACCTACTTCTTCTGGAGTGTTACTTTTGCAGTAGGAGTATTACGGTGAGTGATTATCCCTACTATAAAGTTTTGATAGTGACTGGATCCTACAGAGATTTATACCTGTGTTTACTTAAACAAGTGCACAGTCCTATTAATGGGACAATGAGAATTCAAAAAGCACGAATAATCCCTCTGAGTTCAGGGGAACGAATCACACGTACATACCTAGGTCTTTTTACAGGCTGGCAGTACAACTTGCCAATTAAGACCTGCTCTAACAGTCTCCTTCAACATCCTAAACTTCACCAAAACTAAACAAATACAGTGTCAGAATAAATTTATTTATTTATTTTTACCCAAAAAAATAACGATAATCTTTTTTGGCAAAACAGTCTCCCAAAAAAAGTTTGACTTAGAAACTCCCCTTTTGGTTTATCCTGTTATCCTCAACAAGGAGCAGAGCTTTTGAGTATTTCTGGGAAGTCTGAAGAGTAACTTAGGAATTATTCACTACAGTAGTTTTGAATTTAAGAAAACTCTGAGCACTCTACAGGTTTATGAAGCCAGCGAGAAACACTAATCTGAATTTTAAATGAGTACAATAAAGTGCTAAAACACTCCTCCCACCTACACGATCCCCAAGTCAGCCTTGAAAATTAGACCAACGAAGAGATGAAAGTGATCAAAAGGATTCTAAATAGGGCTGATTAAGTGCACGATTAAAAAAAAATTTATGACTATTAATCACACTGTTAATAACAGAAAACCATTTATTTAAATGTTTTAGGATGTTTTTCTAAATTTTCAAATATATTGATTTCAATTACAACACAGAATACGAAGTGTACACTGCTCACTTTATTTTTTTTTATCATTGATATTTGCACTGTAAAAATGATCAAAGCAATAGTATTTTTCAGTTTACCTCATACAAGTAGCGTAATGCAATGTCTTTACCATGAAAGTTGAACTTACAAATGCAAAATTATGTACAAAAAAATAACTGCATTCAAAACTAAAGCACTGTAAAACTTTACAGTCTACAAGTCCTCTCAGTCCTACTTCTTGTTCAGCTAGTCAGACAAACAAGTTCGTTTACATTTGCAGGAAATAATGCTGCCTGCTTCTTGTTTACAGTGTCACCGGAAAGTGAGAATAGGCATTCGCATGGCACTGTTGTAGCCGGAATCGCAAGATATTTATATGCCAGGTACACTTAAATATGCATGCTTCAGCCACCATTCCAGAAGACATTCATCTATGCTGATGACAAATTCTGCTCGATAATGATCCAAAGCAGTGCAGACCAACACATGTTCACTTTAATCATCTAAGTCAGATGCCACCAGCAGAAAGCTGATTTTCTTTTTTGGTGGTTCGGGTTCCGTAGTTTCCGCATTAGAGTGTTGCTCTTTTAAGACTTCTGAAAGCATGCTCCACACTTCATCCTTCTTAGTTTTTGAAAAGCACTTCAGATTCTTAAACCTTGGGTTGAGAAATCTCACATTGGTATCTTCTTTGCATTTCGTCAAATCTGCAGTGAATCTTTCTTAAAATGAACAACATGTGCTAGGTCATCATCTGAGATTGCTATATACTATGAAATATATGGCAGAATGCAGGTAAAAGAGCAGGAGACATACTATTCTCTCCTGAGGAGTTCAGTCAACATTTAATTAACACATTTTTTTAACAAGCAACATCAGCATGGAAGCATGTCCTCTGGAATGGTGGCCAAAGCATGAAGGGCATACGAATATTTAGCATATCTGGCACCTGAATACCTTGCAATGCTGGCTACTAAGTGCCATGCAAATGCCTGTTCTCAATTTCAGGTGACATTGTGAAAAAGAAGCCAGCAGCATTATCACCCCTAAATAGAAAACAAACTTATTTGTCTTAGCAATTGGCTGAATAAGTAATAAGACTGAGTGGACCTGTAGGCTCTAAAGTTTTACATCGTTTTATTTTTGAGAGCAGTAATGTAACAAAAAAAAAAATCTACATTTGTAAGTTTCACTTTCATTATAAAGAGATTGCATTACACTATTTTATGAGGTGAACTGAAAAATACCATTACTTTTGTTTATCATTTCACAGTGCAAATATCAACAATAAAAATATAAGGTGAGCACTGTACACTTTGTATTGTGTTGTAATAGAAATCAATATATTTAAGAACATAGAAAAACATCCAAAAAACATTTAATACATTTCAATTGGTATTCTATTGTTTAACAGTGCAATTAAAATTGCGATTGCTATTAATATTTTTAATTGATTAATTTTTTGAGTTAATAGCGTGAATTACCTGCGATTAATCAACAGCCCTAATTCTAAGCAAACAAATAAAGGTACAGTAAGCTGCAAAAAAAAAAATAATATATTTGTTACTATTATCATTCACTGCATAGATGACCTCAAAAGATGTCTTTTTATTTTAATTCTAACTTTTTGAAAATCTGTCCATAAATGACATTGTGTTCCAATATCACACATACTGTTGATCCATGGCATGAGTTGAAGTTTAAGTGGTACCATAAATACTGTAGTTCTTCGGTTTGACTTTACTTGGCCCTCCAACAATAGTTCAGGTACAAGAACCTTAAACGAATCCATGCCTCAAACAAATTTAGATCTAAGAGATGCTTCAGTGGAATGGTTTCACTTTTATATTACTTCACAATCAGCTTTTGATTTTAATCATTGAAGTTCAACATACCAAAAACAAAGGTCAATTAATCCAGGTACCAGATGCCATCAAAAGATTCAAATATATCACACTAGTTTAATTCAACCAATCACATTCATATCACTGAACACCCATCATACTGGGAAGGTTAAAAAAATTAAGAAATAAGAACTGTATCCCACTCTTGTTAAAGAGAGAGATGAATTCCTTTAATGGTGCAGGATCAGATCCTAAAAGTACATCTTTGTTAGGAAAAAAATGCCAAGCAAATTGGTTATGTAACATCAGTAAACAATGTAGGACTTGTCCACACAGAGAAGTTAGCGCGCAGAAAGCTAGCATGTGAAATTAAAGTGAACTAATTACTCTGCACAAACACCCTGTGTAGACACTGCTTAGTGTCCTCAAGCCGTTTAGATTAGTACATCTCCAATTAAACTAATGCACACAAAGGCACTCAGTACACAGCAAGTGTCCACACAGCTAGTGCTCATCAGCTACTGAGGCTTTTCTCTGTGTAGACAACCCTAAATTGTACACAACTAACTCTACAAAGGTTGAGCGTGCTATCACTTGGTTTAGCTTGAAAATCAAGCCATCGCCAAGCAACACACACAGGAATGCCACACAGTGCTGTAACTTATGAGGACACACTGTGCTGCACTGCATTGGATTTTGCAGGCTCTTGAAGGGATGTCAAGCCTGCTTTCAAAATGTCAAGCAGCACCCCCAAGCAAGATTTAAAACTGTTTTGTAGTTTTAAAGTTATCCCAATAGCTGAGCTCAAATTTTATTAAATCTTCATTGCTTTACAGAGCATTTTTGAGATCATCCATGCATTCCATACATTTATCACCATACCAGCTGAGCATTTATGAAAGGTGAGAAGTTCAAATATTCTTTTCAAATATAGTAGTAATAATACATTAGAATGCTGATGTTCAGAAGTGCAGAGCATTCTCACCTTCCACAGTTTGAATGCAAGTTGCAGCTGTTCCACACCTCTGAGAAAAAGTCAGGCCCTGAACTTATTTCTGTCCTTCATTATTACACTCCTTATATACTGTCATTGTCGTTGTATGGTAGAGTCTTGCAACACCTACCAAGTGCAGTCAAAAGAGCCTTCAAAATATTAGCATGATGATCTGCTGGGTTTTCCAGAACTGTGAGCCAGTGTGTTACCCCTCTGAGTCTCAGCAAGGGAGAGCTTTGTGGCTGCTAAGCTGAGTGTTATCCCCCTTGTCTTGCGAGCAAACTTCAGGACTCTACCAGTCCAAGCCTTGCCTAACCAGTGAGAATCAGTGAGCTCCAATTCCCAAGTACCTCATATCTTTCTTTGCGGTGCTTAGCCCCTCTTATGGTAACACCCACAAAACCTTACTACTTCTTTAAAGAGATAATACAAAGCAGTTTATTAATGTAACTCTACTCCAATCACAGCCTTTTGAGTTGGCTTATGGGAAAAGTAAAGCAAGTGTATTAACAAAAGGGCATAGTTTTAAGTAATACCAAGTATGAAATGGTTACAAATAAACTAAAAATACACTTCTATGATTAAAATCAACAAAACTAGAGTCTTCTGTTCAAAGAAGTTTTTCTCACCACGGTCATTCTTCCAGCATAGCTGGCCGAGTCTTTAGCAAGGACCCAACACACAGATCTCAAAGCACTTGGTATCTCTGAGTCCATGGGTGAAAGATAAAATAAGTGTTCTCTCCCCATCTTTTTATAGGCCAGCAAACCTTTGAAATATATTCTTTGAAAAGTATTGCCAGACAAAACTTCTCTCTCCTGCTTGTTAGCTTTATTTACCTTATACGTACCTTCGTTGTCTCTGCCTGACAACCAGGCAGGTCAGACAAGCAAATACATATTTCTTTTTCTAGGGCAGACTGGATTTATGCATTCTTGCCAAACACATTTTAACAGAATTCCAGCACACATTTACAACTCTTTGCAAAATGCAAAATACAGTTGTTATATTTTCAGGAATATGCACATTTAATTTTGTAATAAAAGTGTCCATTAAATTGGCTATATTTCCATTTGCAGAAGTTGGCTGTTGGGATGTCTGTGTGTGTGTATGTAGATGCATGACTGGTTAATTCAACATGCCATCTTGAAACACTTCATTTGATTGATGGGATTTCAAATAGAGGTGTGGGTCATCTTCCAACACATTTGAAGGAATTAGTGCTATCAGTTGGATTTAGGAGATAAAGAAACAGCACACAGTGCTAACATGCTGTAACTTGTTATTTCATCAATGACACCACTCAAAGCAACTACAAGGGGTTAGAAATGAGTTCTCATGAAGCTGTGATTTACAGTGGTTATGAAATGAGACTGTATACCAGGAACTCATGTGTGCAAATCATATTGACTCCCTAGTGACCTTGTATAAAGCATTTAGGGCTGATTCTGCCTGTGGGCGTAGAATTCAACTCAACACAAGGCTGGTATAGCCAGTGCCAGACCCTCATCTTCTCTGTAAAACAGGAACAGTTAACTACCTACCACACACAGTTGCTCTGAGGATTAGTTAACATTTGTAAACCTCTTTGAAGAGATAAAGCATAAACCCAGAGAAAGTAGCCACATGTGTCTCTCTCACTCTCTCTCACACACACACAGCTTTTGAGATATAAAGGGATGCATTTTAGTACACAGCAAATGTGACTGCTCTGTATCAGAAAGACAACAGCTCCTCTACCATGGGAATTAGAATTACAGCATAATATTAAGAGCCTGACCCAAAGACCACAGAAGTCAATGGGAGTCTTTCCACTCACTTCAACTAACATCTATCTCATGTATGCGGGGTTTTTCCTATGAACTATACCAGCACAAACACACATGTATAAACAGCATATCTAAAGGAAGGTTCAGGTCTGAAAGTACACATTTAGATTCTTTCAAACCTTCACATACCAACCTTAATTGTAAAAATGGTCAATTTGAGGTTTTCCCCCACTAAAGTACTAAAGTGTAATTAGACAATATTTTGAGTTGACAATTTTTTTTTAAATCACATTTTGAGCCACACAACTGCAAAACCATTTGTGAGCTAGGGAAGAGTTTTGTTGTTGTTATTACTTCAGATATTTTCACACTCATAAAAAATGTGAATAGCAACCCGTTTCTGTCATTTGCTAACAAATTTGTTGTGGAAAAAGACTAGTGCACTGAAGTACACTGGTTTGCATTTTCAGACTTACTAAATTACTATTAAACATTTTAGAAATGTTCTATATAAAAAATTAACAGTATACAAGCTGTTATGATCAGCTTGTGTGTTTATTTTTCCATTCGAAGAACAAAAACAAAATTGAGATAAAAAATTTCAAAATGAGACCAAAAATGCAAAATTAAATCCAGAGCGTGCACCAATAAGGACAGGTAAATGAGTCAGAGCTGCACATGTTCAGCTACATTTGTAATGCTATCTTTATGTTCTCTGTAGGCATATGTAAGGTAACACACGTTATTGAAAAAACAGACATTTTAGCTGATAAGCATATATAATGTCTCATTATTTTCAGCTCTGGCCTAAACTCACGCAAAAATTTATTTACTTTTTTCAGCCAGCAGCAGCGACAGAGGGATTGGATTTCAGGGCCTTTACTCCCACACTAAAGCACTAGTTCGGGTACCCAAACCCTTCCTAAGGGCTTGTCTTCACTACCGTGGGGTAAGATCAATTTTATGGCGATCGATTTATCGCATCTTGTGAGGACACGATAAATCGATCGCCAGCGCTGCCCCCATCAACTCCGGAACTCCAGCTCCCCGGGAGGAGTAAGCCAGAGTTGACGGGGGAGCGCACCGCCAACTGCCCTCGCCGTGAGGACGGGAGGTAAGTCGGCTGCAGATACGCAAACTTCAGCTACGTGAATCACGTAGCTGAAGTTGCGTATCTGCAGTCGATCCCCTGCCCTAGTGAAGACCAGCCCTTAGTAAGGCCATGGATAGTTCTTTGAAAACATCCACTCAATGTGTAGCGGAAGTCAAAAAAGCAAACGGAACATTGGGAATCATTAAGAAAGGAACAGATAAGACAGGAAATATCATATTGCCTCTATATAAATCGATGGTATGCCCACATCTTGAAGACTGCGTGCAGACTTAATCACCCCCATTTAAAAAAAGATATATTGAATTGTAAAAGGTTTATAAAAGAGCAACAAAAATTATTAAGGGTACGGAACATCTTCCATATGAGGAGAGATTAAAAGGACTTGGACTTGTCAGATTGGAAAAGAGATGATTAAGGGGGGATATGATAAGGTCTATAAAATCAAGACTGGTGTAGAAAGAGCAAATGGGGATATGATAAGGTCTATAAAATCAAGACTGGTGTAGAAAAAGCAAATAAGGAAGTGTTATTTACTCCTCATAACACAAGAACTAGGGATCACAATGAAATTAATAGGCCGCAAGTTTAACAAAATGAAGTATTTCTTCACACAACGCACAGTCACCCTCTGGAACTTTTGGCCAGAGGATGTTGTGAAGGCCAAGACTATAACAGAGTTCAAAAAAGAACTAGATACATTCATGGGAGATAGGTCCACGAATGGCTACTAGCCAGGATGGCAGGGATGGTGGCCCTAGCCTCTGTTTGCCAGAAGCTGGGAATGTGTGATAGGGGATAGATCACTTAACGATTACCTGTTCTGTTTGTTTGCTCTGGAGCATCTAGTATTGGCCACTGTCGGAAGACAGGATACTTGGCTAGATGGATCTCTGGTCTGAGCCAGTATGGCCATTCTTATGTTCATGTCTACAGTGCGATTTCAGCGACTGATGCACCTGCCCTGGCACAAACTCCCAGCATAAACATGGTTTATAGCCGTGCAACTGGTTTATAACTATGAGATCAAGAAATAACTCCCCAAAACAGATGAGAAAGTACATAAATAACATATTATACTAGTTACATTTTATCCAAGTGGGTCTGGGGGGGAAGCAGGGGAGGATTAGTCTTAATGTTAATATGGCAGTTAGTGCTTTCTAGGGTAAATATTCAGAATGGTGCTTCCATTATTTTGTAAAGGGAAAAACACTGATTTTTAAAGCCTAAAGTGAATCAGAGGCTGTGATGATTACACATTGAACATATTAAATGGATTCTCAGAGCATGAGAGAAAGGAGTGATTATATGTACTTTCAAAGGGCCTAAGAAGAATAGGCATGTTCCGAACCTGCATAAGGGAATCATGTTGGAAGAGATTTCACAGTTATGCTGGATGAAACAATTCAATATCTGAAATGAAATAACGTCATGGTTATGGATGTAATGGGAGGCATTTTAAACCTAGGAGAACTGAAGTTTGGGAAGAGTCATGCTATATGTTCCTAATTTGGAAAGAACAACAGAAACACCTTCCTTACTGGGGACACTTCTTAAATACAACAGTGATGTGCATGACACTAAACTGTTATACCTTGAATTTGATTCTGTAAATCATTTTGAGGTTGAATAGGCTCTCTCATAAGGATCAAATTCTAGAATGCTTTTCAAGTCAATGGGACTACTTATATGAGTTAAACAGGCAGGACCTGGCCCTAATGCTGCCTTGTATTATTTAGTTTAAGTGTTATGCCTTAGACCTGTGTTAGACAGTATTTAATGTTAGCTGAGTTTATTTTAAAGGGACACTGTCAACTTGAAATCTAATAAGGATTTTAAAAAAAGAAAAAAAGTAGGTTTAGATACTACACTTTGCCCTGAGTTTCCCCGTAATCACATTTTCCTTAATTGTTTTCAGTGTTTTTCTCTCCTATGTTATGTGAAAAATGCAATTATTCAACAGAGTGAACTGACTACACAGTGAAACTTTCTAAGTGCCAAGTATTGTCCAAAGTAATATACCAAAACTAATACTTGAATCTTTCTTTTATCGCAATTTTAGGTTAAAAAACAGACAAGTGTGATTTTTGAGTTGAAGGTGTGCCTTCAAAAACCCTTTGGTATCTGTAAATAATTACTAACTCCAAAGAGACCAATTGTAAAAAAAATAAAGAACACCAGGTCTTAAAGCCTACAATATCTCATATTTGCATCCATTTACTGTAAAACCAGATTTGAGATACAGAGCTTGAGAATTCGACATATGAGGTGTTGCCTGTTCTCGATGGAGTATGAATTTGGTAAAGGATGAAATAATGTTTTTTGACACCAGACTAATCAAAAAGATCTACTCTAGCTTGCTCCGAACTTTTCTTCCATCAGTCATTTAAAGCTTATTACCAGCTTCCAAAAATGATTACTTTAACAATCGACAGAGTGATGCTGGTAGTGCTATTTCATACTGTGTATGCTCAGTGTAACAAACGCATAGCAATGCAACATATGAACATAAAGTGAGTAAGTCTTCCCCTTAAGTTATGCTTCAATCAATTATCTCATGGCAAATAATAGGCCGGTTGTAGTTATTTTCTACTTACTAATATACCCATGCAGTGTGTTCTATATATTAACCATTTGGACACTTGCCACTATCACACTTATTGTAACTGACTGCATATGTATAAAATGTATCTGCAAGAATCAGTCCTCTTCCTAACTAAATATATATAGCATCCCTGAGCTAAAAATTGATCCGTGTACGTAGTCACAGCTTAGTCCAAATACAGTTCTGTAACTTTGGTCAAGATCACATGTAAAAATATATAATGTGTCACTAAACAACAGTAACCTGCAATTTTATTATAAATATGACAACAGGGGCAACAAGTGGGATGGAAGCAGGAGTTCAGAGAATCCTCAGGGGCTCAGAGGGTTGGTAATGGGATAGAAAATGGAGCTTTTATCTCAATCACTAGTCCAAATCTATCTGAAGTCAGCAGTCACCAGAAGTAGTTACCGTCTGATGACTGTTTGGTAACCTATATGAATCAATTGGTGGTTTAAGTCTAATTCATAGCAGATGTGTCCATGTTTGCAAGTCACCATCAAAATTAGCATTCACTGGCATCCTTGCTTACTGTCTCAGCAAAGAAACCAAAGACTGAATGGGCCATGATAGCCAGGTGACCTGGGAAATCTTGCATTGTTCCTGTCCATGCTATATTTGTTCCGGAGATAACTAAAGAGCTTCATTCTCCAGGACTCAAGCTGGCAACTTTTGTTAATGCTGAACTCATCAAAAAAAAAAAAAAAAACGTGGAGAAAGGGGTGGAAGTTGGAAGTGCTCTAGGAACAGTACATACGAAGGAGAGGAATAGCAGGGAACGGAAGTACGTGGCCTTTGTACCACACAAGGGGCTATGAGCCTGATCCAAAGCCCAACAAAATCAATGGAAAAAGTGGGACTCTCATGGACTTCAGTGGGCTTTGGCTCAAACCCCAGGACTTTGGAGGCAGCCAGAGGCATAATCAGCTTGAAGTAGGAGCTTTGAATGTAAAAGAAATATAAAGGTGAAATCTCCCAGGGAAAGGGAAAAAAATTTTTACAGGAAGCAGATATACTGACAGGCAGTATAATGGATTGCCAGATTTTACAGTGAAGCACCAACTAGAACATATTGCCAATCCTGAATTACTCTCCCAAGTCCTAAATAAAGGAATTAACCATAATTCTTGATATGTTTTTTGTTATATTACCAAAGACAAGAGCAGCATAAAGACTATGATCAAATGTTCGGATAATACATGACAGCAGTAAGTATGGTTCCTCCTTTCCCTTCCGCCTTTGACCAAATTTTAAAAACACATTTTCAAGTTTCTGAATTCCTTGAGCTGCATCTTACCTTAGAATTGAAGGTCACTCAGAGCCCACTGCTTAAGATTTAAGAAATTATATTTCTAGTAATTAATAAACTCTCATGCAACCAGCTGCCCTTTGAAATTAGAATCATTATCCCTACTTCCGCAGTCTCAGATCTCTATTTGGTTTACCTGCAAGTCGACACATCAGCAAGCACTGCTTAAGAGTTATTTGGTATTTTGGGATTTGAAATTTTACAATCTAGATTAACAATTAGAGAGCAGGTTTTCTTAAAATGCACTTTTAAAAGAAAAATACCAAATCTTTGTAACAGAAGGACATGAACCCTCGCACTTCCCAGAAGGTTTTACCTCGTAAAAATTTGGGGACCTCTCTCATTTCAATTATCTTTGTTGATTAATACATAATTGTTTCCCCTCCCTCCCTCAATTATATTCAAAATATCTATGAGGGCAATGACTACCATTTGGCTAGGGTCACAGTAAGAAAAGGAAAGTCACTCGGGCAAAATGGTTTACAGGTGACTGAAGCTTTAATCTGTACAAAACATTACAGATGGGAAGCAAGTGAGCTAAAAAATAAACAAGTCCCATGACAGATTGTGGCAGAGTGATTCTTTTAACAAGCGATTATTTTTAAATAATCGTTTGTTAATTGCAGTGTGTCCTACCTACAGGATGCCATGGTTACTGCACTGTACCTGCTAGTGGCACCCAGAGTGCTGGAGCAAGGTACCTAGAAGTCAAGCAAACAGCTCTCGTTTCAGCAGACGTTACTGACCATTGACCAACATCCAAATAACTTGCCTATTGCACAGTACAGCCTCCATGGACCTAGCCAAGTCTCTGTCAGTCTATAACGATGGTCCCTCTCCCCTGGGTCAGAATTTCCTGCCCCAGAAGGCGGGCGGGAAGGGAAATCAGTTACCCCAGGTTACCAGCGGAGGGGGGGGGGGGTCTCCTGTTCACACAGGTCCAGGGAGCTGTCACGCCTGCCCAGCCCCGCGCCCCAGCCTCGCCGCAGAAAATGCAAGTCAGTGGGGGGTGCCTTGCCTTGCAAGCCGACATTTTTCAAAAGTTTAAAAGGATTCACTAGGGAGGGGAGGGGAATGGGGCGGCAGCAGCCGGGGCTGCCTCAGGCCCAGCCTGGGAGCAGCCCCCGCAGCGAAGGCAGCACCGCTCCGGTTCAGGGCTCCCCCCCGACGGGCAGCAGCTCCGCTCCGGCAGGCTCCTTCCCCCACCCCGCCGCCCCCAGACCCGCGCCCCCATCACCCCTTCAGGTGGTCGCCGGGCAAACTTCTGCCCCTCGGCCGCTCCGCGGAGCCCCCGCCCGGCGCTGCCGAAGCCTCGGGCTCTCACCTCCTTCTGCTTGGGGTCCTGGGGGTAGACGTCGGGCGGCCCCAGCCGGGGGCGTTTGAGAGGTCTCTGCTCATAGCTGAGGAGCCCGAAGGCGGCCATGATCTCTCATGTTAGCCGGCAAAATGAATGAGAGTTGGAGACGGAGCAGGCTCTGAGCACCAGGGAGCAGCACTCTGCAGACAGGCTCCCTCTCGCCGTCTGGCTCGCTCTCTCCTGCAGCGAAGAGATGCTGCTGCCTCCTGACAGACACCCACCAGCATCGCCCCCAGGCTGCTGCCGAACAAGTGCCCCACGGCTGGGGCAGTGCGTGCCCTGGGTCAGCAGCACAGCCGGCTGGAGGGGACTTGGAGGGCGGGGTATTTCCCCCCTCCCCAGCCCTGCCAGGGCTCTCTCTCACTCAGGGTGATCTCGCTGAGGGGATTTCAAACCGGGCTGGCTATTTCTTTTTCAACTGTATCACTGTAAGATCCAGCCGAGTCACTCATCAGGAGGGAGATGCCCTCCAATTGCCTCCAGAACGAGGGGTTGATGGTAGATGTCTGACTGCAAGGCAGAGCAAAATCCTTCCTCCTAAGAGGGGCTCAAAAAATCAACTGATTTAAAATTAATCTCCACGTGGAAGAGAGAGAATTAATCTCCACACAACTGAGATGTGCTAGATCGGCTCATAGCAGGACATGGACTAATAACTTGGGTCACAACAAAGCAAAACTTTTTTTTAAGTAAAGTGTTATTGGGCTATTTCTGAAATTAAATGTTTAAAAGCTAAAGTGTTTCTCCCCCCTCGATGCCCACAGCTTTGAGGGGCTTGGATGACTCCCACAAATGCTCTTAGATGGAAGTGAGCACAGCTGAGGCCTGAAAGAGATTGAAGATGGGGAGGCAGGTGGGAATCTGCAGGAATTTTGTCTGTGCCTGTTAAGTGGCTGCTTCCTACTGCTTCAAAATGAAACTGCCTTCCCTAAGTGCTTCCACTTAGAAATAATGTGGAGGAGATGGGATATGGGCTCTGCAAAATGCAGCAGGCTCTCACAGTGGTTTACAGCCTGGTTGTTAACTGGTTTCTTAACTCCAGCTGTCTGGTGGATGTATTATGGAGAGTGATGGAGAAACATCCAGAGCTACTGTGCAAAAAGACACCTTCTCTGCATAGCACTCCACAATATCTTATTTTGAGAGATGTTATTCACTTAGTCCCAAACTTACCTACATTCAGCAAACTTGGTGTCCTTCTCCTGACTCACTTTTATAGTTGAAAATAATTTACTTCTGAAATAAAGAATCCTAAAACTGAGATTGTAGAAGGAGACCAGGTGAATGAGGTAATATCTTTTATTGGACCAACATCTACTAACGAGAGACAAGCTTTTAAGCCTGCACAAAGCTCTTCTTCAGGTATGAGCATCACAGCTAAATGCAAGGTGGAACAGATTGTTTACCCCAAATAGCACATTTTCAAAGGCAGTGGTCCTCAAAGTGGACTGGGACTCCCCCCGGGGGTGCACGGTGTCCCCAGGCCGCCGCAGAATCGGCCCCAGGAAGCTTTCTATTTGGCAGCATTTCAGCGGACATACCCCAGGGCCGTGAGAGGGGGAGAGAAAACGGAAAGGGGCTGCAGGGGGAAAACTTTGTGGCACGCTGTTCTAAGGGGCCGTTCAAGGTAGAGTGGCTGTTAACATTTCTGCAGTCAGGACAAAAAGGAGATGAGTGGGTTGCAGATTGTTGTAATAAATATAAATCCAGTGTCTCTGTTCAGTCCATGATTTTTAGTGTCCAACAGAGTAATGAATTTAAGTTCCCAGGCTCATCTTTTGAAAGTTTTGTGCAGGTTTCCTTTGGAGATGAGGACTTATAAGTCAAATATAGAGTGATCATTTTTTAAAAAGTGTCCACCCACAGGTGATAGGGTGATTCTATCTTTTATAATTTTGCATCTGCTTTGCTGGCTGCGTCTGATGCCACTTTAAGTTGGTGTGTCCTGCTCTGTGGAGAGCTTGCATCTAATGATGAAGTTGGAGAGGTTAGGTGATTGGCTGAATGGCGGTTCAGGAAAGATTTCTTTCAGGATGGGGTGTGCATCAAGTATGGGTTGTAGCTGTTTGATGATAATGAGCCACTCTACCTTGAATGGTCCCTTACAATATGTGCTAACTACTTATGCTAAATAAATAATAAATAATATGTTCCACCTTGCATTTAGCTGTGATGCTAGAAATACCTTTTCCAGACCTGACAAAGAGCTCTATGTGTTCGATTGCTTGTCTCTCTTACCAAGAGAAGTTGGTCCAATAATAGCTATTACCTCATCCACTGTGTCTCTGTAATATCCTGGGACTGACACAGCTACAACTACACTGCATACATTATCAAGGGAGTCATTTGCACTAAGACAAGGAATCCCACAGCATTTTTAATTTTCTGCATGGATGGTTTTTTGTATTCCCCATTCTGGATTTTTGTCCTATTTCACATCCCACACTTGGGCTTGGCAAGTTGCTACATATGTTCCTCTGACAGGTGTGTTGTCTGCAGTGCGGAAGAGAGAGGCCACCAGCTATTACAGACCTTCTTCTGGTGAATATTATGTGGATTGTGCAGCAGGTGCTCTCCCAACATGTCTCTTAAGTCAAGTGTTGGGGGAAGGGAAAGAATGTCCTCAGTTGTTGCACAGCAGGTCTCCTTACTTTGGGGATGTCACATGACAACAGCACAGACTTACAGAGTAATCGTTTTCTAGAACAACATGGAACTCTATTGTAATAAGGAAAACAGTATTATCCATAAAGCTAATCTTTCTCATTCTTCACTATAGAACCTGACTCTCACCTTCAACTCCACCACGCCCTCCATCAGCCTTCCCAGAGGAAATTTTAAAGAAATAGTACACCTCTCCTTACAATTTCCCCACCCCACTTTTCTATGTAAGTTATCCTTAGCCAGAATTATTACTTGAAATCAAAATCATAACTCCAGACAAGTCACTGACTCCCTCACTTGTTCAGGTCTGGTCATCTTCTGGCCTGGAGCAAGATTTTGTCCGGTTGATTCACTGGGACTATGAAATCCCAAATGTCTACACTCCTATTCAATAGTTAAGCCCCTTCTGAGCAGAATTATCTCCCCGCATTAAAACCAGTGAGATTCAGATCATGTGGAAACAACTGAAGATGCTCTCTGTTTCTCCTGCACCCAGTTTCTTGATCAGTCTCTCCAGGTAGCAGCCTGGGCTGCAGCTGGCATGGTCAAGTATTTACAATCATCCCATTTTAATCAGGACTGACTGTCCTGGTTTCAATCTGAGTATGCTTGGGATTGCTTTCTGATGGCTACAGAAGAAAGCCTGAGACTGTTTAGATTTAGTATCTCTCAGCCAACCACATATGGATTAAGGCTCCCACCACACCACACGCTTTTCCCTTCATAGACTGCCTATTTCATTATCTAATGCTCACTCAAATAGAGGGGACAAAGAGTCCTGTAGCACCTTAAAGACTAACTAAAAGTATTAAAGCATAAGCTTTCGTGCGCTAATACCCACTTCATCGGATGCACGCAGTGGAAGTATCCAGGGGCAGGTATAAATAGGTAGGCAAGAACCAGGTTAAGGATAACAGGATGGGTCCAATGAGGCTGAACCAGCTGTTATCTCTAATCAGGGAGGGTGGGGTATTCCTCTAGCAGCTGAACTGGAGGTGTGAACAGCCAGAGAAGAGAAACTGCTTTTGTAGTTAGCTAGCCATTCAAAATCTCTATTCAGTCCCAAATTGATTGTGTCAAATTTGCAAATGAATTGCAACTCTTTCTTTTCAAAAGAAAATTACAGTGAACTCAGTGGAACTTCTTCCCAGAATAACGTACTACTCAGGATGAGTAAGGAATACCTCACTCTCCCTGATTAGAGATAACAGCTGGTTCAGCCTCATTGGACCCACCCTGTTATCTTTAACCTGGTTCTTGCCTACCTATTTATACCTGCCCTTGGATACTTCCACTGCGTGCATCCGATGAAGTGGGTATTAGCGCACGAAAGCTTATGCTTTAATACTTTTAGTTAGTCTTTAAGGTGCCACAGGACTCTTTGTCACTTCCGCAATTCCAGACTAACACAGCTACCCCTCTGATTCTCAAATAGAGGGGCTATTCTAGACTACTGTAAAGAGTATTGCCAATAGAAAGGAGCTTTCAGGGAGAAGCTCAGCTGGCAGACTCCTCTCTTTTACACTGAGTGCACCTGCTGACCTCAACTGTGGTACAGGTTAGTCGCATCTTAGGCGCACTTAACATGCACGAATTTGGCTTTACGCAGTTGGCAAAAACAGAAAAAAAGAAAAACAGCAATTTAAAAACTCAACCTGAAGTGCAGGTGATTCCGCCCACCATTGAACTCAATGAGAGTTTCACTATATGCAATTTTGGCTTTACGTGGTAATCGCGGAACGGAACCCTCGTGTAAGATGTGACATGCCTGTACTAGGGCATGTGGAACAGGACATTTCTGAGGTAGGCTGCTCCCAGGCCATTTAGGGCTTTAAAGGGTCAAAAATACCACTCTACACTCATCAAGAAGTTTTAAAAAAATCAGCAAATGACTATCCCAGAGTTCTGGATTCAGATGTTCACAGTAAAAAAGGCTCTTTATTAAGTACACTCTCACATTCTGCGCTAACCTCAGCTTGTGACTGGACAACAGGTATAGAGTGGTATTGCAGTTGCCCAGTTGCCAAGTGGCAAAGGCGTGAAAGGCTCTCACACACAAGATTCATAATGTCAATATGTATAATTCAGCTTTGTATTGCTATTTCTTAAATTCCACAGGAGAAAGCTTGCAGTCCTTGCTAAGATAGCCCTAGTGAATGGGAGTTTTTTCTGAGTAGGGATTGCAAGATTTAGGTCCAGAGTAATAGCAAACAAATGTAGCTTATTATATGAAATGCTATTCTAATATTGCAATTACTGTAATATTTTTCCCTGAGTTACTGGTGAGTCCAAGGGTGCGGAGACCATCAGTTAGGGCTAGTCTGTAACTTCACACTCTGGCCTGAGCAAAGGCTAGTGCATAACTGCACTATTTCAGGAGCAAACTAGAGGGAAAAAATGGGACTCTTGGAGTCTCGGTTCCCTCTCTCCTGACCACTACTTCTGTGAGAGGAGTAACTTACTTCACCTCTTTTCATGGAGGCTCTTCCCCCAGTGCACCCAGTCAGTTACCCTGGCTAGCAAGTGAGAAGGAAGCTGTGAGGCCACACTGCAGCCCCCTCTCACCACCCACTTGCTTGCAGGGAGGAGCAGTAATAAGCAAGTAGCCCCTGCTCCACTACGCCAGCCCTTGGAAGGAATCAGAGTATAGCCAAGCCGAGGAATAACTCCCCTGCATGACTGAGTACAGTCTGCGACAGCAAAGCCAAGAGGCTGACCCAATGCATGAAAAAAGACTACGGAAAGCCAGTAGCTCCATTTAATAGGATAATAGATTGAAATTCAGGTCTCCTGACTCCCATTCTTCACCCTGACACTCTGTGGCCTTTGCAAATGATCTCTGTGCCTCAGTGTCCACATCTAGGATAGGGGGCTCATTATACCCACTCTGCTTTGTCAAGTACATTGAGATCTTCATGAGAAGACAGCTGTATAAATGCTAAGTACGTCTGTTACTATCCAACCCAGTCCTTCACATGAGTAGCCCCACAGACTTCAATGAGTAAGAGCCACAGAACTTAGTTACTTAGTCTGCATGGGAAAAATAACATGGCTTCAGTAGAATGAGTTGCAACCTCTGAATACTTATTCTGCAAAAGAAAATTACAGTGAACTCAGTGGAACTTCTTCCCAGAATAACGTACTACTCAGGATGAGTAAGGATATCACATACTTACCTATCTTGATGAATCAGGACCTTAGTCCCTACCATAGATATGCAACTGCTGTCAGAATTGTTCATTCCCTTATTGCAGTAAACTCTCCAATTGCTTAGCAGAGATGCCAGCATAGTAGGCATCTTACAAACACCTAATATAAATAGCAACTACATTGCTACAGACAAGCAGATGCATTTGTGACAGCAATATGTTTACAGAGAAAAAATAGTTCTCATGCTTCCTATCCCCTACTTTTACCAACGTCTGTTGTGGTGCTAAGCCTCCACTTAGGACAGTAATTGCATACTTTATAAATAAAATTCCATTAGCAGGTGAGCAAATGGCTCCTAACAAAATGAACAATGTCACTCTGCAGATGAACTCATGAACTTGAACTGTTCGCAGTATTGGACACTTTGTCTGGTCCCTCCCGCATTTTATCCCAAAATTAAAAGTTCAATCTTTGTGATGAATTCTCCAAGGAGAATTTAAAGGCTGATACTGAACTAGAGTATGGTATCAGGTAGGGTACTAATGCCCCACATGGTCTCATAGATTTTAATAAATCTATTAACTGGCAAATCCATCTCTCTGTTTAAATAATTTAATCTTCTTCCATTTTCTTATTACTAAATTACTTACAATGCTTCAAGCTATAGTCTTCACCAAAAGGCCAAAGATCAACAAGTCTGAACTCATGAAAAAGTTAACATTCAGTTCAGGAACAAGCCTCCTTGATAGGTTTATTGGATTCTGTTCTTGAATCAAGAGTATGCTCATCTGATTAGCCGTATTTGTTATCTCTACCCATCATCTCCAGAAGCAGATAAGAATGCTTCAAAACTTTTCATAAATTGCATTGGTATGCAAAATAACTAGATTAGTGTTAAGATCCATATCTTTGGAAAGATTAATACAATTCACATTTTCACATTTTAAGATTAATATCATTACATTCTTTATTTCTGTCTGAGACTTTGTCAAACATATCTTAATATTTTTCACACACATCCTGACCTTTAGTGTCTTTGTTTTTATAATTCAACATTGTCTGGCGATCTCATAGAAATACATTGCATGCTATCCCATGCCATCCAAGGGTCTCAAACCTTTTACAAACATTAAATAAATCCACATCCCCCGAATATTATCCACAGAGAGAAGCCCCAACAAAAAGCACAGATCTAAATTCAGATGGATTTGAGTTCTTTTGATTTCTATAATGATCTGTATTCAGATGTGGCTTGCAAATATCTTGAAATTTGGGAAAATCTAGATTCCAAATCAGATTTCAGGTTTGGGATCATACTGACCTGACATGTCAGTGTGCACCATTGCAGAAATGCTGTTTGAAATCTGGATCCCTGTCTGGAATTCAAATCCTGGTTCTCTCTGGTCACAAAATAATTGTCAGATTCTGCCAGGATTGGAAAAATATTCTATCAGTAGGAGACAATCTGGGGAAAGATACGAAGATGTGAATGAGAAAAGGGAATGAAAGTGGGAGACTGGCATTAGTGAAGAGAAGGGGTCAGCCGGCAACATGATGGGAGACAAGATCCACAGTGCGGGCTGTGGTTGAATTGCACAGGACCTTAAAGGGGAGATTAAGTTTAAACTTGTTATGGGTGGGCAAAGGGAAGTCAATGGAGAGAGTCAAAGAGAGAGTACTTGTCTTCTCATCTGTCAGGGAAGATTGTGTTGGCATCATAGTATAGGATGGACTAGAGGGAAGAAACTGGGATGTCAAGGAGATCAGAGAGGAAGAGGCTGCTGAAACTGAGGCAGGAGATGAAAAGAGTTCAGGAGAGTGTTTTAGCTATCAGGATGGAGAGGGAGGTTAGGATTTTTTAAATACTGTGGTGAAAGAAGCAACAAGATTTAGTGACAGTCTGGATGTGTGAGGAGAAAGAGGAAAGAGTCACAGATGACAGACTACATTTAAGAGGCGTTTCAGGTTTTCTTTTGGAGGGGACATAGGTGACAGCCATAGCAAGATCTTGACTAAACCTTTCTGATATTCTGTAATGCGATTCAGACAAGTAAGGGGCTGTGCCACCCCTGCTCTGCAACATTGGTTACTTCACAATATTTTGCTGCTATATATCCCAGCCTGGGCTCCTCACAAATAGCATGCAGGTCGCACTCTGTGTATCTGTGTATACCTACAGCCATGGTCCAGCAACTCTGATCCCAGCAGTCTGTTAGCAAACACCAACCACACTCTGGCTTCCAGCAGCCTTGGTTCCTACTTGCACAGTGACCCCATTACACTCCCAGTCCCAGATTTCCCCCAAAAAATCTTTGTTTTGCACTTTCCAGCCATATTAGGTCCACTGCCCCTTTAAATGGATCAATATACAACAGTTTAGTACTAAAAATAGAGTTACCCGGACACTTCACAGCACTGGATTAGTTTTGATTAAAGAGTAAAACAAGTTTATTTACCTACAAAGAGAGAGATTTTAAGTGAGTATAAATATAAGGCATTACAGTCAGAAATGGTTACAAGACAAATAAAGATAAGATGTTTTCTCCCCTTAATAAGCTAGACTTGGTGCAAAGTAAATTTCTTACCACAGATTACCAGTAACAGGTCAGGATCTGCTCCCAAAGTCCATAAACTCTTTTGTCTTCCTAGGTGGAAAAGAGAGAGATAGATAGGAAGAGAGAACTTGGAGTGTTTTTACCCCTCACTTTTATAGCTGAGTCATCCTTTGAAATGCATTTTCCTGAGGGTAGATAAAGTTCCTAGTGAGGCTGGAGACATGGGATCGCATCATGAAATATATTTCATGCTGTGGTTTGCTAAAATGCAGATTTTCCTTGTCTGCTGTATTAACCCTCTCACTGTCTAAGGACCCTGTTTATAATTTATATGTATATTAAGGTAAACACCCATTCCTTTGTTTAGGACACAGCTATTTAACAACTTTTCCCTAGGCAGGGGTGTGTGATTTTGAACATGTGCTAATAATATCATACTGGGGAATTTTGTAACTGTTCATATACTGTTGCTACACACATTTTACCATGATATTATTGACCAGCAAGTTATTAGTTTTCAAATGATTCCTCCCAGGGCATATTTTGTGCAAAGATTATTACAATGGTGTGTAGGGTGCGAATACGGAGGTGCCTTCTGTCACAACCTTATACTGTAAAATATTTTAAGGTGGTTGGTGATACTTTGAGTGACAGCTTATCTATAAACAAAACAGATTTCAGCCACTTAATGGCCACAAAAATTAAACATCATCCCTTCCCATCTGATAACATCCAATCACAATACCCCAGTTACAACAGTCCTTGAACAAATATTAGGTTATCAGACTTGCCCTTGAATGGTAAGTCGCTTAAGTTTCATCATCAGTGATTCAGTGAGAATGTCTGGATTTGCATGCTCTTAAGGCAAAAGAAATGCTAGTCACCCCCACATCCTTTTTCATCTTGTGATTTGTTGCACCTTCTTGTCTCTTGTCACGTATTAGGAGTAGCATTCATGGAGTTAGAGCATACAGTACTTGCAATAAAATGAGTTTTGTGGTTATCAACAGCCTCAGTTTCACTTCTGTGTTTAATCACCTGCAAAAAAGATAGTCATTTACTGCTTCATGTACTCCAGAAGTTGGAGGACATTTTGTGTGAAACCTCCAAAAATTCACTGAGAGACACCTTTCTCTGTATACATGATATCATCAACATCTAAAATAATGAGGTGGGGACTTTTTTAGTAAATTGCTTGATACACAGAATGCCAAAGATAGCTAGAGATATTAGTCTAAACATTCAGAAGATAATGCTGCGTTACGGTGCAATGGCTGTCAAGATGCATGTGATATCCCATGAATATCAAATGAATTCAGCATTACTACTGCAGCTCAAGCAAGCTCAAAATTATCTTTGAATTTATATATATATATATATATTTGCTACTGAATAATATTAACAGTAATGCAAAATGATTTATTAATGGGGAAGATGAAACACCAGTCAAAAAGTGGACTGCAGGAAACTAGACTAAGGTAGTTGTACAGATTCTAGTACACATTCATTCCAAGTATTCCATATTTGAGCTGCCTCATGGTGCATGGATATGATAAGGTATGGTTCTGCTTCTCTTTTCTGATAGGATGAGCATAACTCTTAGGATCAAATCAAATACCATGACTTGTACTTTGCTGTTTTGGCAAACATTGCAGATAGCCAATTTGTTTGCTAAAATATTAGAACACAAAATATGAATGCAGTAAATGTGGATTTGTTTAAAAAAATTGACTGAGTCATTATAACTATGATGGAAGGGACAACTCAGCCACAGCCTCCAAATTTGCTCCCAAAAGCATTTGTGCCCTCAAAATTAAACATGCACCCATCTTCTAGGTATAAGTTCCTGGAACAGTTCAAAGCCAGCTGAAAATTTAGAAATATTTAAACTAGAAATATTAACATTATTGGCCAGATCCACTGAAATCAATGAAGCTGGGCCTAATTTCACAAGTTGAGGATCTGACACTCTACATTATTGATTTCAAATGGTACCCACAGTGTGCAAGACGCTTTCCACACAGAGCAGAAAGCACAATTCCTGCACCCAAGAGTTCACAGTGTGAAGGCAGGAAGGTAAACAAGACTGTAGGTGAGGAAGCAATAAATGTGCAGCTGTGTTATCAAATATAAATCACTAGGGCCTGTCAAATATTCCTCCTTTGTGTCACAAGCAGAACTTTAATGGCAGAATTTTACACAGAACATATGGATTTAGGCAGAAGGCATATTAATACTACTTCTTATTAATAAAGGGAACTGTAGTCTCCCCATAGGAAATTGTACTTTTGCTGCTGTATTAGTTCTGGACACTGTTATGGATGATGTAAGGTAAATAAAATATAAAGTCACCTGGCAGAGGGGTGCAGGGTTTTACAGGATTCCCCTGGGTCAGATATCTGCATAACAGGTCACTGAAGGGTAGCATGTGAGGCTTCTACTGAGAGCCATTAGACTACTGGTTGTCATAATCACTGAGAACTGTATATACAGACAGTATTTCAGGAGTTACATATCTATACTGAAAATTATATTCTTATGGTCTTGGAGGTAAATCAAGTTACAAAGAGGTGACATACCTAGGAAATGTTCCTGTTAGGTAAGCAGTAACTGACACCTACCTACTAATGGGGCCATTTGTGTACTCTATGCCTATTTATATTCTGAGCTAAATGCCAATTGAGAGATCACTAATTCTACAAGAGACAAGATCTACAGGAAGAAACATGCATTGGGGGTGTGCTATTTATGAATAAAGACAGAGGATTGGAGCACAAAGGGACTCAGTGAATCCTTCACCTAGGAGACAGTGTGCTTGTCTCATGTAAGGAAAGTCCAAACCAGACTGGCTCGAAAGTGCTGCAAGGATTATAGGTGAGCTATGCTGTGTAAGGAAGGATATGATTCTGTCTCAGAGGTCATGGATTCCATGATATTTTGGGACCTCCAGGACTTCCTCTGGAGCATCTGGCAGCCTTTGAAGTAGCCGGGGTTGGATGGGCATGGAGCAGCAACGGGGCTAGTGCAGCTGCTGGAGGTCAGTCCCTGGCAGCGCTCTGACTGTTCATCCCACTCCCCGCAGGGTAGCTTCAGTAAAAGTCAGTGAGCAGCCATGAGCCTCTGTGCATTTTTGTTTATTGCCCACTACCTCTCCCTGACTTTTATTAAAAATACCCGACAGAATCTCAACCTTATCTATAAGAGATGAATGTCTTGTTAATTAAGTCTATTTTTCTAAAATGCATGTTATGATTTTATATTTAACCTTCTGTTTCCAATACTTCCACTTGATACTACTTGAATTTCTGAGCTTCTGTAACTTATGCTTGATTTCACTATAAACATATCTAAGTGCTGTGTGCACTAAGGAGAGCGGTGATCTGAGGTGGAATTGGTAAACTGGAATGTACTGTTTCTTTGGAAGCAACGAATCTGAGACTACTGAGTGTTCAGTGGCCGAACACTCCAGGAAGATGCTCGGAACGCTCAAGGGTTGAAGTATGCCAATTGCTAATCTGTAGAGTGACAAAGCGAGTGCTTGTGTTGCCTATGGACCTGGGGAACTGACTCACAATAGCCACTGCCAAGGCTTCCCTAAGAGCGGGAGGTAGCAAGAGGCTTCACAACCCTGAATACAGCCAAGTAACATCACACCACTACTCCAGCTTAAGCATACATTATGTTTTCATTTTTAAAAAAACAGTAGCACTTTGAAATGCCCATAGGACTTATCAAGCCATAACCTTCATTATTATTAAATGAAAAACAAAAATGGTCCCTGTTTTCAAGATAATAATTATATATTGGATGAAAAACAGTAGGGAAAAGGCTAAGGTGTCTGTAAGAAATAAACACCAAGGTCAAAGGCCTATGAGTTTTTATTAATACAGGTCATGTTAATTACTGAGTTAATCAGGGGCCCCTTCAAATTTATTAACAGGAATGTTATTCAGAGATGGTCAGCACATTCTGGGCATTATTAGAATACAAATAGTTATATTTACTATCTTCCTGTGCTGAAATGCACCTCCCTTCCTCCTCCTCCTCCTCCTCTCTTATACTCTGCTTTTCTACTATAAATCCCTGAGCTCTGATCAGCTAATAACAGCCCTGAGCCAGAGGGTATGCAGGGATCTACACACTGTATGGCTGAGAAATAATCATACAATCTTTATGCAAATCAAACCTCTCAGCCACAGTGCAGAGAACTAAAATCACTGGAGAATATGTACACAGTTCTGGGTCAGTAAT
Source organism: Dermatemys mawii (assembly GCA_007922305.1). Taxonomy (NCBI): domain Eukaryota; kingdom Metazoa; phylum Chordata; order Testudines; family Dermatemydidae; genus Dermatemys; species Dermatemys mawii. Next base: position 19,998,366 of record ML677363.1, on the reverse strand, counting down.
TGCCCAGCATCTCTACACTGACTACCTGAGATAATTCTGCATCACTATAATACAAAATAAACATCTGAAAACAAAGACACACATAATTACTTCTTTTTAGGAGTCTGCTGGGCTGCCTTTAATTTTAGTTCAGTTGTTCAAGCCCTGGGAGTCAGGCTTTGCTGCAGCAGAAGCCCACTGCGCACAGCAGAGAGGAGAGGACATCTCATAGATACAGCTCCTCAATTCTCCACCTGGCTCCTCCTTGGCCCTGACATACATTAGAGCAGCCAGTGGTGGCTCTTTTCTATTTTGCATTCTGTTATCAGCTTCATCAGCACTCCACCTTCTAATGCTGGTGAAAATGTACGAAAAAGCCATCCCTCATATTCAGTTGAATAAGTTCTCCATTCACAGTCTGACGTCTTTGCAGATCACCATTGTGTGTGCTTTTTTTGATAGAGGGCAAGCTGGACAGACATATTTATTTCATTCATTCTGATTTAAACACTCACATGCACAATCAGTTGCTCTAAAAGCACAGATGGTACACACATTTACAAAATGTACTGAAAAGATATTAAATCCTCTGAATAAAGAGGTCTAACTCAAACTTATCTATTAGCATTGACCTACATCATTGATATTTTCCAGAAAACAAGGAATTTCAAACAAGCAGGCCTGAGTTGATGATTTTACACAACGTGTCTCTAAACTGGGAAAAAATATGGAATAATAGACAATAGCTACATCTGTTCAGTGAAGAGCCATTTCTCCTAAGGAATGAGAGAAGTAAGCTGGTCCCAATGACACTGCACCCCACATTCTTCACAGTGATATTATTATGATATGATTATGACATAAGTATAACATATTTTATGCAAGGTAAGTCATGTGAGATCTCATTGGAAAAGTTATGATTTGCTGAATATGACTATCCTATGTGTACACATATTACATTTTTGTATCTGAAGTTATGAATATTGACTATGTATCTGTAATTCAAATGTACTTACACTTAGGTAATGCCAACTAGACAAGATGCTTTCAGTCTAGATAGTGGATGCGTAAGGGCCTATTTAGGGCAATGGGCCATTAGGAAAAAATAATAGGCCTTAGGAGAAGCTTGTCTCCCACCTGGGGAGCCTTCCTGTGAATGCTACAGACTATCTCCAAGTAATGGCTGCTATGACTCTACAAGGACATGTGATGAGACCATATCTCTAGACTCCATCATGGAATGTCAGTATTTTTCCACAAACTGGTCGGGGAACTAAGCTTTGGGAACAAAGGGTTCCCACCATATGCAAAAATTATATAAAGCAGGGAGTGTTCTTCGCTTCTCACACAAGACGACTCCAGGAAACACCTGAGGAAAAAAGGCTGAAATGGGGGAAGTGCTGGACCCAGGTTAAAGGGATTTTTAGCCTGTGAAAGAAACACCTGGGGATTCCAAGCTGTAAAGCAAGTGCAGCTTGCCCCTTAAGAATCTGCAGCCGGCTTGTATCATCACATAGGGTGAGACTCATCCAATCTATTTAGTATATTAAACTTAGTTTGCATTTTTTTTATTTGCTAGGCAATCTGCTTTGGTCTGTTTGCTATCCCTTACAATCCCTTAAAATCTATCTTTTTAATTAATAAATTTGTTTTTACTATATCTAAACCAGTGAGTTGAAGTGAAATGTGTTTGAATCATAACTCAGGGGCAAAAGGCTGTTGCATACTCCTCTCCACATTGAGGGAGAAGGCGAATTTTATGAGCTTAACTGTACAGTTACCTGTGCAGCACAAGATGGTATAATTCTGGGTTTATACTCCATGGGGTGGGGGTGCCTGAAGAGCTGGCAGTAGCCTTCCCATGCAAGAGCTTGTCAGAGACCCTGCTTGTAACTGCAGCTGGGTGTGTCCCTACCTGTGTGTTTGTTGGTGAAAATGCAGGCTGGAAGGCTTTGCGGCTTATCACAATGGTGCAGTGTAAGAGGGAGCCCAGGCTGGTGGGGCAGAGGGCACAGTAGTGCCCCAGTTCCAGGTGGCACCCTGCGGGGAACTCATCACAGTACCTATATTTAATAATGGATACTCTGACTTAACAAAAAAAAAAAAAAAAAAAAGCACTGCAAGTAAAAACCTATGTATAAATCCTGATCCCAGAGATGATAACCTCTTTGTACCACTATAGCTACAGAGTTGCCCTAAACAGCCAACTGGGAATACCCCAAACAAAGTGCAAAGTAAAACAGTTACTTTGATATCCTGGAACTCAGTTAAATGGTAGCAAAATCAATACACAATATATGATCTAAAACACCAGGTGTATTTACCCATTGTAAATTCATTGAACCAAAATCATGTAGGTTAGTATTTCAAACTACCGACAGTATCATTTTAAACACACATTGCTGATGAATCAAGTTCTGCTTTTGAATACACCATTGACTACAATGTAGACAATTGCAGAATTTGGCCTCAAGACTTCCAGAAACGTAGAGATCCCCTGAACATAGCAAGGTGGCGTGACAGTAAACAATCTTCCTTTAATGCTCTTGTCCTTCTCCAAGTACAAACATAAAATCCATTATCATCCATGGCCTTTCGCTATAAACAACATTGCAGAGTAACATTAAATTATCACATTTCTTGGCAAGTGTGGGCTCCCTGGCCTTCTCCCCAGCCCAGGAAGGATTGATACTACATTCAGAGTCTGGTTCAGGCCCTTTTTCTCAGAGATTCATCTTTATTTCTTCTAAACAACTAACAGAAATTCAGAATATCAATAATCCTTTCCCACTTAATCCAGGAAACTCTGCAGGGGAGAATCTCTCTTCCTTACAAGTTCTCGCACTACCAGGCACTTGTTTGAATCAGCCTGTTATGGGAGCCCATCTTCTTACTATAGCTTTACCAAGAGACTTTCCCCCAGAAACCCTCTAATCCCAGCAGCTCTCTATCCTGGTTTTTACAATCACCTGATTCCTAGTTAATCAGTCTCAACTGAGAGACTGCGGATCCATCACATAGACTGGGTCCAACTCCCCTTAAATTATCAGTTACTAGGTAGCAGTTAGTTTGGTTCAAAGTGGCACAGCAGGAACCTGATTTAGAGAGTAGTTACTGCTCACAAAATTGTACCTTTTTAGGTTTAGGCTCCATGAAATTGCCTCACCTGACAGATTTAATAAAGATTAATTTACTAATTTAATAAGTACATTCTAAGCTTTAATGACCTACATACTGTGTCGGTGTGAAATTTCATTCAAAAAAGGAGAGGTGACCAGGATTCTACAACAGAGCTTGCAGATGCCCTCAATTTTAATGTGGCCTCTAGCCCACAGAGACAATAGATCCCAGCATGCAATGTTTGGTCTTGAGCTGAGTGGAAGGACATTATTAATGGAGAGACAGTAAAAATTTTAAAAAGTGTCTAATTGGCTTTATCTTATCCAAATTAGGAGTCATCAATGAGGTTCCTGGAAAGTTTCTATATAAAATATGCTTTTCCCTCACCAAGGATACTTAATAGAACATATAGAAGAGAGATGAAAAGTAGAAATCCCTATTAATAGCAACTCAAGAGCTGAAGTCTGATCAGGAATCAAAGAGAACCTGCAGTGCCATACTCTGTTTCTTGCCAGGGGAATGCTTGCATGACACTGCCAGAAACCTCATCTGCAATTTTAGGAATGCAGAATATAGGTGATCATTAGAAAGGTGTTTTTGCTTCATGTTCCTACTTACTGAGTACAGTGCACCTGTTCAAAGAGTAAGTTTAAGAAAGATCAGGCATGATTCTCCTCTCAGTTATACTGGGGTATGTGAGAGACGAATCCAGTCCTTGGTGTCAGTTTAAATTATTCCTTTTCCATGGAAAGCCATGACCTGAAAGGGGAATGAAAAGTTTGGGGTTTTTTACCCCAGGGGGGTTGACAGTGTTCAGCACTTTGCAGAATCAAGCACAGAGATCCACAAAGGGTATAAGCACCTAACTTCTGTTGAAATCAATGAAACACCTTTAAAGAAATAACAATGGTCTGTGAAGATAAATGCATAAATCCATAGCCTTGACAGCAGGAAATCAATGCCATTGAGAGAGAGGTGATTAGCTGACTGTACATCCAGCTAAAAAAAAGCATTTTACCATAGCAGAATACAATGGCTCGCTGCAATGCACTGCCAGGTGCTGCTACACTATTGACGAAGGTAGCACAGGAGGCCTAGCTATACCCTTTTTTGCTCAGATTACTTTTCACATCCCTGATTACCATGGTGCAGGTCCTGACTCATTGATGAATAGTTGCCTGCACACTCCTGTGGCTTCTTGCAAGATATCCCCTCCCCTGCATAATGCTGACCCTATGCCCCTTTTCTTCCTCATGCATCACTCAGACAAGAGTAGGATCTAGCCTAGGACCTAATCTGAAAGAGCTTCATTTATGCCTCTCTTGATAAAGGAATGAAATCATGGAATAATGAAACAGTCTTCTGTTATAGAATATAATCTGTATATTGTGTAGGTAAATCTGAGTGCCTAGAGCACCAAAATGTGGACAGTATATCCCGTTTCTCTCTTTCCCCATGCAGTACAGGACTTAATTGAATTTTCTTCATATCTTTGCAACAAACGTATGTACTAAATCATATACCCTGGAACTCAATTGCAAAAGACACAGTAAACGCTACTCCAGAACAACAACAGCTAGCTCTGATCCTTTTGGTAAAGTCCTTAGAGATAGATGCATACAGTGCCACAATAAATAATAAATATTTCTCTGTGTCCTGTAGATGTTGCTATCAGGATAATACACCACTTCCCATTGGTGTTCACACACATACCCCACTGTTCATGACCTCTGTATGTTGTGATGTACAATGCATCATGCAATGTGAGAGGGGGAAGAGACAGATAATAGTTATTGATTGTGCTGTGAAATGTGTGCATTGCATGCAGCGATGGTTAATTCTGAGCTAGATCCTATATTCTTAGTTCACCAAACATTCCAATTAAACTCAAGGAAAGCAGACCCTAAACTAGCCACCATGACTCAGATGCTCAAAGGTATTTAGGCACTTAAGGCCTTGTCGATATTACAAATGCTTTGCCAGTATTGTACTGATACAGTTATATCAACAGAGCCTCCCTAGTGCAGACACAGCATATGCCAACAGAAGAAGTTTCTCTGTCGGCATAGTAACACCACCTCCCCGTGTTGGCACAGCTGCATGTCGGGGGATCGTGGGGCGGGAGAGATTGCTGGCATAACTATGTTGGCTGTAGTGGGGGGTGTTTTTTCCACTGAACAACATAGCTATGCTGACAACATTTTGTAATGTAGATTTGGCCTCACTCCCATTTAAATCAATGGAAGTAAAACAACTAAATACTTTGGAGGATCTGGGCCTGTCTAAACAGCACATATGAATAAAGCCTGAGTCTACAAATACTTTCTCACATGCTTAGGGCAACCCCACTGAAGAAATACATGTTCAGCAGTAAGTGCTTACAGCAGTGGGCCTAAATCTCTGAAAGCTTCCTGCAACTGTGACACAGTTCAGTAGCAAGAAATATTAACAGTACCAACTGGCAGCTCCTGACTCCGTATCACAAAAGAAAAGCTCAGGAAAGGTCACTAAGAAAAGAGGTACCTGAATAATGCTAATAACAAAGAGAACAGAACCCCACCCACCAGCCTCAAACTGTTTATTATAATTCTTCATATTTGAAAACCATAAAAAAATACCTTTTTGCCCACCCGTTAGCACAAGCAAAAGTCAATTCAGCACTGAATCGCCTCAAAGTACATTCATTCTTCTAAACTTACATCACCTCATGGGGCTTATATTTGAAAATGTATTGTTTTATATATAGTATAACTTCACTAACCTCAGTGATTTGCAGTGGGTCTCTGTCATGAGGTGTCTACACCCTGGCCATGGGGAAGTGGGGAAAGGGTTAATCTCCATCTTTATAAAGGACAAGACTGTCACTCCCACTATGTGAGCATGTAGGGGAGTAAGGAGGCATTAGAAAGCCCGCTTCTTTCCCATGTCAGGACTATGCATATCTACATCATTCTGCAGAGCTGCTGTTCTGCCTCCTGTACAGGCAGGCTGGGAGTGGATGGCTCTTTGGCTCTACCCCCAGGCCAGTGCATGGGCCAATGCACAGTATGTATCTATCTATTCAGCCATGGCTTTTGCATGGGCCAGTGCAGCTGAGCTGGCTCAGACAGAGAAATAATCTATGCAATCAGTATAATTTCTTTCCCTCCTGCAGCCAGGAAGGAACCAGCAACTGGTTTATTCCAAGGGAAGCAGTGGAGACAAAAGACCTCTCTAGCTTCAAGATTAAGCTCGATATGTTTATGGAAGAGATGGTATGATGGGATAAAATGACTTTGGCAATTAATTGATCTTTGACTATTCGACTGTTTGACTGGTAGATGGGCCCAGTGGCCTGTGATGTGATGTGATGTGATGTTGGAAGGGGTGATATCTGAGTTAGTAAAGAGAATTCTTTCCTGGGTGTCTGGCTGGTGAGTTTCACCCACATGCTCAGGGTTCAGCTGATCGCCATATTTGGAGTTGGGAAGGAATTTTCCTCCAGGGCAGACTGGCAGAGGCCCGGGGTGGGGGATGGGTTCGCCTTCCTCTGCAGCATGGGGCACGGGTCTCTTGCTGGAGGATTCTCTGCACCTTGAAGTCTTTAAACCACGATTTGAGGACTTCAATAGCTCAGACATAGGTTTGGGGTTTAGTGCAGGAGTTGTTGAGTGTGATTCTGTGGCCTGCATTGTGCAGGTGGTCAGACTAGATGATCTTAATGGTCCCTTCTTACCTTAAAGTCTATGAGTCTATGTGACTCTCTGGTTCTGATCCTGCCTAGGATAGCACAACTGGGCACTGTCCTTTGCTCTGCTCTTGTAGAGAAGCCACTATTTATATTATGCCCTAAAACTTCAGCTACTCTTGCAATGGAGCGGGAGTATTTAGTTATAAGAGCAAACACTCCTAGACATGCATTTTGGGGGCCTTGAGAGAGCACAAGGAGGCCCACCTGCTGCCTGCCCCATTTGCCCCAGGGTGTGCATCACTGGGAGTGTGACAGGAGCGGCGGCACTGGATGGAGGATTTTGCAGGATGTGGGCTGACGAATTGACACTGACAATGGTTCTTTATGAAAGCGCCTGGTGCTCAAAGCCCCTCTGCTCCAGCCAATGTTAGGCTGACCCCAAGAGAAAAATGCTCCGCACCAGTTTATCTGAGCAATGGCAGGTTAGTCTGAATTACTTACCTGACTTAACCCTTAGAATGTACCAGTAGATGTACTGCAGCCTATTTTCTAAGAACAATGAAAGCTAATTGGTAACATCGCTTGCATTTTGATATAAAATCTTGAGTGATATATAGGGAGAGACAAATATATCTCTGTGAATTAGAGAGGGCAGGTGTGTGATGTGTAGATTAGCAAGGCTCTACTGTATCTTTAAATCCAAAGCATTTCAGTTAAGATAGCTCAATATACAGGGGAGGATTTGGATAACTGCTCAGCATTGGACCAACTCTGCTCCCATTTGGAATCAACAGGAGCTTTTCCATTGCCTTCAATGGGAGCAGAGTTAGGCTAATGCTAAGCACTTTTGAAAAATCCCACCCTTCATTGCCAAGGGCCAGATTTCAATATCCTTTTTCCTTCAACATACAGTGAGTACTCAGTCGCCCTATTAAACTCGATGGAACTACTCATGGAGTAAGCTGCCACTTCGTGGAAGTAAAAATATCAGAATATGGCCCTAAATTGGTTGGAAACTTAGCCTGAGTAAAAAGAGTTTGTGCCTAGCACCATAGGGCCCCTGATCTGGCTGAGGTATCTAGATACTACCTCAACAAAATGGTCAAATTAATGAAATAATAATAATACTTCAGACCTTTGCTTTTGTGAGGAGCATCATGGACTTCAACCACACTGTTCATGGACCATTCAGGTCTGCTTGCATGAACAAGGGTTTGCGGGATCTGGCCTCAAGTTTGCAGAGACCTGAAAAGTTAACATGCGCCTCGTATACCAGGAAATTTATTGTATTTATTTAGATTCATAAATATGCTAAAAGGAAAATATCTATACACTCCACTCCCCTTGAAATTTAAAATACTTTCTAAATACAGTGATTTTAAAAGCAACCCAGCACAAATCTGCTTCCCCATCAATTTCCCACCCTTACAATTAAAAGGACCTAATGTTCCTCTCATTCACATAATGCTGTAGCACTATAGCTTCACTGACTTCACTGGGGTCACTCTTAATTCACACTTGCATAAAAGCTGAATTAGGTCAGCAGGGTACAAACAGAGTGTGGCTAAATTTAAGATCATAGGCAAGATTTCCCCACCCTTGCTCATGCTGAGTAGTACCTTACCCTTGGAGTAGCCTCTTTGAAATCATGAGTCCTGAGCCTGATTCTTAGAGTTTTTTATTTGTTTTAGATCTTTTTTAAATTAAACACTAAAGAATGAGTGCCAGATTCTGATACTTTTGCTCATGTGGAATAATATTTTACTCCACAAATAACACTATTGATGTAATGGAACTATCTGTGGAGTACAGTACTACTCAAAAAAAGAAAGGGGATCAGAATCTGGCCTTATCAACCAAAACCCTACAGGTAGGGGATTTCCATTAAAATCACATGCAGGTGGTGCTGTTAGCACTCATGGCTGGTCTACACTACCGTGGTAAATCAATTTAACTTATGCAAGTTCAGTTACATGAATAGCATAACTGAAGTCGACGTTGTTAGATCCACTTACCATGGTGGCTATACTATGTTGGGTTGATGGGAGAGTGTCTCCCATCGACTTCCCTTACACTTATCGGGCAGGTGGAATATACAGATTGATGGGAGAGTGCTCTCCCATCGATATAGCGGTTCTTCACCAGACCCTCCAAATCAACACTCGTTGCATCGATTGCAGAAGTGCCGATCTATCGGCAAGTGTAGATATATCCTGAGTTCTTTCATTTTTAAGCTAAGTTATCTTTCAAATGATTCTCAGGAGTTTTTGTTGTGTGTGGTTTCAGTGCTGTTGTACTTGTGATTTTTGTATAGGATGTTACCTAGAAGTGTTCAGGGCATTCCTCCTAACAAAGAATTTTCAAAATCATTTTTAAAATTAAGTACTGCTACAAACACGTATGCATTTAGTAGAGTATAGTATAAGTTTGATTCTAATGATAAAGCAGGGTGCCATTTCTTGGTTATTTCTACTATTACAACCATGACCAAAGATTTATTTAAATTTAAACCTTACAGAAGAGTATCCTATTTTAGGTCTTGTTGATGCACAAACTTGTACCATTTTAACTAAAAAAGTCTAGTTAAATCAGTGCAAGAATTAATGTAATGGATTTAGCTTAAGTTAGTAAGGAATCAGGTTAAGCATAATTGATATAAGGTGCTCTTAAACAAATTTAAGAGTCCATCCAAAGGGTTTGCACTGAGTTAACTAAATCCATTTTTAAACTGGTTTGGTTAAACTGGTGCAACTTTTTAGTATAGACAAGGCCCTAGTGTTTTACAAAAAGTATAGAGATGGCAAGTAGTCAATGAATCATTGCAGGTTATTCACTTATGCAGCTGGTCCTATCTGAGGCCTTATCTGGCAAACACATAAGAACATGCACATAATAAATTTATGCACATAAGTAGTCCCACTGACTTCAACTCACGTACACTAAAAACTATGCATCTGCATACGTGTTTGCAGAATCAGGGCCTATCTACATAACTGCTGCGAATAACATATTACTGTATAAGAGTAAAACAAATGGAAATTATTTGTTTATATCTAAAACCCAAATTCAAATATATATTTGTTCAAATTCCACCAAGACACTGGCATCCAGCCACATATTTTAAACAAAGTACTATTTTGCAAAACACACTAGCCCTGTTGTAAAAGAGATCTTGATGGGGAAAAGGGCATTCCACCTAGGACTTCTGTCTCAGTCTCCAATTCTCTGTACTGCACAAGGAATAGTGAAACAATCAGAAATGCTATATGTTGCTAGTTTTTAGAGTTATAACTGGAAAATTAAAACCACTTACAAAAGTTAACTTTTTAGACAGCTGATAATGTCACGTGGCTGCCAAACCAATTTGTGTAATTTTCAGCTCACCCAATCAGACAAAGGACAAAGAAGAAGAGAAACATTCATCAAATTACATAGAGGGTTCCATCTGTTAAACCTTTGTTATCAAGTAACACAGAGGATATGCTGAAAAACACTTTTCAACCAGTTTTATTTTACAGCTTCTCTTAAAATGTTTGTATATAAATTAGGAGTATATAGGGGAAGAGGGAAAAAAAAGAATTAAAAGCTTCTTTTGGGGGAGATTACTTAGCACTATAACAACATACTAGTACAAGAGGGGATGGACTAATACTGAGTTGAAATTGCAGTTTTCGGGTTGGATAGCATGTCTGCTTTGCTGATGTGATGAAGATCGTTTTGCTATCTTATTAAGAGTTGTGTTCCTTCCCTAGAAAGGACTTTGCAAGCAGCCATGCCAGCCCAACAGAAGAAAGTCATATTTTGCATAGCTGGGGTGTTAAGCTTTGCTTGTGCTCTAGGCATTGCAGCAGCCGTCGGAACTCAGTTATGGATCAAAGGAACAATACTGTGCAAAACTGGAGCTCTGCTTGTCAACGCAACAGGACCAGAACTGGAGAAGTTTATTGGTGAAATTCAGTATGGGCTTTTCTATGGGGAGCGTGTTAGACAATGTGGGCTAGGAGGGAGACCTTTTCGATTTTCATGTAAGTAACAATGACATTTGAATTATTTAATATCTTAGTGCATACTACCATGATAATGAGCAGACAAATGCTCCAGTGTGTTCTTATTTACTTAAGAGTTTTAACAAGTGTGAAATATTCTCAGATTAAATGGTATTGGTTCTGAAGTGTGTCCATTTTAATATTTAAACTCCCTTACTAATATTAGTTACAGTATTAGTGACAATTTCAATGCACCTCTCTTATGGTTTAGTACAACAAATAGCTATGTCCCCCTATGGTTTAGTACA